>JALHLI010000021.1:965000-1022500 GCA_023349425.1 Anthopleura sola | reverse complement strand
CTTAGCATTTGTTAATAACTGCAAAAAACACAATTTTAAAATACTTTCTTTGAAAACAAGTTAGCTGGACAACATCAAAAGGGATAAAAGCGACAAATATGTCGTTCAAGTTAAAAATTTTGAAGTACAGCTTGCCGTGAACGAGTCGCCAGTGATCAGACCATGTGCTTTGGATAGAAAGAGAGAGAGAGAGAGAGAGAGAGAGAGAGAGAGAGAGAGAGAGAGAGAGAGAGAGAGAGAGAGAGAGAGAGAGAGAGAGAGAGATGGAGAGAGAGACAGAGAGAGAGACAAAGAGAGAGACAGAGAGAGACAGAGAGAGACAGAGAGAGACAGAGAGAGACAGAGAGAGACAGAGAGAGACAGAGAGGCAGAGAGAGACAGAGAGAGACAAAGAGAGAGACAGAGAGAGACAGAGAGATACAGAGAGAGACAGAGAGAGACAGAGAGAGACAGAGAGAGACAGAGAGGGGGGAGGTTGAGGATAATTTCACTTCAAGCATTTAAAGATAAATTTTTGTGCGTTTGTATGTCTTTTTTCCATTTGCTTGGATTCTTTCCCTTTTTGTATTTCATTTTCGTTCTTTTTATGTAAATGATAAGAATTGATTAATTATTAAATTGTTTTGATGGAGCTTTGACGTTTGCGTACAGTAATTAGTGGTAAAACAATCATTAATTAACGTGATATATACCCAACTAATAATCACCTTTTCTTGCTTCTACTTTTGTCATCTTTATCCTACCAACCGAGAGCTTAGTTTTCATATCTTTCTTTGGTGACAGAAGCAAAAAGTTCCAGTACCAATAAAATAAAGTTACAACGCTGGATAAAGTAGATGAATAGACCATTTTCGTATTGGTCCCGGCCGAGTCATTTTATGGGCTCATCGTCTGCGCTGACATGATGATCGCTAATAAAGGTCAACGTAACGCAATCTCTTAGACTAAATGTTTACCAAAGTTAAGAAACACTCCCTAAAAGATGCGCAAAAAATGTATTGTTACGCATTCTCTTGAGCTGCTCTCTGATCCTGGTTTTGGCTGATAAAATGTATGTATGTATGTGTGTAAACTATGTATTTCAGCTCTTTCAGCTCTTTCAGCTCTCAAAATGTTAAAAACGGCGGGAGAATAAGTGTTCGAAAGTTCGCAATTTTACTTAGAGCGATTATCGGCGACACCTTAAAGCCAATGAACACACAGCAAGTTATTTGATTCTGATGTTTCGGCATGTAATTAAAAGTCGCTGACATTCGACTGACAGTTCCTGTCAACGCGGCAACACTTCTGAGCGGCTGTTAAAAACAAATTTTGCTTTTTTTCTCCGAAACATAAAACAATTCTAATTTATTTATTTATTTATTTTTTTTTTTTTGACAAACAAAATATATTTTGATAAACAATAATCTAAGATCTTTTTTTAAAAAATTGACGATTTTAGTGATTTTGTGTCCCTAGTTACCTTAAAGCAATAATATTTTGAAACTGTTTCTGCAGATTTTCCTCTGCGCCAGCCTATCCCTAATTAGCTAACGATGAACGATGATATATTTTGATATAATCATCAGGCCACTTTTTGTTGTTTTTCATCTTACGTATATATATTTTTTCTTTCTATATTTCTTCTTTCTTTACACTGATACTTCTATAGCCTGCATTGCAGGCGTTCTTCGTTGGTTCTTTCCGGACGGGGAGGATTGGGGAGAGGAAGGGAAGAGAGGAGAAGGGAACGCCTGCCCGCAGCCATTGTCTTTTTCAAATACGCCCCTAATTAACTATGCACGATTCTTAAGAGAACTGTCAAAAATCCATCATAGAACTGTCAAAACTTATCCAATCAAATCACGGTAAAAAGGAAGTGAAATTTTACTTCCGATAAAAACATGTACACTAATGTCGTGTGTGTAGCTGTCAAATAAAATTGTTGCGATCATGTCTGCTGGTGTTAGCAATCACGGAGAATATTGTAGGCTCTGCAAATGTAATTTTAAAGTGCAAATCGGCAATATTTCAGTAAAGAAAGGATATTTACCTTACACAACAACAACGTTGGAATGTTTAAAATTGATAGAAATGTGTTGAAAGCTGATCTGTGCGAGGGTCTTGACGCCGTAATTTAGAGATGAATGCCGGATTAGGAGCCGTAAGTTTAGACATACAGAAAGATAAATTATCGTAGAATTAAGTTATGGCGTCGGAATTTTCATAGATTGAAAATGGAGGGATTTATTTGCATCTGAAGTGAGCCGACTTGGAAATTTGAGTCGCCGAAGCCAACGGTTCCTTTATAAGTGCCAACGAAGGGTTAATTTTGAAATGGCTATAACTCGCTCAATACAGAAACAGAGCTTGGGCTGACCTGTGTTCCTGCAGTTATATATTCCCATTAGAGCTCCTTCTAAAAGCTGATCCTTTACGATGCTCTTCAAAGGACAGATTACTATCACTCGTTTTAAAAGTCGTGTTCTTCAACATCGAGCATAATTTAGCTATAGGGAGACATTAGAAAATCATGCGTCTTTTTCCAAAACCAGTAGAAGTAATGCTAGGAGATCTCCACCGTCCACAAGCTGTTTTATTTCTGCTCTTTCTTAAAGTCAAATACATATTCTGTAGTATTTTTTTCGATCGCAACTTCGGCTTCTTCACTAGTCTCCTCCTTTGCAGACGTGTTATTACATCACTTTTTTACTATCTTTACATTGATTGTCAGATGTCAATCATAATTGACGAAGCCGAGCCAATCAGAGCACCCGTTCGTGTACGAACGGGGAGTTAGAAAAAGACAATGGCTGCGGGCAGGCGTTCCCTTCTCCTCTCTCCCTTCCTCTTCCCAATCCTCCCCGTCCCGGAAAGAACCAACGAAGAACGCCTGCAATGCAGGCTAATACTTCTATTAAATAAAATTGTTAATTTATAATTTTCCAGTTGTCTTGAATAACCTTTTGCTACTACTATATAAGTTAATATCGTAAACGAAAGTGAGCCAACTGGACAATTTGCGTAATTCTTAGAGTTTAAGACTTTTATTTAATATTGAGTTGCGGGTTCTAAAGATTGTCTATTTGAATGAGTGCATTCAGTTTCTATGAAAGGAATGGAAGCATCCTTGCTACTTTTTTGTACGTAAATGTTGTAAAGAAACGTATATAGCCTAAAAAATGAACTGGATTATTTGCGTCCTGCATAGTTCCGGAGTTACAGTCAATGCATATATAGCTCTCTTTAGTCAGTGAAAGGTTCAAATTTAACTCAGTAATCACGAAAAGAGAAGCAATTGTCTTACTCCAACGATAGATACTTTAAGGCTCGTTTACACTGGCGATCTTTGCGGCGATTTTTGATGCCATTTTTGAAAATATAATGAATCTTGTCTTATGCTTCTAAAGAGAAATTTGCCAAGGTAATCTTGGTTTCCTGAATAAAACTTTAAAAGTTCATCCTTTACCATATTTGACTATGACCAAAATCGCCGCAAAAATCCCCCGCGTAAATGGGCCTTTTAAAGATATTTTTTTATAGGATGAAAACTTTTATGTCGTTTGTTTGAACTTCTATCCTTCTATCTATGAAAGCTGAACTACATGTCAAATATCAATAAAGAAAAACGTACCTCAGACCTGCGAATATTTTGCTTCAAAAGGTATCTGTTCTCGGCGATTTAGTAAGCAACTCTGAAACCGATCTAGCTCGGCTCTTTGTTTATACCCGGGTCCCTTTTCTCCTCAGGCGAAAATATAATTACAAAACCACCTGCACCCTGGTAATTAATTGTTGAGTTTATAGATCGAAAGAAAAAACATAAAGATTGTTTATGAGTATTTTGCGCTTCGTCAAAGATTTTCTCGTATGCAGTTATCAATTAATTGTTTCATTTCGAAGCATTAACAAGTTGTTTTCTTAGGTATAAATGTCTAAATGAACGTTAAAAAGAAAGCAAAAGGGGGAGGGAGGGGAAGGAAACGCAGAAAAAAAAGTCATCGAAATTCAAAACTCTTCGTATCCCTTAGGGAAAGCGTAGCTTGTCAAGCCAATAAGGGGGCCATGCGCTGACTTAGTTCAGCCAGGAAGTTGTTTCAGGGTTCGATTTGTGAGTTAACCGTGCCCTGACTTATAGATCAACTCAGAGGTTGTTTCAAAGCTAGTCGTTTCCTGACTTGTAGTTGCGAGTTTCCTGTTGTAATTCGGTCTTTCACAGCCATCCAGTGAAAATATAATAAATAAGAGTATGCGCTTCCCATTGAATGGTTGGTTGCGAATTGAACAATGTTCATTGGTGTCAGGAGGACCAGAAGTGCGCGCTTTTTGTAGGAAAGAAAAGTACCTTGGGCATGTTGGGGTGATCATTGATTGTCACTTAAATTGGAAAGCTCATACTCAATAATCTTTTTTATTCTCTTATATTTCTCGATTTATTCTCTTTTTTTCGCTAACTTTATTTACTTCTATAACGCTGTGTTTATGTATGACTATCATTCAGGCAAACTACCAAGTATTTTTGATTCACTCTTTGTTAAAGTTTCTCAAATACATAATTATAATACAAGGCTTGTATCTAAGTCGTCATTCTCTCTCCCTTGTGTAAGAACCAACTATGGTAAATTTAATATCAGGTTTAATGAAGTCTAACATGGTATGGAATTCGGCAGTAGACGAAAAACTCAAAGATCTTTGTGGTTATTAAAAAAAAGTATCGAAAAACAGTTTGCCTAATTTTGACCTTGATGATCAGCGTGCCTCTGGCAAACAAACATTTGATAATTCTATATATCTATTTTTAACTTCTACTGACTATTGTGTCTAGTTCGTAACTATATATGATATTTGATAATTAACCATTTTGTGTAAGTAGAAATATATATCATTTGTATATAATCATCAGGCAAGTAAAAAGGTCTTGAATCAGTGAAAGAGAGTGGCAATTGAGGTTTTTACCAAAAATAGATTATTGATATTCTAAATTCAGCTATTTTCTAAATTTCAAATTTTGTTTTCCTTTTTGAAATTCACAATTTTTTGCCTTTTTTCATTTTTTTTTTTTACTCAATTTAATAACTTGAAATTTCCGATGCAATTTGTGTCAAAGCTCGTCAAAAAGGTACTATTTCCATCTTTTATAAATAATTTTAAATGTTGAAAATTCATACCCTTTTTACCTTTTATTATGTTTGTAAGTTATTTTAAAACATTCGCAGATTGTGAAATTGACAACCATGCATTGCAATATGTATTTAGTCCATGCTGTATTTTATATGACAATCAAATCTATTCAACGAAAGGTAGAATGATGATTATTTACCAGTGACAATTTAAAGCTGTTCAAAAGTTATTCATAGCAGTTGAAAAATTAAGAATAAACCGTTATGTAAACAGGAAGTTGTCGCAATTAAAGAACTTTCAAAACGTTACGAGTGCCTATTAATTCCAAATTGTACGAGAAGGTCGTGCGATTTTTTATTTATAGTTCACTCAACAAAGTTTTATAAAAAATGTGAAGCGAAGGCATTCATCCATCTTCATTGCCTTTGCTATAACCGACCCTTCTCCAAGAAAGCTAAGTCAAGAAAGCTAAGTTTGTTTGAACTTTTATCCTTCTATCTATGAAAGCTGAACTACATGTCAAATATCAATAAAGAAAAACGTACCTCAGACCTGCGAATATTTTGCTTCAAAAGGTATCTGTTCTCGGCGATTTAGTAAGCAACTCTGAAACCGATCTAGCTCGGCTCTTTGTTTATACCCGGGTCCCTTTTCTCCTCAGGCGAAAATATAATTACAAAACCACCTGCACCCTGGTAATTAATTGTTGAGTTTATAGATCGAAAGAAAAAACATAAAGATTGTTTATGAGTATTTTGCGCTTCGTCAAAGATTTTCTCGTATGCAGTTATCAATTAATTGTTTCATTTCGAAGCATTAACAAGTTGTTTTCTTAGGTATAAATGTCTAACTGAACGTTAAAAAGAAAGCAAAAGGGGGGGGGGGGGGGGGAGGGGAAGGAAATGCAGTAGCTTGTCAAGCCAATGAGGGGGCCATGCGCTGACTTAGTTCAGCCAGGAAGTTGTTTCAGGGTTCGATTTGTGAGTTAACCGTGCCCTGACTTATAGATCAACTCAGAGGTTGTTTCAGAGCTAGTCGTTTCCTGATTTGTAGTTGCGAGTTGCCTGTTGTAATTCGGTCTTTCACAGCCATCCAGTGAAAATATAATAAATAAGAGTATGCGCTTCCCATTGAATGGTTGGTTGCGAATTGAACAATGTTCATTGGTGTCAGGAGGACCAGAAGTGCGCGCTTTTTGTAGGAAAGAAAAGTACCTTGGGCATGTTGGGGTGATCATTGATTGTCACTTAAATTGGAAAGCTCATACTCAATAATCTTTTTTATTCTCTTATATTTCTCGATTTATTCTCTTTTTTTCGCTAACTTTATTTACTTCTATAACGCTGTGTTTATGTATGACTATCATTCAGGCAAACTACCAAGTATTTTTGATTCACTCTTTGTTAAAGTTTCTCAAATACATAATTATAATACAAGGCTTGTATCTAAGTCGTCATTCTCTCTCCCTTGTGTAAGAACCAACTATGGTAAATTTAATATCAGGTTTAATGAAGTCTAACATGGTATGGAATTCGGCAGTAGACGAAAAACTCAAAGATCTTTGTGGTTATTAAAAAAAAGTATCGAAAAACAGTTTGCCTAATTTTGACCTTGATGATCAGCGTGCCTCTGGCAAACAAACATTTGATAATTCTATATATCTATTTTTAACTTCTACTGACTATTGTGTCTAGTTCGTAACTATATATGATATTTGATAATTAACCATTTTGTGTAAGTAGAAATATATATCATTTGTATATAATCATCAGGCAAGTAAAAAGGTCTTGAATAAGTGAAAGAAAGTGGCAATTGAGGTTTTTACCAAAAATAGATTATTGATATTCTAAATTCAGCTATTTTCTAAATTTCAAATTTTGTTTTCCTTTTTGAAATTCACATTTTTTTGCCTTTTTTCATTTTTTTTACTCAATTTAATAACTTGAAATTTCCGATGCAATTTGTGTCAAAGCTCGTCAAAAAGGTACTATTTCCATCTTTTATAAATAATTTTAAATGTTGAAAATTCATACCCTTTTTACCTTTTATTATGTTTGTAAGTTATTTTAAAACATTCGCAGATTGTGAAATTGACAACCATGCATCGCAATATGTATTTAGTCCATGTCGTATTTTATATGACAATCAAATCTATTCAACGAAAGGTAGAATGATGATTATTTACCAGTGACAATTTAAAGCTGTTCAAAAGTTATTCATAGCAGTTGAAAAATTAAGAATAAACCGTTATGTAAACAGGAAGTTGTCGCAATTAAAGAACTTTCAAAACGTTACGAGTGCCTATTAATTCCAAATTGTACGAGAAGGTCGTGCGATTTTTTATTTATAGTTCACTCAACAAAGTTTTATAAAAAATGTGAAGCGAAGGCATTCATCCATCTTCATTGCCTTTGCTATAACCGACCCTTCTCCAAGAAAGCTAAGTCAAGAAAGCTAAGTTTGTTTGAACTTTTATCCTTCTATCTATGAAAGCTGAACTACATGTCAAATATCAATAAAGAAAAACGTACCTCAGACCTGCGAATATTTTGCTTCAAAAGGTATCTGTTCTCGGCGATTTAGTAAGCAACTCTGAAACCGATCTAGCTCGGCTCTTTGTTTATACCCGGGTCCCTTTTCTCCTCAGGCGAAAATATAATTACAAAACCACCTGCACCCTGGTAATTAATTTTTGAGTTTATAGATCGAAAGAAAAAACATAAAGATTGTTTAGGAGTTTTTTGCGCTTCGTCAAAGATTTTCTCGTATGCAGTTATCAATTAATTGTTTCATTTCGAAGCATTAACAAGTTGTTTTCTTGGGTATAAATTTCTAAATGAACGTTAAAAAGAAAGCAAAAGGGGGGGGGGGGGGGGGGGGAGGAGGGAGGGGTAGGAAATGCAGAAAAAAAAGTCATCGAAATTCAAAACTCTTCGTATCCCTTAGAGAAAGCGTAGCTTGTCAAGCCAATATAAGGGGGCAATGCGCTGACTTAGTTCGGCCAGGAAGTTGTTTCAGGGTTCGATTTGTGAGTTAATCGTGCCCTGACTTATAGATCAACTCAGAGGTTGTTTCAGAGCTAGTCGTTTCCTGATTTGTAGTTGCGAGTTGCCTGTTGTAATTCGGGCTTTCACAGCCATCCAGTGAAAATATAATAAATAAGAGTATGCGCTTCCCATTGAATGGTTGGTTGCGAATTGAGCAATGTTCATTGGTGTCAGGAGGACCAGAAGTGCGCGCTTTTTGTAGGAAAGAAAAGTACCTTGGGCATGTTGGGGTGATCATTGATTGTCACTTAAATTGGAAAGCTCATACTCAATAATCTTTTTTATTCTCTTATATTTCTCTATTATTCTCTTTTTTTACTTATGGTCTTCTATATAGCTTGGGGTAACACATATTAATCTACAACTAAGCAATTATTTATCCTACACAAGAAAGCCAGACGAATACTATTTTTTTCTTCTTATAATGACCATACTAATATATCCTCTCTTGAAAAAGTTAAAAGTGTTAAAAGTCGAGGATCTCATTTACTTCTATAACGCTGTGTTTATGTATGACTATCATTCAGGCAAACTACCAAGTATTTTTGATTCACTCTTTGTTAAAGTTTCTCAAATACATAATTATAATACAAGGCTTGTATCTAAGTCGTCATTCTCTCTCCCTTGTGTAAGAACCAACTATGGTAAATTTAATATCAGGTTTAATGGAGTCTGACATGGTATGGAATTCGGCAGTAGACGAAAAACTCAAAGATCTTTGTGGTTATTAAAAAAAGTATCGAAAAACAGTTTGCCTAATTTTGACCTTGATGATCAGCGTGCCTCTGGCAAACAAACATTTAATAATTCTATATATCTATTTTTAACTTCTACTGACTATTTTGTCTAGTTCGTAACTATATATGATATTTGATAATTAACCATTTTGTGTAAGTAGAAATATATATTATTTGTAATTATATTATTTGTTTACATATTAATTTTATATAATCATCAGGCAAGTAAAAAGGTCTTGAATCAGTGAAAGAGAGTGGCAATTGAGGTTTTTACCAAAAATAGGTTATTGATATTCTAAATTCAGCTATTTTCTAAATTTCAAATTTTGTTTTCCTTTTTGAAATTCACATTTTTTTGCCTTTTTTCATTTTTTTTTTTACTCAATTCAATAACTTGAAATTTCCGATGCAATTTGTGTCAAAGCTCGTCAAAAAGGTACTATTTCCATCTTTTATAAATAATTTTAAATGTTGAAAATTCATACCGTTTTTACCTTTTATTATGTTTGTAAGTTATTTTAAAACATTCGCAGATTGTGAAATTGACAACCATGCATCGCAATATGTATTTAGTCCATGCTGTATTATATATGACAATCAAATCTATTCAACGAAAGGTAGAATGATGATTATTTACCAGTGACAATTTAAAGCTGTTCAAAAGTTATTCATAGCAGTTGAAAAATTAAGAATAAACCGTTATTTAAACAGGAAGTTGTCGCAATTAAAGAACTTTCAAAACGTTACGAGTGCCTATTAATTCCAAATTGTACGAGAAGGTCGTGCGATTTTTTATTTATAGTTCACTCAACAAAGTTTTATAAAAAATGTGAAGCGAAGGCATTCATCCATCTTCATTGCCTTTGCTATAACCGACCCTTCTCCAAGAAAGCTAAGTCAAGAAAGCTAAGTTTGTTTGAACTTTTATCCTTCTATCTATGAAAGCTGAACTACATGTCAAATATCAATAAAGAAAAACGTACCTCAGACCTGCGAATATTTTGCTTCAAAAGGTATCTGTTCTCGGCGATTTAGTAAGCAACTCTGAAACCGATCTAGCTCGGCTCTTTGTTTATACCCGGGTCCCTTTTCTCCTCAGGCGAAAATATAATTACAAAACCACCTGCACCCTGGTAATTAATTGTTGAGTTTATAGATCGAAAGAAAAAACATAAAGATTGTTTAGGAGTTTTTTGCGCTTCGTCAAAGATTTTCTCGTATGCAGTTATCAATTAATTGTTTCATTTCGAAGCATTAACAAGTTGTTTTCTTGGGTATAAATGTCTAAATGAACGTTAAAAAGAAAGCAAAAAGGGGGGGGGGGGGGGGGGAGGAGGGAGGGGTAGGAAATGCAGAAAAAAAAGTCATCGAAATTCAAAACTCTTCGTATCCCTTAGGGAAAGCGTAGCTTGTCAAGCCAATATAAGGGGGCCATGCGCTGACTTAGTTCGGCCAGGAAGTTGTTTCAGGGTTCGATTTGTGAGTTAACCGTGCCCTGACTTATAGATCAACTCAGAGGTTGTTTCAGAGCTAGTCGTTTCCTGATTTGTAGTTGCGAGTTGCCTGTTGTAATTCGGTCTTTCACAGCCATCCAGTGAAAATATAATAAATAAGAGTATGCGCTTCCCATTGAATGGTTGGTTGCGAATTGAGCAATGTTCATTGGTGTCAGGAGGACCAGAAGTGCGCGCTTTTTGTAGGAAAGAAAAGTACCTTGGGCATGTTGGGGTGATCATTGATTGTCACTTAAATTGGAAAGCTCATACTCAATAATCTTTTTTATTCTCTTATATTTCTCGATTTATTCTCTTTTTTTACTTATGGTCTTCTATATAGCTTGGGGTAACACATATTAATCTACAATTAAGCCATTATTTATCCTACACAAGAAAGCCAGACGAATAATATTTTTTCTTCTTATAATGACCATACTAAAATGCCCTCTCTTGAAAAAGTTAAAAGTGTTAAAAGTCGAGGATCTCATTTACTTCTATAACGCTGTGTTTATGTATGACTATCATTCAGGCAAACTACCAAGTATTTTTGATTCACTCTTTGTTAAAGTTTCTCAAATACATAATTATAATACAAGGCTTGTATGTAAGTCGTCATTCTCTCTCCCTTGTGTAAGAACCAACTATAGTAAATTTAATATCAGGTTTAAGGGAGTCTGACATGGTATGGAATTCGGCAGTAGACGAAAAACTCAAAGATCTTTGTGGTTATTAAAAAAAGTATCGAAAAACAGTTTGCCTAATTTTGACCTTGATGATCAGCGTGCCTCTGGCAAACAAACATTTAATAATTCTATATATCTATTTTTAACTTCTACTGACTATTTTGTCTAGTTCGTAACTATATATGATATTTGATAATTAACCATTTTGTGTAAGTAGAAATATATATTATTTGTAATTATATTATTTGTTTACATATTAATTTTATATAATCATCAGGCAAGTAAAAAGGTCTTGAATCAGTGAAAGAGAGTGGCAATTGAGGTTTTTACCAAAAATAGATTATTGATATTCTAAATTCAGCTATTTTCTAAATTTCAAATTTTGTTTTCCTTTTTGAAATTCACATTTTTTTGCCTTTTTTCATTTTTTTTTACTCAATTTAATAACTTGAAATTTCCGATGCAATTTGTGTCAAAGCTCGTCAAAAAGGTACTATTTCCATCTTTTATAAATAATTTTAAATGTTGAAAATTCATACCGTTTTTACCTTTTATTATGTTTGTAAGTTATTTTAAAACATTCGCAGATTGTGAAATTGACAACCATGCATTGCAATATGTATTTAGTCCATGCTGTATTTTATATGACAATCAAATCTATTCAACGAAAGGTAGAATGATGATTATTTACCAGTGACAATTTAAAGCTGTTCAAAAGTTATTCATAGCAGTTGAAAAATTAAGAATAAACCGTTATGTAAACAGGAAGTTGTCGCAATTAAAGAACTTTCAAAACGTTACGAGTGCCTATTAATTCCAAATTGTACGAGAAGGTCGTGCGATTTTTTATTTATAGTTCACTCAACAAAGTTTTATAAAAAATGTGAAGCGAAGGCATTCATCCATCTTCATTGCCTTTGCTATAACCGACCCTTCTCCAAGAAAGCTAAGTCAAGAAAGCTAAGTTTGTTTGAACTTTTATCCTTCTATCTATGAAAGCTGAACTACATGTCAAATATCAATAAAGAAAAACGTACCTCAGACCTGCGAATATTTTGCTTCAAAAGGTATCTGTTCTCGGCGATTTAGTAAGCAACTCTGAAACCGATCTAGCTCGGCTCTTTGTTTATACCCGGGTCCCTTTTCTCCTCAGGCGAAAATATAATTACAAAACCACCTGCACCCTGGTAATTAATTGTTGAGTTTATAGATCGAAAGAAAAAACATAAAGATTGTTTATGAGTTTTTTGCGCTTCGTCAAAGATTTTCTCGTATGCAGTTATCAATTAATTGTTTCATTTCGAAGCATTAACAAGTTGTTTTCTTGGGTATAAATGTCTAAATGAACGTTAAAAAGAAAGCAAAAAGGGGGGGGGGGGGGGGGGGGGAGGAGGGAGGGGTAGGAAATGCAGAAAAAAAAGTCATCGAAATTCAAAACTCTTCGTATCCCTTAGGGAAAGCGTAGCTTGTCAAGCCAATATAAGGGGGCCATGCGCTGACTTAGTTCGGCCAGGAAGTTGTTTCAGGGTTCGATTTGTGAGTTAACCGTGCCCTGACTTATAGATCAACTCAGAGGTTGTTTCAGAGCTAGTCCTTTCCTGATTTGTAGTTGCGAGTTGCCTGTTGTAATTCGGTCTTTCACAGCCATCCAGTGAAAATATAATAAATAAGAGTATGCGCTTCCCATTGAATGGTTGGTTGCGAATTGAGCAATGTTCATTGGTGTCAGGAGGACCAGAAGTGCGCGCTTTTTGTAGGAAAGAAAAGTACCTTGGGCATGTTGGGGTGATCATTGATTGTCACTTAAATTGGAAAGCTCATACTCAATAATCTTTTTTATTCTCTTATATTTCTCGATTTATTCTCTTTTTTTACTTATAGTCTTCTATATAGCTTGGGGTAACACATATCAATCTACAATTAAGCAATTATTTATTCTACACAAGAAAGCCAGACGAATAATATTTTTTCTTCTTATAATGACCATACTAATATATCCTCTCTTGAAAAAGTTAAAAGTGTTAAAAGGTGAGGATCTCATTTACTTCTATAACGCTGTGTTTATGTATGACTATCATTCAGGCAAACTACCAAGTATTTTTGATTCACTCTTTGTTAAAGTTTCTTAAATACATAATTATAATACAAGGCTTGTATGTAAGTTGTCATTCTCTCTCCCTTGTGTAAGAACCAACTATGGTAAATTTAATATCAGGTATAAAGGAGACTGACATGGTATGGAATTCGGCAATAGACGAAAAACTCAAAGATCTTTGTGGTTATTAAAAAAAGTATCGAAAAACAGTTTGCCTAATTTTGACCTTGATGATCAGCGTGCCTCTGGCAAACAAACATTTAATAATTCTATATATCTATTTTTAACTTCTACTGACTATTTTGTGTAGTTCGTAACTATATATGATATTTGATAATTAACCATTTTGTGTAAGTAGAAATATATATTATTTGTAATTATATTATTTGTTTACATATTAATTTTATATAATCATCAGGCAAGTAAAAAGGTCTTGAATCAGTGAAAGAGAGTGGCAATTGAGGGTTTTACCAAAAATAGATTATTGATATTCTAAATTCAGCTATTTTCTAAATTTCAAATTTTGTTTTCCTTTTTGAAATTCACATTTTTTTGCCTTTTTTCATTTTTTTTTTTACTCAATTTAATAACTTGAAATTTCCGATGCAATTTGTGTCAAAGCTCGTCAAAAAGGTACTATTTCCATCTTTTATAAATAATTTTAAATGTTGAAAATTCATACCGTTTTTACCTTTTATTATGTTTGTAAGTTATTTTAAAACATTCGCAGATTGTGAAATTGACAACCATGCATTGCAATATGTATTTAGTCCATGCTGTATTTTATATGACAATCAAATCTATTCAACGAAAGGTAGAATGATGATTATTTACCAGTGACAATTTAAAGCTGTTCAAAAGTTATTCATAGCAGTTGAAAAATTAAGAATAAACCGTTATGTAAACAGGAAGTTGTCGCAATTAAAGAACTTTCAAAACGTTACGAGTGCCTATTAATTCCAAATTGTACGAGAAGGTCGTGCGATATTTTATTTATAGTTCACTCAACAAAGTTTTATAAAAAATGTGAAGCGAAGGCATTCATCCATCTTCATTGTGACGGAACAATTTCTTGTCCGCGACAGCGCGAGTTCGTTGAGTTAAAGGAAATAATAAACAAGCCGAGGTACGATTATAAAGATATTTAATTTAAGCAATCATGAAGTACAAATGGTACTTTATAGAAAGTACTAAATTTCACACAATTAATGGTAATAACTCGTATAAGAACACTCAATGAATAATATGTATTAAGAATACGCAAAGTTTAAATAGCAGAATATAGGTTGCACATTATTTAACCACGGTTGCCGAAGTACTAGGTAACAAAGAGGGATGCACACATACCTTAAGTAAGTTGAGAAGTCTCTATACCTTGCTGAGGATCCGACGAACTAACTAGAGGGTTCGCAAACCGTCCTTATAAACCCTTAAGGCGGAGCATAAGGATTCGAAGGACAGATGCCAATCTAAGGGAACTTTTGCTTAACAACTGATAAGGTGTGCACCCCCCGGCTGGTAGCTATGAAGAAGTAATTCCTAAGTTTTCTAATAGATTCGTTAAACAGTACGTTGAAGTAAAACAACAAATGTAAAGAACAACTATTTGTTCAACTTTCTATCAAAAGAAATCTAAGTTGTAGCGAAGTTCGTTATGAGAATAAGCTAGCTAAAACTTTGGTAACCGTAAACACAAAATATCGTAAACAACTCATAAATTAGCTAAAATATTAAAATTACATTTAAGGACTTCCCATTTTATAGCGTCTCTGGCAACCGCGGTTTCCAACGTAAAATGAATGGTACTGAAAGACTATTTACTCAATGGTCTTATGTCCAAACAATAAGGGATTAACTTAGCATACACTAGAGGTAAACACAATGAAGGCCGATTCCAGATTCTTATTGTTTGAACATGTAGCACATTTTAACCTATTATTAAGTAATCCTTTTTCATGTTTGATTCATGTTCCAAGGATTACAGTAATTGAATACGATAACAGCTGTGATTAATATGGGCAAGAGTTGAAAGAACACGACTCCAATTCCGTGTCGTCACATCATTGCCTTTGCTATAACCGACCCTTCTCCAAGAAAGCTAAGTCAAGAAAGCTAAGTTTGTTTGAACTTTTATCCTTCTATCTATGAAAGCTGAACTACATGTCAAATATCAATAAAGAAAAACGTACCTCAGACCTGCGAATATTTTGCTTCAAAAGGTATCTGTTCTCGGCGATTTAGTAAGCAACTCTGAAACCGATCTAGCTCGGCTCTTTGTTTATACCCGGGTCCCTTTTCTCCTCAGGCGAAAATATAATTACAAAACCACCTGCACCCTGGTAATTAATTGTTGAGTTTATAGATCGAAAGAAAAAACATAAAGATTGTTTATGAGTTTTTTGCGCTTCGTCAAAGATTTTCTCGTATGCAGTTATCAATTAATTGTTTCATTTCGAAGCATTAACAAGTTGTTTTCTTAGGTATAAATGTCTAACTGAACGTTAAAAAGAAAGCAAAAGGGGGGGGGGGGGGGGGGGGAGGGGAAGGAAATGCAGTAGCTTGTCAAGCCAATAAGGGGGCCATGCGCTGACTTAGTTCAGCCAGGAAGTTGTTTCAGGGTTCGATTTGTGAGTTAACCGTGCCCTGACTTGTAGATCAACTCAGAGGTTGTTTCAGAGCTAGTCGTTTCCTGACTTGTAGTTGCGAGTTGCCTGTTGTAATTCGGTCTTTCACAGCCATCCAGTGAAAATATAATAAATAAGAGTATGCGCTTCCCATTGAATGGTTGGTTGCGAATTGAGCAATGTTCATTGGTGTCAGGAGGACCAGAAGTGCGCGCTTTTTGTAGGAAAGAAAAGTACCTTGGGCATGTTGGGGTGATCATTGATTGTCACTTAAATTGAAAAGCTCATACTCAATAATCTTTTTTATTCTCTTATATTTCTCGATTTATTCTCTTTTTTTACTTATAGTCTTCTATATAGCTTGGGGTAACACATATCAATCTACAATTAAGCAATTATTTATTCTACACAAGAAAGCCAGACGAATAATATTTTTTCTTCTTATAATGACCATACTAATATATCCTCTCTTGAAAAAGTTAAAAGTGTTAAAAGGTGAGGATCTCATTTACTTCTATAACGCTGTGTTTATGTATGACTATCATTCAGGCAAACTACCAAGTATTTTTGATTCACTCTTTGTTAAAGTTTCTTAAATACATAATTATAATACAAGGCTTGTATGTAAGTTGTCATTCTCTCTCCCTTGTGTAAGAACCAACTATGGTAAATTTAATATCAGGTTTAAAGGAGTCTGACATGGTATGGAATTCGACAGTAGACGAAAAACTCAAAGATCTTTGTGGTTATTAAAAAAAAGTATCGAAAAACAGTTTGCCTAATTTTGACCTTGATGATCAGCGTGCCTCTGGCAAACAAACATTTAATAATTCTATATATCTTTTTTTAACTTCTACTGACTATTGTGTCTAGTTCGTAACTATATATGATATTTGATAATTAACCATTTTGTGTAAGTAGAAATATATATCATTTGTATATAATCATCAGGCAAGTAAAAAGGTCTTGAATCAGTGAAAGAGAGTGGCAATTGAGGTTTTTACCAAAAATAGATTATTGATATTCTAAATTCAGCTATTTTCTAAATTTCAAATTTTGTTTTCCTTTTTGAAATTCACATTTTTTTGCCTTTTTTCATTTTTTTTACTCTATTTAATAACTTGAAATTTCCGATGCAATTTGTGTCAAAGCTCGTCAAAAAGGTACTATTTCCATCTTTTATAAATAATTTTAAATGTTGAAAATTCATACCCTTTTTACCTTTTATTATGTTTGTAAGTTATTTTAAAACATTCGCAGATTGTGAAATTGACAACCATGCATCGCAATATGTATTTAGTCCATGCTGTATTTTATATGACAATCAAATCTATTCAACGAAAGGTAGAATGATGATTATTTACCAGTGACAATTTAAAGCTGTTCAAAAGTTATTCATAGCAGTTGAAAAATTAAGAATAAACCGTTATGTAAACAGGAAGTTGTCGCAATTAAAGAACTTTCAAAACATTACGAGTGCCTATTAATTCCAAATTGTACGAGAAGGTCGTGCGATTTTTTATTTATAGTTCACTCGACAAAATTTTATAAAACATGCGAAGCAAAGGCATTCATCCATCTTCATTGCCTTTGCTATAACCGACCCTTCTCCAAGAAAGCTAAGTCAAGAAAGCTAAGTTTGTTTGAACTTTTATCCTTCTATCTATGAAAGCTGAACTACATGTCAAATATCAATAAAGAAAAACGTACCTCAGACCTGCGAATATTTTGCTTCAAAAGGTATCTGTTCTCGGCGATTTAGTAAGCAACTCTGAAACCGATCTAGCTCGGCTCTTTGTTTATACCCGGGTCCCTTTTCTCCTCAGGCGAAAATATAATTACAAAACCACCTGCACCCTGGTAATTAATTGTTGAGTTTATCGATCGAAAGAAAAAACATAAAGATTGTTTATGAGTATTTTGCGCTTCGTCAAAGATTTTCTCGTATGCAGTTATCAATTAATTGTTTCATTTCGAAGCATTAACAAGTTGTTTTCTTGGGTATAAATGTCTAAATGAACGTTAAAAAGAAAGCAAAAAGGGGGGGGGGGGGGGAGGGAGGGGTAGGAAATGCAGAAAAAAAAGTCATCGAAATTCAAAACTCTTCGTATCCCTTAGGGAAAGCGTAGCTTGTCAAGCCAATATAAGGGGGCCATGCGCTGACTTAGTTCGGCCAGGAAGTTGTTTCAGGGTTTGAATTGTGAGTTAACCGTGCCCTGACTTATAGATCAACTCAGAGGTTGTTTCAGAGCTAGTCGTTTCCTGATTTGTAGTTGCGAGTTGCCTGTTGTAATTCGGTCTTTCACAGCCATCCAGTGAAAATATAATAAATAAGAGTATGCGCTTCCCATTGAATGGTTTGTTGCGAATTGAGCAATGTTCATTGGTGTCAGGAGGACCAGAAGTGCGCGCTTTTTGTAGGAAAGAAAAGTACCTTGGGCATGTTGGGGTGATCATTGATTGTCACTTAAATTGGAAAGCTCATACTCAATAATCTTTTTTATTCTCTTATATTTCTCGATTTATTCTCTTTTTTTACTTATAGTCTTCTATATAGCTTGGGGTAACACATATCAATCTACAATTAAGCAATTATTTATTCTACACAAGAAAGCCAGACGAATAATATTTTTTCTTCTTATAATGACCATACTAAAATACCCTCTCTTGAAAAAGTTAAAAGTGTTAAAAGTCGAGGATCTCATTTACTTCTATAACGCTGTGTTTATGTATGACTATCATTCAGGCAAACTACCAAGTATTTTTGATTCACTCTTTGTTAAAGTTTTTTAAATACATAATTATAATACAAGGCTTGTATGTAAGTTGTCATTCTCTCTCCCTTGTGTAAGAACCAACTATGGTAAATTTAATATCAGGTTTAAAGGAGTCTGACATGGTATGGAATTCGGCAATAGACGAAAAACTCAAAGATCTTTGTGGTTATTAAAAAAAAGTATCGAAAAACAGTTTGCCTAATTTTGACCTTGATGATCAGCCTGCCTCTGGCAAACATTTAATAATTCTATATATCTTTTTTTAACTTCTACTGACTATTGTGTCTAGTTCGTAACTATATATGATATTTGATAATTAACCATTTTGTGTAAGTAGAAATATATATTATTTGTAATTATATTATTTGTATACATATTAATTTTATATAATCATCAGGCAAGTAAAAAGGTCTTGAATCAGTGAAAGAGAGTGGCAATTGAGGTTTTTACCAAAAATAGGTTATTGATATTCTAAATTCAGCTATTTTCTAAATTTCAAATTTTGTTTTCCTTTTTGAAATTCACATTTTTTTGCCTTTTTTCATTTTTTTTACTCAATTTAATAACTTGAAATTTCCGATGCAATTTGTTTCAAAGCTCGTCAAAAAGGTACTATTTCCATCTTTTATAAATAATTTTAAATGTTGAAAATTCATACCCTTTTTACCTTTTATTATGTTTTTAAGTTATTTTAAAACATTCGCAGATTGTGAAATTGACAACCATGCATCGCAATATGTATTTAGTCCATGCTGTATTTTATATGACAATCAAATCTATTCAACGAAAGGTAGAATGATGATTATTTACCAGTGACAATTTAAAGCGGTTCAAAAGTTATTCATAGCAGTTGAAAAATTAAGAATAAACCGTATGTTAACAGGAAGTTGTGGCTCTTGATCGAGTTCTAAGAAAATTACACGTATATATATACTAAAACTCAATTAATACTAGTATATAATGAAGTCAACTTGACAACTATTCTATTCACAGAAAACCCTCTTCGTACTTCAGAGACATTTTCATGAAATAATTAACTCACTAATTTCTTGATACGTCAGATTGTTTTGGCGATATTCTCGTATACATTAGATTTTTGCCTCCAGCAAATATCCATCATAATTCAAAGGAAATAGATCTTTGGCGGGGAAAAAGTATTGTCTCCTACCACGCATTTTTTCCCTCTGGATACGAACGCAAACAAAATCATGAAGCTTGACATATTTTGGTGCGAATATTTTTTAGTAGGCCATTTTGGGAATTTGAGGGACAATAACACGCAAGCTCAATGAAAACTATATCGATTTCAATTCATCAAATGAAAATAAGCCTCGCCGATATTTCTAGGCGAGAAAATTCCCAACAATTAAAAAATTAAGTTAACATGGAAATAGTAAAACAAAATTTGAAATTTAGAAAATAGCTGAATTTAGAATATCAATAACCTATTTTTGGTAAAAACCTCAATTGCCACTTTCTTTCACTGATTTTCTTTCTGTTATATTGTTTTTTAATATTAGTCAAATCGTGAGAGTTTTTTTCGCATCCAAAACTTATTGGAAACCTATTCGTTAACAACAATATGCTAATTACTTATTCTTACGGAAGTAAACAAAAGAAAATATACATTTCTAAGCTTTGATATTTTGGAGTTAATTTAAACAATCACTCAAAACAATTTTTATGAAACTAAACTCCCAACATACTGTTTACCGGCTTCGTCGAAATGTTCACTCGTTTATTCGGAGCGCTGTGGAAATTTCCCCGAGCTAAATTTGACAGATTGTTTAAGATCCATATTAACTTGTTTAGAAACCGAAGTTTCAAAATATTCTGAATTATACCACATATAAAATTTATCTTTTTGGATTAGTGCGTCGGAACGAAGTTTTCAAGGATTAAAATTATAGCGAATTTGACGGATCTCCGAAAAACTAGAAAATATACCTATGAGCATAAAACTGCATCGAAAATGTTCAAAAATAGTTCAAAAACAAATATTCAAAACAGAAGTTCAGGAAAATATATTGCGCCTTTGCAGGATAAGATTAAACAGACCCCAAAAATCGCTTTCTTTACGCGCCGTCTCGGGCTCAAGACCGGACGAACCTGTTTTTCGATATTTCTAGGCGAGAATTTATTATTTTGAGAAATCAAACCTACTAGGCTTACTTACTCAATAATACCTATCTCTGATTTTTTTCACTGTTGCCGCTGATTCTCCATTTGGCTCTGTATTAGTGGACAGTCGCTCCTAATTCGGTATCCAATCCTAATATTTTCAACGTCTAGGCTTTTAGTTTACACCATAAATGATCGAGAAAGCTTACCGAAGTTTCTTTAGTTTAGTCGCCTTCTTCTTACACGACAAAGTTGCCTTTCCTCGTTAGTTGTTGTTTAATCCTTTTTAAGAATTTTCCCACAAGATTTACATCTCGGTCAGCTTTTCCTCCGATCTACTATTGGTATTTCATCGATTTTCTCTTTGATTTTCTCGTCTAAATTATATTTTCATCCATGTTTTAAACTCAAACTTTCTAGTTTAGGTCTCACCGAAGTCGACTTATTACAAGAACAACTGAAGCTGCCTGCAAACTAGCGACAGCGACTGCACAATTTAGCGACTGTAAGTTAGCGACAAGGAATAACAATTTAGGGACAGCGAATGCACATTCTATAGCGATAAGGAATTGCTTTTTAGCGACAGCGATTGCAAGTTAGCGACAACGAATTTTGTTTAGCGAATTTTGAAACGTTCGGACGACCATATTACAAAACAGTTGGAATTGTTCAACTTCAAGAGATTTGTATTTGTGCGTGTGTGTTCTCTCTATCTTCTTTTTCTTTCTTCGAGTCGTCTACTCTTTTCATTTTCAATCTTTTTTATGTAAATAGTAAGAATTGATTAATTATTAAATTGTTTTGATGGAGCCTTCAAGTTTGCGATCAAAAATTAGTGGTAAAAGAATTACCAATTAACATATATACCCAACTAATAATAATCCTTTTCTAACTCCTTCTTTTGTTTTTATTTTACCAAACAAAAGCCTGTTTTTTTTCATTTTTCAATTGCACTGAAGCATAAACTAAGGCTGAAGTGAAAGCTTACTGAAACTTCTTATGTTCCACTGAAAATATATGAATAAAAGAAACTTCAAACTACAACACTGAGTTAACCGAATTGTGGTCTATTCCAATTGGATCATGGAGTGAGAACCACATCCAAAAATTGCCACAGATATTATTTCATATTTACTATTCACTACCCCATCCCATTATTTTCTGTCTGCACTATATGAATGATTGCTGAGAGCGCAGCAGACAGCATTATTATTCAAATTATTTTTTCCGTCATTTTGATTGGCCGAGAGAACTGCAAATAACTGCCTACAAATAAAGGTCTGCTCATGCGCATTACGGTGCAGAGCCATCTTACTGCAAATAACGGTTTGCTCATGCGCAGTAACGCTGCATTTGACAATGGCTCGCTTCCTTGAAAAAATGAGCTGACTTCTTTGTTATTGTTTGACTCGCACTGCCCCTCAAAGATTAGAAAAAATAATTTGAATGATAAAACAATTATTGAACTCGGTTAACCTTCGGCATCGGCAAATAATTGCTTGCTCGCCACTAACAAATCACGATATTTTGTTCAACCTCGTCCAATAATTTCTTATTATTTACAATTTTACTGTCATTATATACCACAGGTTATTTCATGCACCTGAGTTTCATTTATACAGGAATTTGACATCCATAGATCTCGGCTCTCATTGAAATATGGTTATACCATTCTCGTACAACAAATCTGATGTACTGGGTTTTTATCTTCTCGGGAAGCCTGTGCGTCACGATCGTTGACGTGTCCGTGTTTCCCTGAAATATCTTGTGAAAAGGAATTCGGCTATTAGTAAGTTTATCAGCCAGCGAGGCTCACTGTGTTCAATTGCTGAGCTTAACTTTGGTTCTAGCAAGCACTGGATTTTTCTCCGGGTTGTCGTTCTAAAATTTTCCTCCCTCAGCAAAATCTAGAAGCTAATTAAATTTCAATTCGATCTGAGCTAGCCCGGCATTCCCTGACTTAGATCAACCTGCATATTGTTTCACGGTTAGACAAAACTGATAGGCGTCGAAGCAGGGACAGTGCAGGTAAACAATTGAGTTATAATAGAGAAGAGATTGATATTTTCGTTCGTTTCCTGTCTGTCTATGGCTTGATTGAGCGACTGGTTAACAGACAGGCAAACGGATCCATCGATCGATTCGTAAGTTATGCTCATTGGTTATTCCATTGGTTGATCCTACCACTAATCAGTGAGCACCGAAAAAAAGGCCAGAACTTCTATTCTAACTCACCTTTACAGTGTTCGCTATCTTGTAATCCACAAACGAATTGTCGCGGTTTTTATAAGCCAGGCTGTATTTTGTCACATACTGCACAATCGAATAATATGGCCTCCCTTGTGTTGCTACCATGGTAACGTATACCACGTGACCCAAGTCCACCTGTAAGTACTGTCCTACAGTATTAGGCCCTGCTGACCAACACCCAACATCAACACCAGCGTCATAAGGCGTGGTGACAGGGTAGTTATTGAGGCGTCCTCTCCAAGACTGGTGTCCTCCTGAGCCAAACGAAGAAGACGCAGTTATCGCTGAATTTGGGATCTTGTTCAAATTAGCTCCCATTCCAAATGCCAATGCACAATCTAAGTTAGATTCGAATAAAAATAAATAAAGAAAGAAAGAAGGAAAAAGAAAATACAATTAGTTTACATGAGGGAGTAATTGATCGAATTGGAATTTATAAGTTGATTTTCGTTGAGAGGAAAACGTACCGGAGAATTCCTGAAAAATAGCCGCCTCGAAACACAGGAGCAACAAGTAAATCTATTCAAACACGCCGGACGAATCATAACCACGAATGTTCGAGGGATGGTGTTGTATGGTGATAATTTATCACCATAATATGGTGAGTATACACCGATTTCGAACATGGTAGATGGACGCGGGTGGCCTGGGCCGATATAACCAAAACGAGGATAGTCAGTTGTCTGTCATACACAATGTGGCTTTTCCCTTACAATATTTTGAAGTTTTCGCGGTCGATTCACTTTCAGAACATGTCTCTTACAGAAGCTGATATACCAGGGTCTTCTCTTTCTGGAAGAGCACCATCCTCTTTAAAAGCCGAAGAACATCGTTTTTTGTTAAGATGTCGTGGGGCACGAGCGTTTCGCTTCCCATCTACCTTATTTACTATATGCCCGCGGTAAAAGCGGTGCGCGGTAATTGCCATTAGTAGCTTTGTAATCACGCCGCCTCACTGCGAGCTACCATGTTGATGTAGAGTCGTTAGTGTTTTCATTGGAGGAATTTCAGGTTTACAAGTGAATTATTGCTAAAAAAAAGGAAGCGATCTCCCCTAAATGGATGCATATGTATTCTACGGACAACTCTTGAAATATTGACTTAGTATTTGTGGCAATTTAAAGCTGTAGAGATGCCCTTGGGATTTTCATTTTACACGCGAAGGAAGCAACATGGCGACCGACTTGTACTCAGAGTTTACAAGGCAGAATTATGATACTTCTAGAGTTCGCCTAGTTCGAAATTGCCTTTTTTCTGAAGGATGTCAAACTGTTAATATAAAAAACACAAAAGCGGATATCGAGCTGATGTTCCAAGGCTTAAGATTTTGCATTGATTCTGTGCCTTCGCCATTACCTGATGTACGATACATCATTCTCTATATGACTTCTATATTAATTCTCATTGGGACATTCTACTTCAAGAACTCCAGGAAAGTCATTCTAACTGTACTAGGTAGCCGTTGGCGTAAGGAAAAGTTATCATTTGCTGTCCTACGATCCTTCTGTACGTTCAATCGGTTTCAATCTCAAGAAGTTTGCTTGATTGTCTTGTTTTGCAAGTTCTTATCGTTTGTCACATACGGTGAAGTCAAGACGCAATAAATGGGTAATCAAGAAGCTGCCTCAACCAGGTAATTATTTCAATCATATTTTGGAGTGCCAAAGTTTACTTCTGCGTTGTTTTTACGGTTGTAGTTGATGTACCGAGCATGATTTTTGAGTACTGAAACTTTGGGTTTTTCAGGTGGGCTATTTGTTTAGTAGCCGGTCTCTCTTGCAGTAAAAATACAAATAGCGAGACAAAATTTTGCACCACATTTACAAATATTGTTTCTTTATTGCCTCTATTTACATGTTCGAGTGTTCAGTCATATTTTGCTCAATTATTTTTGCTTAACCACGGCATTACACGGCGGATAATATTTTGTTTATCAACGCTTTATTCATTCACCGAAACGTGTCAATTGTAGAGGAATTTAAATTTCGCGGCTGAGTGATCGGCAGCAATGGGAAATACCGCTGGACATTCAAAATTTATCGCGGGCATTAAATGGGGCAAGCGAAACGCTCGTGGGGGATTCATTAAAACGCCTCAAAACAAAGGCACAATTAGTTAAGAGGTAAGTCAAAGTCAAGATGTTGCGACAACGAAGCACATCAACTGAAGGAGGCTTTTCGTCTTCAGCTTCTCATAATTTCTGCTATTTTGAAGATCTTTCAAAGCCTCTTATCAACAAATACAATATCCATGCCTGAATACTTAATTTTGAGCTGAGAGGATGGAAAAGTAGCTATTTTATGTCAGAATTTGTTGTGCATCGCAAGTTGTATATCAATATATCAATATATCAATATTTATTTTAAAACCATCAGAATATTATAAGATATTTACGAGCATGTCAAAGTTATATATTATATGTTGTGAATGTTTGCTTTCTTCCAACTTGCTCTATCAGAGTTAGATTTTCAATGAATAAATATCATCAAATTGATTCTTAGGGTCGATGAGTATGTAAATTCTGGCCGTGCTGGCAACATAAGTGATCCTGATCGTGACAAGATATATAAGAAGAGGAAGGAAAGAAGAGAGGCTCGAGATCAAGAAACAGAGTCTCACACGACTGTCAATTCACTCTATCCTACAGATGGCTGGACATCACACCCCAAACGAATGTCCTTCTTTCTCAAGATCTGGTGAAAACATAGACCCTAACACTATGGCGTACAATAGTCCCCTTCACAGTTCCCTGCGCCATCTTGAAAGGTAGCCGTGCCTTTGCAGCGAAGCGAGACGAACGGTGAGCTTGCAGTGATAGAGACGTGAATAACTGTCCAAGGTGTTAAAAAAGGTCTCTATCATTGCAAGCTCACCCTTCGTCTCGCTTCGATGCAAAGGCATGGCTACCTTTCAAGATGGCGCAGGGAACTGTGAAAGGGACTATTCTCGCCAAAATTCGAACTTCGTTTTTGTCATTGTTCTCTTGATATTCTTGCTTATTTTGGACTTGAACATTGAAGTTTCTATATTTCATCAATTCATTATTGTAAATTTTACACTTATACTTTTTACTTTACAGTATTCAACATTGTATTTTACGTAATGCGACATTCAAATTCATAACTTCCAAGTTCTGGATATCCAACCGCAACCCAGTCGTGAGCCCCCACCGTGGGCTCAGTAATGTTCAAAATTGTCTCCCCAGTAGGGGAGATGTACGTCGTTCTGCTCTACCCCGGCAGTTAGTTTTTTGTCGTTCCACACGAAGCTGGCGTTCGACTTCGTACAAGTAAGTACAGTATTTTGGAGGATTTTTTACATTAAAACCATCTAAAAATCAAGCTCTGTCTTGTCAGTGAAGAAGTGATTCATGTTTACACTTTACACGCGCCTTAGGGAAGTTAAAAAACGAAACTTTTTCTCCATCATTGGATTGATAGCCTCTTTGTCTACACTCTGGCACACAACAATGCGAAGGCATAGAGAAAAAAAAACATATAAAACTGATGAAAACACTAGATATATTTGAAGACACGATCAATAGTATAGCAATCACTGAAGACAGGGAATCACAGACGAATGACTAGTCTCGTTTTGGTTATATCGGCCCAGGGAACCCGCGTCCATCCTCCATGTTCGGAATTGGTGTATAGATAATGACACAATAAATTTAACACTGAGCGAATGCTGTTGACTTACGTTTGCATTCGAAGGTGTTACTTTTCATCACACAGATGGTATCAGTACTACAATATTTGTCACTGCACGTCGCCACAGACCGATCATCGTACAACGAATAGGTGCCTTCTTCGTCGTAATCCAAGTCAACAGGATAGGACAAGTGACTGCCTTTGTTCAACTCGCATCGTTTGGTCCTGTCATAGAAATTCATGCTATGGCAATCCATGTTGGAGGCACATTTATCGTAGCATTCTTGGTAGTTCTTCACCATTGTTGACGACAGAACATGGTGCTTGAGTATAAAGTTCTTTTGGGTGTACGTTGAAGGACAATCAAGGGACAAGACGTCATCCAGGATAAATGGAAGAGTCATCAACAGGCCAAGGACGATGGAGTACAACATTGATGGTTGTATCAGCTACTGGCTGGTTACTAAAGGTGAACATGAAAACCAAATTATTTTATTAATCTTCATAAAATAACTGCTGGAAATCTCGCGTTATGATTAGCCATGTACTCAGCAACTTAACAATTCCATGTGCTCGACGAATTTATGCCCTAATTTCAATGAATTACACTACATTTCCAATTATAACAGTTCATGCGCAGCACAGCGTTCCCACTTACGTATGACAATAGTATATAGATTTAGGCACTGCCTAAAAGCGGAGCTCCCATAAATAGTATATATAGTGTTAAAAACGTGACGATTGTGTGACACGGCATAACGCCGGTTACAGCGTTACCACTTCTTCTGATTTTACCACAACCCAGAAGGAAAACCTAGAAGAAAAACCATTATTTTAAGCCTTCAAAAGCATTAGAAAACTTTTCAATTCGAAGAAAAAATAATTATAGATTGTAGAAAATATGAAGACATGTATAGAACAAAGGATTTTATTCAGCAAATCTTTAGTTTTTATGTGCATGTGGAAAGTGAACTACACTGAAAATTGTCGAAAAATATTATAAGCTTAAGCTTACATTCACTTGAAATTCACATGTAAAAAGAGACATATTCATTAATACAAGATAATAATTTTCTTTGTTAGTAAGTTGGTCTTTGAAAAGTTGTTTCAGATTTATTCTTTACTATATTATCGAGCGAAATATCTTACGAAAAGTTTAAACATAAGTTTATCCATAAAAAAAAAACAAAGCTCGTCGATTGTGTAATAATAAAAGCTGGAAAAACCCGATAAATAGCAAATATTTGGTGTGATATGTATTCCTTTTTCAAATTTCATTCAAGAAATTGTCTATAAAAATGTCAAAATATCCATCTGATTATGAAATACGGAATCTTGTTTTGACATCAGAATCCCTCGCGTGAGGCTCGCTGGCCGTCAAATATATTTTTTCAAATAACTAAGTCTTTTTACTAAGGCTTAGTCTTTTTTCTTGAAATGGCATCAAAAACAAATATTCAAAGCTTCAAATATCGCTTTTCTGGTTCACAAGTAATGAAGAAAAAGATGATAAAAATGTAAAATGCAGTAAAAACGACAAACTAACCAAGATTTTCTTTCAATGTTTGCCGAAGCAACGTCCTTGGCTTGTTGAGAGTTTCTGCAGCTAGTTTACACATTTTTTGTCGATTTTTTACGAAATATTAGTTTACATTAATGAATTTAATTTCTATGAAGTGTTTTCTACGGAACTGAAATATTATTCTTGCAGTATAATCAGGTTTTTCTGGTCTACAGGCCACTTTTTCTCTCACTGAAGTCTCAGTCACGAAACTCCATCTTAAGATTAAGAATCTTCCCTCTAACTACTCGCTAAATCTTCTTTAGCAAGTCGGCGCTAAAGTCGAACATTTGTTTTTGTTCACTTTAAGACAGACATGACTTCGATTAAACGTATTTTTTGCATTGCAAAAATAAGAAAAAAATACTTCTTAATCCATCTTTGACTACATTATTGCGATTTGTTCTGTGCATTTGTGAGTAAGCAAAGCGCGCGGGAACCCTGTGCATAGTGGTACACGCCGCTGGTATGGACAATAGAATGACGTAATCAAGCCATAAAAATCAACTCGATGGGTTACCATTTGTTTTTCTTTATTTTTTTCGTCCCGGGGAGCTCCGCTATTACTCTACAATCGTGGGGATTCCACGAAGATAACACCAAGAAAACAAGTTTTTCAATCTTTGGAGTACAAATTTCTAGATCGGTGCTATAGAAGAAAATATCTCACAAATAGAGTAGATATCTACAATCTAGTGGAGAAAACTGACAGGTCTATCGTTTGTAAAGTTCGTGATAATCAGAGGCATCCTTTAAGAGAAATAATCCCTAAGAAAAAGTCCGTTAGGTATAATCTTAGGAGTGTATCTAGCTATATGCCAAAAGTAAAGACAGAACGTTTCAAAGAGAGCTTTATAAATCGCTTACACTGTAAGTATAATATTTCGCTGTAACATTCGTAATGTTTGTTTTATGAATGAATAAAGATTTACTTTACTTTACTTTACTTTTACAAGTTCAGAAACAGGTTCGGCGATCCTTTTGTTAATCAATTTCAATTAGTAATAGAAGGTTGAGAAAAACTTTCTCTGTGGAAATTTTAAATATTTCCCGACCGTAGCAACTCAACGAAAAAAAACACTATACATTTTTTGCGGTAAACCATCCTACTCAACTACACACGAATGCGCCTTCTTTGGAAATTACTGGAGCCAAAAATGATGTGATAGAAATGCTTTTCTTTTTTCATTGATCGCGAAACTGTAGCTGCAGCTGACTTGGCCTTCAGTTTAAGTTGAATGTAAATGAGCACGACTGCTGTTGTGTTTTCCCTCATTGTTTATTTATAATCTTAATTATTGCAAGGATTTCGTTTGTGTCTTTCAAGTCTAGAATGTTAACACTGAGATCTCGATTCATATTTCAGTGTATATTTTGAGATTTTGCGCAAAATACCGTACAACTATCTTCTTGAATTTTAAGAATAAATTGAAAATATTCAATAACTGAATTAGTTGTGATTATATTATCCCCTAGATTGAGGAGAATATAGAACTTTTGAAGTATATACCAAAATATGATTCAACTCCTTCAAAACAGTAAAACAAATAAACCTGTTTTGCAAAATAATAATCAATTCCTATTTGTTAATTTTTTTAAATTCTTATAAAGATGACAATAAAGGCAAAAAGGGTGTTGACAGCTAGAAGCTGAATTGATGTTTGAATGTATTTGCAGCACATTGAAGATAGTAAAATTGTGTAACTTTAAGAAATAAGTATAATACAGCAGGCAAGAGTATTAGAGATGCTCTGCATGGGGTTTACACTTCCAGATCGAATTCAGAGGTGCGGGGATCTTCTTGATTATACCTTAAAAGCTCTACCGTTGAGTGATGATTTGCGAGCAGGAGTTTAGTCTTTTTTTTACTAGTAAAGGTGGTGTTTTATATCTTAGGTTTTTTTGAGTCGTCAATAGAATTCCTGGGAGCCAAATGATGGAATTTGTTTTAGAATATGTTTTTGAAAAAAAGATTGAATGAATAGTAAATTAAAAGTAAAATTGTGTAACTTCAAGAAATAAGTATAATACAGCAGGCAAGAGTGTTAGAGATGCTCTGCGTGGGGTTTACACTTCCAGATCGAATTCAGAGGTGCGGGGGATCTTCTTGATTATAGTTTAAAAGCTCTACCGTTAAATGATGATTTGCGAGCAGGAGTTTAGTCTTATTTTTCTTTTTTTTTTTACTAGTAAAGGTGGTGTTTTATATCTTAGGTTTTTTTGAATCGTCAATAGAATTCCTGGGAGCCAAATGATGGAACATTTAGAATATGTTTTTGAAACAAGATTGAATGAATACATAAACTATATTTCAGTGTCAAAAAGATTTAACTATATAGAAACTAATTTGGGAAACTATAGCATAAAAATACAAAGAGAAAAGAAAAAGTTGCATAATATAAATTGTAAAAACCGGATGAGAATTTAGAAAATACATAAGTTTAAACTAGTATTTTTACTACGAATCTCGAATTGTCAAGAACAATATTACCACGCCTAGTAATAACTTAACGAGACATACCAAATTTAAGAGTGTCACACAAGAAAAAATCACTTACTTTTTAAAGAGTACAACCGTCTTGTTCAAGAAAACTTGGGTGGACTATATTGTTCCCTAAACACACCAACTGAAAAAGCAGACTGTTATGAGGTGCTCCTGAAAACGTCAATTCAATTCAATTCAATGACCTGTTTTCGTTGCAGCTCAAAATTATATTGATGCATGTAATGATAGAAAGTAGACAGAAAAGAAGTTGCGAATTTAATGATATATTTAATTATTAATAAGTGTTGAAAATAATTACAAAGGTTAGCTTGATGGATTTTGATATACATTTGCATAAAAAAGAAGAAATGTAAAGGAAAAGAAATGAAAGGAAAACATGAGGAGCTTAGCTCCTTAAAAAAATTCGCAGATTGTGACGTAAATATTAACATGTACCTGGAGGTTCCCATTGTTATTGAAAAAGTTTAATAGCTAAAAGATTACAATTGAACTGAAAAGCACGGGGCCATTAAAATAGCTAGCGATGTACGCATGTTAGCGTTCTTAAAATATCTATGGATATTGATGAAAGACAATGCTTCAATAGAAATGCAATCATTTTAGCGAAGGAATCAATGTCATTGCTAAATGAAGTTTTCCTGTGCAATCAAGTATCTCATCTTATACAGTACGTCCAGGCCGAAATCTCTTACTACAACAACTAGTATCGCTATATGATCCAAGTAGACCACCGTTCGACAGGCATTCTACAATCTCAAGCAAAATAAAATGGGACATGTACTATTCTGGAACACCGTTCCCCCTCTACCCCCTAGCAATGTTGTCTCACATGCATTTTATCTGGTAACCACTTCATAAGCTCGACAACTTCATAGACCAACATTGCTAATGGGGAAAGGGGTGTATTGGCACTTTATTTTTGCAGAAGATTGTAGTGCCCAAGTAGAGTTGATTTCTACGGATCTTTCAGTACTATCATATATTGTCGAAGTATTGGCAATTTCTACAGTCATTTGTACTAACCTCCATCGCAATTTCTAGACTTTTAAACCAAGTAGATACATGATTCTCGCAAAATTTCCCTGAGCTACAGATAAAATCCTGCCGACATATACTAAGTAAAGTATTTGCGACCAGGCCTGCATGCAATCCCTCCAAAGTTGTTAGCCTTTTGTAAGCCTTTAGCCCGTGCATTTTTACAATGTGTCATTGTGCGAGAATATAAACAAACCGAAGGGAAACCCAACAACTTTCGTTCGCTTCTTCAGTAAATTTAAAAGAATTTAAAAGAAGACAAGTGTTGAAAAGCTTGCAGCTACTGAAACATTCGCATTATGTATTTCTAAACGTATCAAGATATTCGCAAGCTTTCTATTTCTAGAATTAAAGTGATAACTGTTAAAAAATACTGTTTGAATATGTTAATTCATGGAACATGTTATGAAGCGGCCGGTCAGAATAAGGCATACCGTATAATATTCACGGAATAAAAGCTTAGCATCTATACGAAAAAATAACTAGTATTAGAATTTAAGTAAGTTCCCTTCAAATGCAAAGGGAGTTCGCTGCGTCGAATAGGACTCTCCACAATTCAGTTTTTATTATTGAGTATTATGAGAATACATATCAGCTGAATTGTTTGTCAGCAACTCAAACTTACTCGATTAGAGCAGCACAACTCGCGTCGCTAGAACTCTTAGAGGAATCCAAAGCCTGTCAAAATGATTTAACATGGCTAATATTGAGACGAAACGGCTAAAACTTCGTCTTAGTTTTTCTATAAACTTCGTGTTCACGAGCTTCTTTGACAAAGTAAAACCCGCATCCAATTATCAAATCAAGGGAGGGGAGCCTGAGCATTTTCTCGAAGCTCGTTCTAGCTCTCGAATTTGAAAGAAAAAAATGATTTTATTGATCATAACCTTTTAGTATTTTAGAAACAGTGGATCCTGCGTTTGTAATGAGAGAAATTTGAATTTTAGTTCCAATTTTGTTTATACCGAAAAACATTTGCCGTGTCCTACCCTACTAAGGCAGTCATTGGTGCGCAATTTTTTCCCGTCATGGGTTATGCTAACAACTTGAGCTTGTTAGCTTCGCGCTGATTAGCTAGTTACATTTTCTTGTATCAGATAGTAAATAGGAAAGTTGAGCCATTATTACTGGTTCTACTCACCCGAATATCGTATCAAACATACCGTATGATATATTGTGAATTATCATTTGGCGGGAGCTACGCTATAGAACAAAATACGATCTAATATATATATTTAGGCACTGCCTAAAAGCGAAAAATTTGGTACGTAAGATAATTTTTTATTCAAGTTTTATATGGTTAAATCTAGAGAAACGGTTATAAGCTTAATTTTTGAGAGGGATTGGTTTTTCATAGCGACAAATATGACCTGCCATTTTTCAAAACAAGTGGAGGAAAACTGAATGAAAAACGATAACTTAAGCCGTCTTCAAAGCACCAGAAAACTTATTAAATTCGAAGGACAACATGCATCTAATAAGTATTTCATGTGTTGAAGAAGATCTTATTAAGCAAATGATATTGGTTTTAGGTTAAAAAATATTGGTTTCAGGTGAAAAAATATTGGTTTTAGGTGAAAAAATACGAACGGCAAATGTTTTCGAAAAACGGACTTGCTTACATTCAGTCTAGCTAGTTCAGTTGAACTTCACAAGAACAAGAGACAGAATTATTGATCCAAAATGATAATTTTCTTTGTCAGCCTTTGGAAATGTTCTTGTATATCTTTTTATGTTATCGACTCAGTAAAAGACCAAATTATCATATATGACTTGATCCATAAAAATGTTTATTATGTGTCGAAAAGCGATGCAAGGTTCGCTTTGGAATCAAGCGGGAACCCTGTGGTGGTACACGCCGTATGTACGTACGGACAAGCCATGAAAAATCAACTTGATGGGTTACCATTTTTTCTTAAGTATGGTGCTCCGCTCGCGCGGGCCTTCGGTCCGCGCTGGAGCTCCGCTAGTACACAGTAAATCAGTTCGGGGCCGTTTCAGCCCCAAAAATGGGGCCAAAATTTTGACCCGGATACCGCCCTCTTTTAACGGGGCCGTTTTAGCCCTTAATATCAGGGCCTTTTTTTTGGCCCAAATTTATAGGGGCCAATTTAGCCAATGTCTAGAGCCAATTTTTGACCCGGATACCGCCCTCTTTTGACGGGGCCGTTTTAGCCCTTAATATAAGGGCCGTTTTTTTGGCCCAATTTTATAGGGTCCAATTTAGCCAATGTCTAGAGCCAATTTTTGACCCGGATATCGCTCTCTTTTGACGGGGCCGTTTTAGCCCTTAATATAAGGACCGTTTTTTGGCCCAATTTTATAGGGGCCAATTTAGCCAATGTCTAGAGCCAATTTTTGACCCGGATACCGCCCTCTTTTAACGGGGCCGTTTTAGCCCTTAATATCAGGGCCGTTTTTTTGGCCCAATTTTATAGGGGCCAATTTAGCCAATGTCTAGAGCCAATGTTTGACCCGGATACCGCCCTCTTTTGACGGGGCCGTTTTAGCCCTTAATATAAGGGCCGTTTTTTTGGCCCAATTTTATAGGGGCCAATTTAGCCAATGTCTAGAGCCAATTTTTGACCCGGATACCACCCTCTTTTAACGGGGCCGTTTTAGCCCTTAATATAATGGCCGTTTTTTTGGCCCAATTTTATAGGGGCCAATTTAGCCAATGTCTAGAGCCAATTTTTGACCCGGATACCGCCCTCTTTTGACGGGGCCGTTTTAGCCCTTAATATTAGGACCGTTTTTTGGCCCAATTTTAAAAGGGCCAATTTATCCCATGTCTAGAGCCACTAAATGATCTGGAAATCGCTCCATTGCTCCATAATCGGTGTAGTCATTTTTATTCATATTAAAATAACTGTTGAAGACTTGTTTACAGTGTAACCATGATTTAATAAAAATAGCAATCACGATCAGAGACAAAAGCGAATTTTCAATTTAGTCAAAAAACTTTAAAAAAACCTAATATATCACATTGTATATTCTTTATATTATGAGTATATCAGTTTATACTTGCAAGGAGCTGCTACTCCTTTACTCTAAATGACTGTATGTAGTCAATTGCTGCTCCATATATAATGTGTAATCTCCATCTCTAAGTAGAAGCAAACAAAACCATGAGCTTAAAAAGTATTGAAAAAGCGAAACCACAGATAATTATATTTAATTCTACATAATTCACCGGCTTCTATTATCAAAAATTAACCCTAAAAAAACATTTGAAGCTCCATGAAGTTTATTATTACAGTTGTAAACTTTTAAAGGCAAAGGACAAACGGGTTCGGCTAAAATAATCTACTCACCGATAATCTAGCCTTCTTCAAGGAAAAAAACTGATCCAAAATGATCTTGAACATCTTAAGTGCCGTTCTTCTGAGTTTCAGTCATTATTCTTACCCAAACGGGTTTAAAAGAATCACATAAAGAAGCTACTGTTCGCCATGTCGTAGGCCATGCTTCTTGAAAATGGCGGGCTTTGAAATGCATTCCCCGCTGAGAATCATGGTCTTTCGGGACCCAATGAATTATGGATCATTTTTTCGGGCAGGTTTGCATTTCATAAACGTTATTGGCTATACAATTAAATGATATTTACTCAAATTGCTTTTTCGCTACGGCAAAGTTTGTAATTTATCTATTTTAAAAAAATATTTGCACGATCAAGTTCATAAATAAAAAACAAATTTAGACAAGATATGGATGGAGCCAAAATGGCCCCCTGGATTCTAAAATAGCACCTTGGTTTCCATTTAACAGATTTGAGCCCATGATAGAACCAGAAGAGTTTTATATATAGGATATAATATTATAATTAACCTTTTGTTTTATATGGTAACCCGATTAGCAAATAGTAAACTTAAACAGCCCTTTGGGCCAAAACAGCCCTAAATGTTATGAGGCCAAAATGGCTCCCGCAAACTGAAATAGCCCCTCGTCCCGTTTTGGCCAGCCTTTGGGCCAAAATAGCACTAAATGTTATGAGGCCAAAATGGCTCCCGCAAACTGAAATAGCCCCTCGTTCCATTTTGGCCAGCCTTTGGGCCAAAATAGCACTAAATGTTATGAGGCCAAAATGGCTCCCGCATACTGAAATAGCCCTTCGTCCCGTTTTGGCCAGCCTTTGGGCCAAAACAGCACTAAATGTAATAGAGCTAAAATGGCTGTGGCAGAGCCAAGATAGCTTCTTATTCTGTTTTGGCCTACCCTTGGGCCAAAACAGTACTAATAAAGCTATGCCAAAATGGGTTTCATGGGGCCAAAATAGCATTTTGTTCCATTTTGACCCATCTCTGGGCCAAAATAGCACTACTTTGGAAATGCCAAAACAGCTCTGTGGGGCCAAATCAGCCCTATCAAATTTACTGTGTACTAAAACAAACGGAAAATCCATATCTCTGCTGTGTTAAAGTGATGAATTAAAAGTATTGGCTTCAGAAAAAGAAGTTACTTACTCAGTATATCAGCTGAAGAACTCGTTGATTACGGAGATGTGTACGAGCGAATTCAATGAATAGAGCGGAAAGTTTGTTTATAACTCACTCATGTTAATCATTGACATTGCACGGAGGTTAATTATGTTAGAAGCTTCATACTACGCTCTCTAATATTATATTTTAATACTTGACGGGCTCTTTGTGATTGCAAAAATTATCACTTCAATATTATATTATACAGTGAGAATATTTTGATATTCTTCAGTTTTGCTGTGTTTTTGGGTATCTGTTTTGTATGTGTTGCATTACTTTGTTGCTACCTAATAATAAAACACACATCTTTTCGAGGATTAAAACACCTTTTCAAGATAAGCTTAACACCTATAAACCTCCCGGTAGGAAACTTTTTTTAAGGGCCTAAGCTCCTCATGAAAAAAGATAAAAAAGAAATGGCAAGGAAGGGGAAAAAGAAAAGATAAAGAAGAAGAAGAAGAAGAAGAAGCAGAAAAGAAAAAAAAAAGGAAAAATTAGAAAGTCAAAAGAAGTTGAAAAGACAGAAAAGAATCGATGATAAAAGGGAGTAAATTTACTAGTGAAATAAAGTAATCAAATATGAAAGTAAGAAAAGGAAAAGAAAAGAAATGAATTTAAGAAGCAATTATGCAAAATAGACATAAAATGGTCAAGAGAATTTGTGGAGCACTCCAAAGTGTGACAGACGAACTTTGAAATCTGTGAGCTAAATTTATTCAACTGAAACTCTTTGCTTTGCAGAAGATAGAGAGGGGCGGGGGATAGCATGACAGTTGGAATTGTTTCACTTCAAGAGATTTGCATGTGCGCGTGTGTGTTTTCTCTATCTTCTTTTTCTTTCCGCTTCGAGTCATCTACTGTTTTTTATTTTCAATCTTTTTTTATGTAAACAGTAAGAATTGATTAATTATTAAATTGTTTTGATGGAGCTTTCAAGTTTGCGATTAATAATCAGTGGTAAAAGAATTGTCAATTAACGTATATACCCAACTAATATTAATCCTATTCGCACCAGTCCCTTTCTGAGCGAGTATAAATAAGAAGACCCAAGAGGTGAACCTCGCACTTCACACCAGAAGCCACTCTTACTAGCTGGTCGTTAAAACCGCTCTCCAAGCTAATATGGAACAAGTTCCCGCTGATAATGTCGCGGCAGCCCAAGCCGCTAAACCTCAAATTCAAGAACAGCCGCAAGAGGTATATATATATTGCAATATCTAGTTTTGGTTTTAGCGCCGTTCGTTCATGTTTGTTCAAGTCTGATTCAGTATGTTTGCCCCGCAAATGTAATTTTGTTGACTTTTGCTAGCTCTCGCCTCATATACTTGGCTTGTGGAGTGCTTTTATTTCGGTGTTGGCCTGAAAAGTGTAATTTGGTGGAATTTGTTCTGAGTTTTGCCACCGTTCGCCTCGCAAACTTGGTTTGTTGATTGCCTTTATCTCAGTGTTGGCCTGAAAAGTTTAATTTGGTGGAATTGTTCTGAGTTTTGCCACCGTTCGCCTCGCAAACTTGGTTTGTTGAGTGCCTTTATTCCAGTGTTGGCCTGAAAAGTGTAATTTGGTGGAATTGTTCTGAGTTTTGCCACCATTCGCCTCGCAAACTAGGTTTGTTGAGTGCCTTTATTTCAGTGTTGGCCTGAAAAGTGTAATTTGGTGGAATTGTTCTGAGTTTTGCCACCATTCGCCTCGCAAACTAGGTTTGTTGAGTGCCTTTATCTCAGTGTTGGCCTGAAAAGTGTAATTTGGTGGAATTGTTCTGAGTTTTGCCACCATTCGCCTCGCAAACTAGGTTTGTTGAGTGCCTTTATTCCAGTGTTGGCCTGAAAAGTGTAATTTGGTGGAATTGTTCTGAGTTTTGCCACCGTTCGCCTCACAAACTTGGTTTGTTGAGTGCCTTTATTCCAGTGTTGGCCTTAAAAGTCTAATTTGGTGGAATTGTTCTGAGTTTTGCCCCCTTTCGCCTCGCAAACTTGGTTTGTTGAGTGCCTTTATCTCAGTGTTGGCCTGAAAAGTGTAATTTGGTGGACTTTGTTCTGAGTTTTGCCACCTTTCGCCTCACAAACTTGGTTTGTCGAGTGCCTTTATCTCAGTGTTGGCCTGAAAAGTGTAATTTGGTGGAATTGTTCTGAGTTTTGCCACCGTTCGCCTCACAAACTTGGTTTGTTGAGTGCCTTTATTCCAGTGTTGGCCTTAAAAGTTTAATTTGGTGGAATTGTTCTGAGTTTTGCCACCTTTCGCCTCGCAAACTTGGTTTGTTGAGTGCCTTTATCTCAGTGTTGGCCTGAAAAGTGTAATTTGGTGGACTTTGTTCTGAGTTTTGCCACCTTTCGCCTCACAAACTTGGTTTGTCGAGTGCCTTTATCTCAGTGTTGGCCTGAAAAGTGTAATTTGGTGGAATTGTTCTGAGTTTTGCCACCATTCGCCTCGCAAACTAGGTTTGTTGAGTGCCTTTATCTCAGTGTTGGCCTGAAAAGTGTAATTTGGTGGAATTGTTCTGAGTTTTGCCACCATTCGCCTCGCAAACTAGGTTTGTTGAGTGCCTTTATTCCAGTGTTGGCCTGAAAAGTGTAATTTGGTGGAATTGTTCTGAGTTTTGCCACCGTTCGCCTCACAAACTTGGTTTGTTGAGTGCCTTTATTCCAGTGTTGGCCTGAAAAGTGTAATTTGGTGGAATTGTTCTGAGTTTTGCCACCTTTCGCCTCGCAAACTTGGTTTGTTGAGTGCCTTTATCTCAGTGTTGGCCTGAAAAGTGTAATTTGGTGGACTTTGTTCTGAGTTTTGCCACCTTTCGCCTCACAAACTTGGTTTGTCGAGTGCCTTTATTTCAGTGTTGGCCTGAAAAGTGTAATTTGGTGGAATTGTTCTGAGTTTTGCCACCGTTCGCCTCACAAACTTGGTTTGTTGAGTGCCTTTATTCCAGTGTTGGCCTTAAAAGTTTAATTTGGTGGAATTGTTCTGAGTTTTGCCACCTTTCGCCTCGCAAACTTGGTTTGTTGAGTGCCTTTATCTCAGTGTTGGCCTGAAAAGTGTAATTTGGTGGACTTTGTTCTGAGTTTTGCCACCTTTCGCCTCACAAACTTGGTTTGTCGAGTGCCTTTATCTCAGTGTTGGCCTGAAAAGTGTAATTTGGTGGAATTGTTCTGAGTTTTGCCACCATTCGCCTCACAAACTTGGTTTGTTGAGTGCTTTCAGTATTCCAGTGTTGGCCTCAAAAGTGTAATTTTTGTCAATTGTTCTGAGTTTTGCCACTTCTCGCCTCACACACTTGGTTTGTTGAGTGCTTTTATTTCAGTGTTGACCTCAAAAATGTAATCTTGTCGAATTTTCTGAGTTTTGCCGGCTCTCACCTCAAAAACTTGATTTGTTTGAACAGTTTTATTCCAGTGTTGGCCTCGGAAATGTAATTTGCGGAGTTGTCCTCTGCTTTGCGGCTCTAGCCTCACAAATTTAGTTTGTAGAGTGCTTTTATTTCAATGTTTTCCTCGCGAATATGATTTGATGAAGGTGCCCAGAATTTAGTGCCGGCTCTCGCCTCGCAGATTTAAGTTTGTAGGGTGCTTTCATTTTGGTTTTGCCTCGCAAATTTAATTTGCCGAGTTGCCTTGACACTCGCATAGTGCGTCGATTTTGTATCTTAAATTGGACACTCTTCTTTGCCTCATCAGTAAAATTTTGTCAAGTTGCTCTGAGTTTTGTCATTAATTCTCTCTTCACGCCGACTAATAGCGGTAGTTTGATATTTATATGTATTTTGTTGTGACGCTGTTAATTTTTGTCAGGTTCTTTCATCTCGTATGATTGGATCTCTTCAGACATTGTTTAGATTATTTTTTACACTCGTGCCTTAATAAGATTTTTAGTTTATATAACATCTATCACCGAGCCGTGTCAATGTTTTTACATCAAGTTTTAAAACCCATTTATTGAAATCGGCTTTCTTTATAGTTAGGTAGGGCTGCTTCGCACACCCACCCCCCCCCCCCCCCATGGCAGTCTGAAAGGGAGTCTAATTCCCTAGTCGGATTACTGACGCTCAGGCTGCCATCCCCTGGGTTTCTTCTCTCCTCCCAGCCCTCTTACGTATCAGTACCCATTTACTTATTACTGAACAGCTTTCAGTGAACCATCCAAGTTTAACATACCACTTTCCTGAATGGGAAAACACGCCCTCTTTCTTCCCCTTGTCGGTTGAAAGAACTCGGCCGGGCTGGGAAAAACTTGATAGCCCTCCCATTTTACCCAGGGGATGGCAGCCGGGAATTCTCGCATAAGTGCTTCTTACGTTGCCCAAATGGCAGACGTCATGTCTCATGTTGGATGGCGCAATCCACGGACTGCATCCTATTATATTAAGCTGGCCAACGTCTTGCGCCCGGGTGGACCTTCAGTCAGTGGAGTCCGCCACGTCTTACTACTCAGACCTGAATGCTTTCAAAAACTTTGTTACCGCTTTTCCACCTTCGTTATCTGCTTAGCTCTTATTTATCGGACTGAACTTCGGAGCTTAATTGTATATTGGAAATCAGAATACTATAAGAAACTATTTTGTCTAGTTTTGGTTAGTTTGGGGTTTTAGTTTTGAGAATGGGACTGGTCCTTGTTGGGGGTAACCTTTCGGACGTCTTAGTGATTGGTACGGTTCCACGGTCGTCATCACTCCCATTCTTAATAGACGAGCGTGAAAGGGAATGGTGCAAATAGTATACTATTCGCACCAGTCCCTTTCTGAGCGAGTATAAATAAGAAGACCCAAGAGGTGAACCTCGCACTTCACACCAGAAGCTCATCGGCCTTGCAGGTGTTATAACCAGATTTCTGTTGCCGGCCTCTTTCATCGCTTCGTCTCCTTTCGGGCGCCCTTGTCTGGTTTTTTCCCTCCCTTGCCCTCCCATGGCTGTTCGCCTCCTCTTTTGTTCTCTGCCAGACACGGTCGTCATCACTCCCATTCTTAATAGACGAGCGTGAAAGGGAATGGTGCAAATAGTATACTTTTCTAACTCCTTCTTTTGTTTTTATTTTACCAAAGAAAAGACTGTTTTTTTTATTTGCCACTGAAGCATAAACTAAAGCTGAAGTGAAAGCTTACTGAAGCTTCTTATATTCCACTGAAAATATATGAATAAAAGAAACTTCAAACTACAACATTGAGTTAACCGATTTGTGGTCTATTCCAATTTGATCATGGAGTGAGAACCACATCCAAAAATTGCAGCAAATATTATTTCATATTTACTATTCATTATCCCATTATTTTCTCTCTGCATTATATCAATGATTGCTGAGAGCGCAGCAGACATCATTATTTACAATTTTGCTGTCATTATATATTACAGCCTACTGCATGCACCTGAGTTTCATTTATACAGGAATTTGACATCCATAGATCTCGGCTCTCATTGAAATATAGTTATACCATCCTCGTATAACGAATCTGGTGTACTGGGTTTTTATCTTCTCGGGAAGCCTGTGCGTCACGATCGTTGACCGGTCAGTGTTTCCCTGAAATATCTTGAAAAAAGGAATTCGGTTATTAGTAAGTTTAGCAGCCAGCGAGGCACACTGTGTTCAATTGCTGAGCTCAGCTTTGGTTCTAGCAAGCGCTGGATTTTTCTCCGGGTTCTCGTTCTAAAATTTTCCTCCCTCAGCAAAATCTAGAAGCTAATTAAATTTCAATTCGATCTGAGCTAGCACGGCATTCCCTGACTTAGATCTCAACCTGGATATTGTTACACGGTTAGACAAAACTGATAGGCGCGCGTCGAAGCAGCGAAAGTGCAGGTAAAAATTTGAGTTATAATAGAAAAGAGATTGACATTTTCGTTCGTTTCCTGTCTGTCTCTGGCTTGAGGGTTACCTTGATTGATTGATTGAGCGACTGGTTAACAGACAGGCAAACGGATCCAACCATCGATTCGTAGGTTATGCTCGTGGGTTGGTCCATTGGTTGATACTATCAGTAATCAGTGAGCACCGAAAAAAAGGCAAGAACTTCTATCCTAACTCACCTTTACAGTGTTCGCTATCTTGTAATCCACAAACTGGTTGTCGCGGTTTTTATAAGCCAGGCTGTATTTTGTCACATACTGGGAATCACTATGTGGCCTCCCTTGTGTTGCTACCATGGTAACGTATACCACGTGACCCAAGTCCACCTGTAGGTACTGTCCTACAGTATTAGACCCTGCTACCCAACACCCAACATCAACATTAGTGTTATAAGGCGTGGTGACAGGGTAGTTATTGAGGCGTCCTCTCCAAGACTGGTGTCCTCCTGAGCCATACGTAGAAGACGCAGTTATCGCTGAGTTTGAGATCTTGTTCAAATTAGCTCCCATTCCAAATGCCAATGCACAATCTAAGTTAGATCCGAATAAAAAAAAAAAAAAAAAGGAAAAAGAAATGCAATTAGTTTACATGAGGGAGTAATTGATCGAATTGGAATTTATAAGTTGATTTTCGTGGAGAGGAAAACGTAGCGGAATATTCCTGGAAAAAAGCCGCCTCGAAACACAGGAGGAACAAGTAAATGTATTCAAACACACCGAACGCCGAGCTCGGGAATCACAATCATGAATGTTCGAGGGATGGTGTTGGATGGCGATAATTTATCACCATAATGTGGTGAGTATAGATAATGAAACAATACAGTTGACACTGAGCGAATGCTGTTGACTTACGTTTGCATTCGAAGGTGTTACTTTTCATCACACAGATGGTATCAGTACTACAATATTTGTCACTGCAAGTCGCCACAGACTGATCATCGTACAACGAATAAGTGCCTTCTTCGTTGTAATCCAAGTCAACAGGATTGGACAAGTGACTGCCTTTGTTCAACTCACATCGTTTGGTCCTGTCATAGAAATTCATGCTATGGCAATCCATGTTGGAGGCACATTTATCGTAGCATTCTTGGTAGTTCTTCACCATTGTTGACGACAGAACATGGTGCTTGAGTATAAAGTTCTTTTGGGTGTACGTTGAAGGACAATCAAGGGACAAGACGTCTTCCAGAATAAATAGAAGAGTCATCAGCAGACCAAGGGCGATGAAGTACATCATTAATGGTTGTATCAGCTACTGGCTGGTTACTAAAGGTGAACATGAAAACCAAATTATTCGATTAATCTTCATAAAATAACTGAAACAACTGCATGTGCTCGACGAATCTATCCCATAATTTCTATGAATTACACTAGATTTCCAATTATAACAGTTCATGAGCAACACAGCGTTCCCACTTACGTATAAGAATATTCCTCTACAGTCGTGGGGATTCCATGAAGATAATTCCAAGAAAACGAGTTTTTCAATCCTTGGAGCACAAGTTCAGAAACAGGTTCGGCGTTCCTTTTGTTAATTAATTTCAATTAGTAACAGAAGGTCGAACAAAACTTTCTGTGTGGAAATTTTAAATGTTTCCCGACCGTAGCAACTATACATTTTTTGCGGTAAACCATTCTACTACTACACGCGAATGCGCGCCTTAACTTCTTTGGAAATTACTGAAGCCAAAGGAAAAATGTGATAGAACTTCGATCGCGAAATGTAGCCGCTGACTTGGCCTTAAAGTTGGATGTAAATGAGCACCACTGCATGATAATGTGTTTTTCCTCATTATTTATTAATAATATTGATTATTGCAAGCACGTCGTTTGTGTCTCGAATGTCAACACTGAGATCTCGATTTATATTTCAGTGTTAATTTTGAGATTTTTATAACTTATTGCGATTTTGAGCCACCAATACGGGTTTATATTGGCGACTAGTTGAGAGAAAATATAATCCGTACGGAATATATTTTCTTCCAACGCCGTCAATATAACCCGTATTATATACCGTACAACTATCTTCTTGAATCTTAAGAACAAATTGAAAATATTAAATAAATGAATTAATTGTGATTCAGTGTTGCCCCTAGATTTATGAGAATATAACTGTTTTAGTATATACCATGAAGATAATCTCCAAAATGTCAGTCTTTATCTCCAAAACAGTGAAATAAACACACCTGTTTTCCAAAATATTAATTAATTCCTATTTGTTGTCATTATTTTTTGATTTTTATGAAGATGACAATAGAGGCAAAGAGAGTGTGAGGTTTACACTTCCAGATCGAATTCCAGGTGCGGGGATCTTCTTGATTATAGTTAAGCTCTATCGTTGAGTGATAATTTGAAATCAGGAGTTTAGAGTCTTAAATTTCGTTACTAGTAACGGTGGTGTTTTATATCTTAGGTTTTTTTAAATCGTCAATTTAATTCCTCGGAGCCAAATGATGGAACATTTTTTAGAATATTTTCTTGAAAAAAGATTGAATGAATAAATAAACTTTATTTCAGTGTCAAAAATATTTAGCTATATAGAAACTAATTGGGGAAACTATAGCATACAAATAAAAAGAGAAAAGAAAAAATTGCATAATATAAATTGTAAAAACTAGATGAGAATTTATAAAAATTTAAAAAACTCATTAATATTCAATAGCCATTTTGTCCAATCCGATACTCATCAGTAGTCACGTGGAGAGCACTTTATACTCTATAAAGTACTATACAAATTTAAAGCGCGGGGAGGGATTTGAATTCAGCCCAGGGGAATAACGGGGTATAATACACAGACAATGGTTTTTAATGAGCTTTAATCTATATCTAAAGTTACATGTGTCTTTATATAAAGGTACGTGTGGAGATAGATAAAGAAATACAACGTTCTTATATTATAGTTCCACAGTATTTATATCATACGAATTGCAAATCATGCTATTTATCTTTGAACATAACTGTATTTGTTGGTAACCTAATTTCTTATCTTATTTATAACTATGCTTGACTATGTCAGTTCAAGTTCTATTAACGAGTGAAATGAAATACGCAATTATTAAATATTCCACCGGGTGCTGACAATGTGCTTTCAGGTTTAGCAGAGCTAGACGGTTCTGATATATTTGCAAGTTTATCATCGGCAATATCTAAATCTAAATCAAATAAGGACTGAAAATCACCTTCTTTTCTTCCTCAGATGTTTTTGGTAGTCGAAATTTCCGTTTTGGTGCCATGTTCGTCGATCTTGCCAATGTGCAATGAATTGCTTTCTGCGCGACTGATTGCAATACTGAATATACTGAAGTACTGAATACATCACGATTGCCATTTCATTGTTATTGCTCAATAAAGCAAATTCCCAAGTGAAAACCACGCATCTCTTTTTATTTCAAAAGCATTTTTTAATCATTGTTTTCTATCGATATTGAACAAAATGGCTATTGAACATTAATGAGCCTTTTTAAGCCATATAAAAAACTCGTAGCACGTGTTTTATCAAGGATCAAAAACCCTCGCTGCGCTCGGGTTTTTATCCTTGATAAAACACTGCTACTCGTTTTTTATATACTACATATAAGTTTAAACTAGTATTCATACTACGAATCTCGACAGTGGTTGAGAGTAATATTACCACGCCTAGTAATAACTTAGCGAGACCTACCAAACTTAAAAGTGTATCTCGAGGAAAATTCACTTACTTTTTGAAGAGTACAACCGTCTTGTTCAAGAAAACTTGGGTGGACTATATTGTTTCCTAAACACACCAACTGAAAAACAAACTGTTATGAGGAGCTCCTGAAACGTCACAAATTCAAACCTGTTTTCGCTGCAGTGCAAAATTAAATTGATGTATTAATAGAAAGTAGACAGAAAAGGAGCTGTGAATTCAATGATATTTTTAATTATTAATAAGTGTTGGAAAGAATTACTACATTGTTTCCTAAACACACCAACTGAAAAACAAACTGTTATGAGGAGCTCCTGAAACGTCACAAATTCAAACCTGTTTTCGCTGCAGTGCAAAATTATATTGATGTAATAATAGAAAGTAGACAGAAAAGAAGCTACTAATTTAATGATAAATTTAAATGTTAATAAGTGTTGGAAAGAATTACAAAGGTTAGCTTGATGGATTTTGATATACATTTGCATAAAAAGGTAAAAAAATTAAAAGAAAAGAAAGAATAAAGATAAAAAAGAAAGGAAAGGAAAGGGAAAAAGAAAAGAAAAGCAAGGAGAAGAAAAACAAAACAAAAAATTGAAAATCAAAAGAAGTGGAAAAGACGAGTAAATTTACTAGTGAAATAAAGTAATCAAATATGAAAGTAAGAAAAGGAAAAGAAAAGAAATTAATAATGTAAGAAGCAATAATGCAAAATAGACATAAAATGGTCAAGAGAATTTGTGGAGCACTCCAAAGTGTGACGGACGAACTTTGAATTCTGTGAGCTAAATATGCTCAAAGCTCTTTGCTTTGCAGAAGATAGAGAGGGGCGGGGGATAGCAAAACAGTTGGAATTGTTTCACTTCAAGAAATTTGCATATCCGCGTGTGTGTTCTCCCTATCTTCTTTTTCTTTCCGTGTCTTCCTTAATTTTCTTTTCAATTTCTTCGAGTCGTCTACTGTTTTTTATTTTCAATCTTTTTTATGTACACAGTAAGAATTGATTAATTATTAAATTGTTTTGATGGAGCTTTCAAGTTTGCGATTAATATTTAGTGGTAAAAGAATTACCAATTAACGTATATACCCAACTAATAATAATCCTTTTCTAACTCCTTCTTTTGTTTTTATTTTACCAAAAAAAGCCTGATTTTTTATTTTTTTATTTGCCATTGAAGGATAAGCTAAAGCGGAAGTGAAAGCTTACTGAAACTTCTTATGTTCCACTGAAAATATATGAATAAAAGAAACTTCAAACTACAACATTGAGTTAACCGATATGTGGTCTATTCCAATTTGATCATGGAGTGAGAACCACATCCAAAAATGGCAGCAAATATTATTTCATATTTACTATTCACTATCCCATTATTATCTCTCTTCATTATATGAATGATTGCTGAGAGCGCAGCAGACATCATTATTTACAATTTTGCTGTCATTATATACCACAGCTTATTGCATGCACCTGAGTTGCACTTATACAGGAATTTGGCATCCATAGATCTCGGCTCTCATTGAAATATGGGTATGCCATCCTCGGGCAACAAATCTGATGTGCTGGGCTTTTATCTTCTCGGGAAGCCTGTGCGTCACGATCGTTGACCGGTCAGTGTTTCCCTGAAATATCTTGTCAAAAGGAATTCGGCTATTAGTAAGTTTATCAGCCAGCGAGGCTCACTGTGTTCAATTGCTGAGCTTAGCTTTGGTTCTAGCAAGAGCTGGATTTTTCTCCGGGTTCTCATTCTAAAATGTTCCTCCCTCAGCAAAATCTAGAAGCTAATGAAATTTCAATTCGATCTGATTTAGCCCGGCATTCCCTGACTTAGATCAACCTGGATATTGTTTCACAGTTAGACAAAACTTATAGGCGTCGAAGCAGCGGAAGTGCAGGTACAAAATTGAGCAATGAAAAAGCAGTTAAAAAATTGCGTGGAAATAGAAAAGAGATTGATATTTTCGTTCGTTTCCTGTCTGTCTGTGGCTTGAGGGTTACCTTGATTGATTGATTGAGCGACTGGTTAACAGACAGGCAAAAGGATCAATCGATCGATTCGTAGGTTATGTTCATTGGTTGGTCCATTGGGTGATCCGCTTACTAATCAGTGAGCACCGAAAAAAGAAAAGGCAAGAACTTCTATCCTAACTCACCTTTACAGTGTTTGCGATTTTGTAATCCACAAACGAATTGTCGCTGTTTTTATAAGCCAGGCTGTATTTTGTCACATACTGGGATTCCCTATATGGCCTCCCTTGTGTTGCTACCATGGTAACGTATACCACGTGACCCAAGTCCACCTGTAAGTACTGTCTTACAGTATTAGTCCCTGCTACCCAACATCCAACCTCAACACTAGCGTCATAAGGCGTGGTGACAGGGTAGTTATTGAGGCGTCCTCTCCAAGACTGGTGTCCTCCTGAGCCAAACGTAGAAGACGCAGTTATCGCTGAGTTTGGGATCTTGTTTAAATTAGCTCCCATTCCAAATGCCAATGCACAATCTAAGTTAGATTCGAATAAAGAAATAAAGAAGGAAAAAGAAATGCAATTAGTTTACATGAGGGAGTAATTGATCGAATTGGAATTTATAAGTTGATTTTCGTGGAGAGGAAAACGTACTGGAGAATTCCTGGAAAAAAGGCGCCAGGAAACACAGGAGGAACAAGTAAATCTATTCAAATACACCGAACGCCAAGCTCGGGAATCACAACCATGAATGTTCGAGGGATGGTGTTGTATGGCGATAATTTATCACCATAATGTGGTGAGTATAGACACAATACAGTTGACACTGAGCGAATGCTGTTGACTTACGTTTGCATTCGAAGGTGTTACTTTTCATCACACAGATGGTATCAGTACTACAATATTTGTCACTGCACGTCGCCACAGACCGATTATCGTACAACGAATAGATGCCTTCTTCGTTGTAATCCAAGTCAACAGGATTGGACAAGTGACTGCCTTTGTTCAACTCGCATCGTTTGGTCCTGTCATAGAAATTCATGCTACGGCAATCCATGTTGGAGGCACATTTATCGTAGCATTCTTGGTAGTTCTTCACCATTGTTGACGACAGAACATGGTGCTTGAGTATAAAGTTCTTTTGGGTGTACGTTGAAGGACAATCAAGGGACAAGACGTCATCCAGGATAAATGGAAGAGTCATCAGCAGGTTAAGGATGGAGTACATAATTGATTGTTGAATCTGCTTCTGGCTGGTTACTAAAGATGAACAAGAAAACCGAATTATTGTATTGATCTTCATAAAATAACTGCTGGAAATATCGCGTTATGATTAGCTATGTACTCAGGAACTTACTGGCAATTTCATGTGCTCGACGAATTTATCCCATAATCTCTATGACTTACACTAGATTTCCAATTATAACAGTTCATGCGCAACACAGCGTTCCCACTTACGTATGACAATAATATATAGATTTAGGCACTGCCTAAAAGCGGAGCTCCCATAAATAGTATATATAGTGTTAAAAACGTGACAATTGTGAGACACGGCATAACGCCGGTTAAAGCGTTACCACTTCTTCTGATTTTACCAGAACCCAGACGAAAAACTAAAAGAAAAACCATTATTTTAAGCCTTCAAAAGCATTAGAAAACTTCAATTCGAAGAAAAATAATTATAGATTGTAGAAAATACGAAGACATGTATAGAGCGAAGGATTTTATTCAGCAAATCTTAGGAATCAAAGTTGTAAGTTTTTTAGGTGGAAAGTAAACTACACTGAAAATTGTCGAAAAATATTATAAGCTTAAGCTTACATTCACTTGAAATTCACATGTAAAAAGAGACATATTCATTAATGCAAGATAATAATTTTCTTTGTTAGTAAGTTGGTCTTTGAAAATAGTTGTTTCAGATTTATTCTTAACTTTATTATCGAGCGAAATATCTTACAAAACATAAGCTTATCCATAAAAAAAAAAAAACAAAGCTCATCATTTTTACGATTGTGTAATAATAAAAGCTGGAAAAACCCGATAAATAGCAAATATTTGGTGTGATATGTATTCCTTTTTTTATATTTCATTCAACATTAAAAGAAATTGTCTATAAAAATGTCAAAATATCCATATGATTATGAAATACGGAACCTTGGTTTGACATCAGAATCACTCGCGTGAGGCTCGCTGGCCGTAAAATATATTTTTCAAAGAACTAAGTCTTTTTACTAAGTCTTAGTCTTTTTTCTTGAAATGGGATCAAAAACAAAAATTCAAAGCTTCAAATATCGCTTTTCTGGTTCACAATTAATGAAGAAAATGATGATAAAAATGTAAAATGCAATAAAAACGACAAACTAACCAAGATTTTCTTTCAATGTTTGCCGAAGCAACGTCCTTGGCTTGTTGAGAGTTTCTGCAGTTAGTTTACACATTTTTTGTCGATTTTTTTTACGAAATATTAGTTTACATTAATGAATTTAATTTCTATGAAGTGTTTTCTACGGAACTGAAATATTATTCTTGCAGTATAACCAGGTTTTTCTGGTCTACAGGCCACTTTTTCTGTCACTGAAGTTCCAGTCACGAAACATCATCGTAAGATTAAGAATCTTCCCTCGCTAAATCTTCTTTAGCAAGTCGCTAAAGTCGAACAATTGTTTTTGTTCACTTTAAGACAGACATGACTTCGATTAAACGTATTTTTCGTATTGCAAAAATAAGAAAAAAATACTTCTTGATCCATCTTTGATTACATTATATCGATTTTTTCTGTGCATTTGTGAGTAAGCAAAGCGCGCGGGAACCCTGTGCATAGTGGTACACGCCGCTCGTATGGACAATAGAATGACGTAATCAAGCCATAAAAATTCAACTCGATGGGGTATCATTTTTCTTTTTCTTTTTTCGGCCCGGGGAGCTTCGCTATTACTCTACAATCGTGGGGATTCCACGACGATAATACCAAGAAAACGAGTTTTTCAATCTTTGGAGCACAAGTTCAGAAATAGGTTCGGCGATCCTTTTGTTAATTAATTTCAATTAGTAATAGAAGGTTGAGAAAAACATCAATGGAAATTTTAAATATTTCCCGACCTTAGCAACTATGCATTTTTTGCGGTAAATCATCCTACTACTACACGCGAATGCGCTATTTTTGGAAATTACTGGAGCCAAAAATAATGTGATAAAAATGCGTTGTTTTTTCATCGATCGCGAAACTGTAGCTGCAGCTGACTTGGCCTTCAGTTTAAGTTGAATGTAAATGAGCACGACTGCTATTGTGTTTTCCCTCATCATTTATTTATAATCTTAATTACTGCAAGTATTTCGTTTGTGTCTTTCAAGTCTAGAATGTTAACACTTAGTTCTCGATTCATTTTTCAGTGTATATTTTGAGATTTTGCGCAAAATACTGACCGTACAACTATCTTCTTGAATTTTAAGAATAAATTGAAAATATTAAATAACTGAATTAGTTGTGATTATATTATCCCCTAGATTAAGGAGAATATAGAACTTTTTAAGTATATACCAAGATATGATTCAACTCCTTCAAAACAGTAAAACAAATAATCCTGTTTTGCAAAATATTAATTAATTCCTATTTGTTAATTTTTTTGAATTTTTATAAAGATGACAATAAAGGCAAAAGGGTGTTGACAGCTAGAAGCTGAATAGATGTTTGACTGTATTTGCAGCACATCAAAGATAGTAAAATTGTCTAACTTTAAGAAATAAGTATAATACAGCAGGCAAGAGTAATAGAGATGCTCTGCGTGGGGTTTACACTTCCAGATCGAATTCAGAGGTGCAGGGGATCTTCTTGTTTATAGTTTAAAAACTCTACCGTTGAGTGATGATTTGCGAGCAGGAGTTTAGTCTTATTTTTTCTTACTAGTAACGGTGGTGTTTTATATCTTAGGTTTTTTTGAATCGTCAATAGAATTCCTGGAAGCCAAATGATGGAACTTTTTTAAGTATACGTTTTTGAAAAAAGATTGAATGAATAGTAAAATAAAAGTAAAATTGTGTAACTTCAAGAAATAAGTATATACAGCAGGCAAGAGTATTAGAGTTGCTCTGCGTGGGGTTTACACTTCCAGATCGAATTCAGAGGTGCGGGGGATCTTCTTGTTTATAGTTTAAAAGCTCTACTGTTGAGTGATGATTTGCGAGCGCGCAGGAGTTTAGTCTTATTTTTCTTACTAGTAACGTTGGTGTTTTATATCTTAGGTTTTCTTGAATCGTCAATAGAATTCCTGGGAGCCAAATGATGGAACTTTTTTAAGAATATGTTTTTGAAAAAAGATTGAATGAATAGTAAAATAATAGTAAAATTATGAAACTTTAAGAAATAGGTATAATACAGCAGGCAAGAGTAATAGAGATGCTCTGCGTGGGGTTTACACTTCCAGATCGAATTCAGAGGTGCAGGGGATCTATTTGATTATAGTTTAAAAGCTCTACCGTTGAGTGATGATTTGCGAGCGCGCAGGAGTTTAGTCTTATTTTTTTTTACTAGTAACGGTGGTGTTTTATATCTTGGGTTTTTTTGAATCGTCAATAGAATTCCTGGAAGCCAAATGATGGAATTTTTTTTAGAATATGTTTTTGAAACAAGATTGAATGAATACATAAACTTTATTTCAGTGTCAAAAAGATTTAGCTATATAGAAACTAATTGGGGAAACTATAGCATAAGAATACAAAGAGAATAGAAAAAATTGCATAGAATAAATTGTAAAAACCGGATGAGAATTTAAAAAATACATAAGTTTAAACTAGTATTTTTACTACGAATCTCGAATTGTCAAGAACAATATTACCACGCCTAGTAATAACTTAACGAGACATAGCAAATTTAAAAGTGTCACACAAGAAAAATTCACTTACTTTTTGAAGAGTACAACCGTCTTGTTCAAGAAAACTTGGGTGGACTATATTGTTTCCTAAACACTCCAACTGAAAAAGCAGACTGTTATGAGGTGCTCCTGAATACGTCAATTCAATTCAATTCAATAACCTGTTTTCGTTGCAGCTCAAAATTATATTGATGCATGTAATGATAGAAAGTAGACAGAAAAGAAGCTGCGAATTTAATGATATATTTAATTATTAATAAGTGTTGAAAGTAATTACAAAGGTTAGCTTGATGGATTTTGATATACATTTGCATAAAAAAGAAGAAATGTAAAGGAAAAGAAATGAAAGGAAAACATGAGGAGCTTAGCCCCTTAAAAAAATTCGCAGATTGTGACGTAAATATTGACATGTACCTGGAGGTTCCCATTGTTATTGAAAAATTTTAATAGCTAAAAGATTACAATTGAACTGAAAAGCACGGGGCCAGTAAAATAGCTAGCGATGCACGCATGTTAGCGTTCTTAAAATATCTATGGATATTGATGAAATAGAAAGAACACAATGCTTCAATAGAAATTCAATCATTTTAGCGAAGGAATCAATGTCATTGCTAAATGAAGTTTTCCTCTGCCATCAAGTATCTCATCTTATACAGTACGTCCAGGCCGAAATCTCTTACTACAACAACTAGTATCGCTATATGATCCAAGTAGACCACCGTTCGACAGGCATTCTACAATCTCAAGCAAAATAAAATGGGACACGTACTATTCTGGAACACCGTTACCCCTCTACCCCGAAGCAATGTTGTCTCGCATGCATTTTATTCGGTAACCACTTCATAAGCTCGACAACTTCATAGACCAACATTGCTAAGGGGGAAAGGGGTGTAGTGGCACTTTATTTTTGCAGAAGATTGTAGTGCGGATCTACGGATCTTTCAGTACTATCATATATTGTCGAAGTATTGGAAATTTCTACAGTCATTTGTACTAACCTCCATCGCAATTTCTAAACTTTTTAAACCAAGTAGATACATGATTCTCGCAAAATTTCCCTGAGCTACAGATAAAATCCTGCCGACATATACTAAGTAAAGTATTTGCGACCAGGCCTGCATGCAATCCCTCCAAAGTTGTTAACCTTTTGTAAGCCTTTAGCCCGTGCATTTTTACAATGTGTCATTGTGCGAGAATATAAACAAACCGAAGGGAAACCCAACAACTCTCTTTCGCTTCTTCAGTAAATTTAAAAGAATTCAAAAGAAGACAAGTGTTGAAAAGCTTGCAGCTACTGAAACATTTGCATTATGTATTTCTACACGTATCAAGATATTCGCAAGCTTTCTATTTCTAGAATTAAAGTGATAATAAGTGTTAAAAAATACTGTTTGAATATGTTAATTCATGGAATATGTTATAAAGCGGCCTGTCAATATAAGGCATTCCATATAATATTCACAGAAGCTTAGCATCTATACGAACATGTAACTAGTATTAGAATTTAGTTAAGTTCCCTTCAAATGCCAAGGGAGCTCGCTGCGTCGAATAGGACTCTCCACATTTCAGTTTTATTATTTAGTATTATGAGAATTCATATCAGCTGAATTATTTGTCAGCAACTCAAACTTACTCGATTAGAGCAGCACAACTCGCGTCGCTAGAACTCTTAGAGGAATCCAAAGCCTGTCAAAATGATTTACCATGGCTAATATTGAGATGCTACGGCTAAAACTTCGTTTTAGTTTTTCTATAAACTTCGTGTTCACGAGCTTCTTTGACAAAGTAAAACCCGCATCCAATTATCAAATCAAGGGAGGGGAGCCTGAACATTTTCTCGAAGCTCGTTCTAGCTCTCGAATTTGAAAGAAAAAATAATTTTATTGATAATAACTTTTCAGTATTTTAGAAACACTGGATCCTGCGTTTGTAATGAGAGAAATTTGAATTCTAGTTCCAATTTTGTTTATACCGAAAAACATTTGCAGTGTCCTACCCTACTAAGGCAGTCATTGGGGCGCAATTTTTCCCCGTCATGGGTTATGCTAACAACTTAGCTTGAGCTTGTTAGCTTCGCGCTGATTGGCTAGTTACATTTTCTTGTATTACCTAGGGAGGATGCCATGATGTTCCTTCAAATGTTTGCCAATAGAGGAGTACTTATGTTCATTAATACGTTGAAAGAGTTGTCGGGTTGACATACCAACATAATCTGAATCGCACAGATCACACTTAAATTGATAAACAACGCAATTGGAATCAAGCGGGAACCCTGTGGTGGTACACGCCGTATGTACGTACGGACAAGCCATGAAAAATCAACTCGATGGGTTACCATTTTTTCTTAACTATGGTGCTCCGCTCGCGCGGGCCTTCGGTCCGCGCTGGAGCTCCGCTAGTACTAAAACAAACGGAAAATCCATATCTCTGCTGTGTTAAAGTGATGAACTAAAAGTATTGGCTTCAGACAAAGAAGTTACTTACTCAGTATACCAGCTGAAGAACTCGTTGATTACGGAGATGTGTACGAGCGAATTCAATGAATAGGGCGGAAAGTTTGTTTATAACTCACTCATGTTAATCATTGACATTGCACGGAGGTTAATTATGTTAGAAGCTTCATACTACGCTCTCTAATATTATATTTTAATACTTGACGGGCTCTTTGTGATTGTAAAAATTATCACTTCAATATTATATTATACAGTGAGAATATTTTGATATTCTTCAGTTTTGCTGTGTTTTTGGGTATCTGTTTTGTATGTGTTGCATTACTTTGTTGCTACCTACTAATAAAACACTCATCTTTTCGAGGATTAAAACACCTTTTTAAGATAAGCTTAACACCTATAAACCTCCCGCTAGGAAACTAGGAAACTAAGCTCCTCATGAAGAAAGATAAAAAAGAAATGGCAAGGAAGGGGAAAAAGAAAAGATAAAGAAGAAGAAGAAGAAGCAGAAGAAGAAGAAGAAGAAGAAGAAGAAGCAGAAGAAGAAGAAGAAGAAGAAGAAGAAGAAGAAGCAGAAGAAGAAGAAGAAGAAGAAGAAGAGGAAAAAAAGTCAAAAGAAGTTGAAAAGACAGAAAAGAATCGATGATAAAAGGGGGTAAATTTACTAGTGAAATAAAGAAATCAAATACGAAAGCAAGAAAAGGAAAAGAAAAGAAAAGAAATGAATAATGTAAGAAGCAATAAAGCAAAATAGATATAAAATGGTCAAGAGAATTTGTGGAGCACTCCAAAGTGTGACGGACGAACTTTGAAATCTGTGAGCTAAATTTGCTCAAAGCTCTTTGCTTTGCAGAAGATAGAGAGGGGCGGGGGGTAGCAAAAGAGTTGGAATTGTTTCACTTCAAGAAATTTGTATGTGCGCGTGTGTGTTCTCTCTATCTTCTTTTTCTTTCTTCGAATCATCTACAGTTTTTTATTTTTAATTTTTTTTTATGTAAACAGTAAGAATTGATTAATAATTAAATTGTTTTGATGGAGCTTTCAAGTTTACGATTAATAATTAGTGGTAAAAGAATTGTCAATTAACGTATATACCCAACTAATAATAATCCTTTTCTAACTCCTTCTTTTGTTTTTATTTTACCAAGCAAAAGCCTGGATTTTTATTTTTTTATTTGCCACTTAAGCATAAACTAAAGCTGAAGTGAAAGCTTACTGAAGCTTCTTATGTTCCACTGAAAACATATGAATAAAAGAAACTTCAAACTACAACATTGAGTTAACCGATTTGTGGTCTAATCCAATTTGATCATGGAGTGATAACCACATCCAAAAATTGCAGCAAATATTATTTCATATTTACTATTCACTATCCCATTATTATCTCTCTGCATTATATCAATGATTGCTGAGAGCGCAGTAGACAGCATTATTTCGATTTTGCTGTCATTGATATACCACAGCCTATACCCTACACTTGAGTTTCATTTATACAGGAATTTGGCATCCATAGATCTCGGCTCTCATTGAAATATGGCCATACCATTCTCTTACAACGAATCTGATGTACTGTGTCTTTATCTTCTCGGGAAGCCTGTTGGTTACGATCGTTGACCGGTCAGTGTTTCCCTGAAATATCTTGTCAAAAGGAATTCGGCTATTAGTAAGTTTATCAGCCAGCGAGGCTCACTGTGTTCAATTGCTGAGCTTAGCTTTGGTTCTAGGAAGCGCTGGATTTTTCTCCGGGTTCTCGTTCTAAAATTTTCCTCCCTCAGCAAAATCTAGAAGCTAATTAAATTTCAATTCTATCTGAGTAAGCCCGGCATTCCCTGACTTAGATCAACCTGGATATTGTTTTACGGTTAGACAAAACTGATAGGCGTCGAAGCAGTAAAAGTCCAGGGAAAAAATTGAGTTATAATAGAGAAGCGATTGATATTTTCGTTCGTTTCCTGTCTGTCTTTGGCTTGAGGGTTACCTTGATTGATTGATTGAGCGACTGGTTAACAGACAAGCAAAAGGATCCATCGATCGATTCGTAGGTTATGCTCATTGGTTGGTCCATTGATTGATCTGCTTACTAATCAGTGAGCACCGAAAAAAGAAAAGGCAAGAACTTATATTCTAACTCACCTTTACAGTGTTTGCTATTTTGTAATCCACAAACGAATTGTCGCGGTTTTTATAAGCCAGGCTGTATTTTGTCACATACTGGGATCCCAGATATGGCCTCCCTTGTGTTGCTACCATGGTAACGTATACCACGTGACCCAAGTCCACCTGTAAGTACAGTCCTACAGTACTAGGCCCTGCTACCCAACACCCAGCATCAACCCAACCGTTATAAGGCGTCGTGACAGGGTAGTTGTTGAGACGTCCTCTCCAAGGCTCGTGTCCTGAGCCGTGCGAAGAAGACGCAGTTATCGCTGAGTTTGGGATCTTCTTCAAATTAGCTCCCATTCCAAATGCCAATGCACAATCTAAGTTAGATTCGAATAAGGAAATAAGGAAATGCAGTCAGTTAACATGAGGGAGTAATTGATCGGATTGGAATTTATAAGTTGATTT
>JALHLI010000021.1:600000-960000 GCA_023349425.1 Anthopleura sola | reverse complement strand
AGAGAGAGAGAGAGAGAGAGAGAGAGAGAGAGAGAGAGATGGAGAGAGAGACAGAGAGAGAGACAAAGAGAGAGACAGAGAGAGACAGTGAGAGACAGAGAGAGACAGAGAGAGACAGAGAGGCAGAGAGAGACAGAGAGAGACAAAGAGAGGCAGAGAGAGACAGAGAGAGACAAAGAGAGAGACAGAGAGAGACAGAGAGAGACAGAGAGAGACAGAGAGAGACAGAGAGAGACAGAGAGGGGGGAGGTTGAGGATAATTTCACTTCAAGCATTTAAAGATAAATTTTTGTGCGTTTGTATGTCTTTTTTCCATTTGCTTGGATTCTTTCCCTTTTTGTATTTCATTTTCGTTCTTTTTATGTAAATGATAAGAATTGATTAATTATTAAATTGTTTTGATGGAGCTTTGACGTTTGCGTACAGTAATTAGTGGTAAAACAATCATTAATTAACGTGATATATACCCAACTAATAATCACCTTTTCTTGCTTCTACTTTTGTCATCTTTATCCTACCAACCGAGAGCTTAGTTTTCATATCTTTCTTTGGTGACAGAAGCAAAAAGTTCCAGTACCAATAAAATAAAGTTACAACGCTGGATAAAGTAGATGAATAGACCATTTTCGTATTGGTCCCGGCCGAGTCATTTTATGGGCTCATCGTCTGCGCTGACATGATGATCGCTAATAAAGGTCAACGTAACGCAATCTCTTAGACTAAATGTTTACCAAAGTTAAGAAACACTCCCTAAAAGATGCGCAAAAAATGTATTGTTACGCATTCTCTTGAGCTGCTCTCTGATCCTGGTTTTGGCTGATAAAATGTATGTATGTATGTGTGTAAACTATGTATTTCAGCTCTTTCAGCTCTTTCAGCTCTCAAAATGTTAAAAACGGCGGGAGAATAAGTGTTCGAAAGTTCGCAATTTTACTTAGAGCGATTATCGGCGACACCTTAAAGCCAATGAACACACAGCAAGTTATTTGATTCTGATGTTTCGGCATGTAATTAAAAGTCGCTGACATTCGACTGACAGTTCCTGTCAACGCGGCAACACTTCTGAGCGGCTGTTAAAAACAAATTTTGCTTTTTTTCTCCGAAACATAAAACAATTCTAATTTATTTATTTATTTATTTTTTTTTTTTTGACAAACAAAATATATTTTGATAAACAATAATCTAAGATCTTTTTTAAAAAAATTGACGATTTTAGTGATTTTGTGTCCTTGGTTACCTTAAAGCAATAATATTCTGAAACTGTTTCTGCAGATTTTCCTCTGCGCCAGCCTATCCCTAATTAGCTAACGATGAACGATGATATATTTTGATATAATCATCAGGCCACTTTTTGTTGTTTTTCATCTTACGTATATATATTTTTTCTTTCTATATTTCTTCTTTCTTTACACTGATACTTCTATAGCCTGCATTGCAGGCGTTCTTCGTTGGTTCTTTCCGGACGGGGAGGATTGGGGAGAGGAAGGGAAGAGAGGAGAAGGGAACGCCTGCCCGCAGCCATTGTCTTTTTCAAATACGCCCCTAATTAACTATGCACGATTCTTAAGAGAACTGTCAAAAATCCATCATAGAACTGTCAAAACTTATCCAATCAAATCACGGTAAAAAGGAAGTGAAATTTTACTTCCGATAAAAACATGTACACTAATGTCGTGTGTGTAGCTGTCAAATAAAATTGTTGCGATCATGTCTGCTGGTGTTAGCAATCACGGAGAATATTGTAGGCTCTGCAAATGTAATTTTAAAGTGCAAATCGGCAATATTTCAGTAAAGAAAGGATATTTACCTTACACAACAACAACGTTGGAATGTTTAAAATTGATAGAAATGTGTTGAAAGCTGATCTGTGCGAGGGTCTTGACGCCGTAATTTAGAGATGAATGCCGGATTAGGAGCCGTAAGTTTAGACATACAGAAAGATAAATTATCGTAGAATTAAGTTATGGCGTCGGAATTTTCATAGATTGAAAATGGAGGGATTTATTTGCATCTGAAGTGAGCCGACTTGGAAATTTGAGTCGCCGAAGCCAACGGTTCCTTTATAAGTGCCAACGAAGGGTTAATTTTGAAATGGCTATAACTCGCTCAATACAGAAACAGAGCTTGGGCTGACCTGTGTTCCTGCAGTTATATATTCCCATTAGAGCTCCTTCTAAAAGCTGATCCTTTACGATGCTCTTCAAAGGACAGATTACTATCACTCGTTTTAAAAGTCGTGTTCTTCAACATCGAGCATAATTTAGCTATAGGGAGACATTAGAAAATCATGCGTCTTTTTCCAAAACCAGTAGAAGTAATGCTAGGAGATCTCCACCGTCCACAAGCTGTTTTATTTCTGCTCTTTCTTAAAGTCAAATACATATTCTGTAGTATTTTTTTCGATCGCAACTTCGGCTTCTTCACTAGTCTCCTCCTTTGCAGACGTGTTATTACATCACTTTTTTACTATCTTTACATTGATTGTCAGATGTCAATCATAATTGACGAAGCCGAGCCAATCAGAGCACCCGTTCGTGTACGAACGGGGAGTTAGAAAAAGACAATGGCTGCGGGCAGGCGTTCCCTTCTCCTCTCTCCCTTCCTCTTCCCAATCCTCCCCGTCCCGGAAAGAACCAACGAAGAACGCCTGCAATGCAGGCTAATACTTCTATTAAATAAAATTGTTAATTTATAATTTTCCAGTTGTCTTGAATAACCTTTTGCTACTACTATATAAGTTAATATCGTAAACGAAAGTGAGCCAACTGGACAATTTGCGTAATTCTTAGAGTTTAAGACTTTTATTTAATATTGAGTTGCGGGTTCTAAAGATTGTCTATTTGAATGAGTGCATTCAGTTTCTATGAAAGGAATGGAAGCATCCTTGCTACTTTTTTGTACGTAAATGTTGTAAAGAAACGTATATAACCTAAAAAATGAACTGGATTATTTGCGTCCTGCATAGTTCCGGAGTTACAGTCAATGCACATATAGCTCTCTTTAGTCAGTGAAAGGTTCAAATTTAACTCAGTAATCACGAAAAGAGAAGCAATTGTCTTACTCCAACGATAGATACTTTAAGGCTCGTTTACACTGGCGATCTTTGCGGCGATTTTTGATGCCATTTTTGAAAATATAATGAATCTTGTCTTATGCTTCTAAAGAGAAATTTGCCAAGGTAATCTTGGTTTCCTGAATAAAACTTTAAAAGTTCATCCTTTACCATATTTGACTATGACCAAAATCCCCCGCGTAAATGGGCCTTTTAAAGATATTTTTTTATAGGATGAAAACTTTTATGTCGTTTGTTTGAACTTCTATCCTTCTATCTATGAAAGCTGAACTACATGTCAAATATCAATAAAGAAAAACGTACCTCAGACCTGCGAATATTTTGCTTCAAAAGGTATCTGTTCTCGGCGATTTAGTAAGCAACTCTGAAACCGATCTAGCTCGGCTCTTTGTTTATACCCGGGTCCCTTTTCTCCTCAGGCGAAAATATAATTACAAAACCACCTGCACCCTGGTAATTAATTGTTGAGTTTATAGATCGAAAGAAAAAACATAAAGATTGTTTAGGAGTTTTTTGCGCTTCGTCAAAGATTTTCTCGTATGCAGTTATCAATTAATTGTTTCATTTCGAAGCATTAACAAGTTGTTTTCTAAGGTATAAATGTCTAAATGAACGTTAAAAAGAAAGCAAAAGGGGGAGGGAGGGGAAGGAAACGCAGAAAAAAAAGTCATCGAAATTCAAAACTCTTCGTATCCCTTAGGGAAAGCGTAGCTTGTCAAGCCAATAAGGGGGCCATGCGCTGACTTAGTTCGGCCAGGAAGTTGTTTCAGGGTTCGATTTGTGAGTTAGCCGTGCCCTGACTTATAGATCAACTCAGAGGTTGTTTCAGAGCTAGTCGTTTCCTGATTTGTAGTTGCGAGTTGCCTGTTGTAATTCGGTCTTTCACAGCCATCCAATGAAAATATAATAAATAAGAGTATGCGCTTCCCATTAAATGGTTGGTTGCGAATTGAGCAATGTTCGCTTTTTGTAGGAAAGAAAAGTACCTTGGGCATGTTGGGGTGATCATTGATTGTCACTTAAATTGGAAAGCTCATACTCAATAATCTTTTTTATTCTCTTATATTTCTCGATTTATTCTCTTTTTTTCGCTAACTTTATTTACTTCTATAACGCTGTGTTTATGTATGACTATCATTCAGGCAAACTACCAAGTATTTTTGATTCACTCTTTGTTAAAGTTTCTCAAATACATAATTATAATACAAGGCTTGTATCTAAGTCGTCATTCTCTCTCCCTTGTGTAAGAACCAACTATGGTAAATTTAATATCAGGTTTAATGAAGTCTAACATGGTATGGAATTCGGCAGTAGACGAAAAACTCAAAGATCTTTGTGGTTATTAAAAAAAGTATCGAAAAACAGTTTGCCTAATTTTGACCTTGATGATCAGCGTGCCTCTGGCAAACAAACATTTAATAATTCTATATATCTATTTTTAACTTCTACTGACTATTTTGTCTAGTTCGTAACTATATATGATATTTGATAATTAACCATTTTGTGTAAGTAGAAATATATATTATTTGTAATTATATTATTTGTTTACATATTAATTTTATATAATCATCAGGCAAGTAAAAAGGTCTTGAATCAGTGAAAGAGAGTGGCAATTGAGGTTTTTACCAAAAATAGATTATTGATATTCTAAATTCAGCTATTTTCTAAATTTCAAATTTTGTTTTCCTTTTTGAAATTCACATTTTTTTGCCTTTTTTCATTTTTTTTTTACTCAATTTAATAACTTGAAATTTCCGATGCAATTTGTGTCAAAGCTCGTCAAAAAGGTACTACTTCCATCTTTTATAAATAATTTTAAATGTTGAAAATTCATACCGTTTTTACCTTTTATTATGTTTGTAAGTTATTTTAAAACATTCGCAGCTTGTGAAATTGACAACCATGCATTGCAATATGTATTTAGTCCATGCTGTATTTTATATGACAATCAAATCTATTCAACGAAAGGTAGAATGATGATTATTTACCAGTGACAATTTAAAGCTGTTCAAAAGTTATTCATAGCAGTTGAAAAATTAAGAATAAACCGTTATGTAAACAGGAAGTTGTCGCAATTAAAGAACTTTCAAAACGTTACGAGTGCCTATTAATTCCAAATTGTACGAGAAGGTCGTGCGATTTTTTATTTATAGTTCACTCAACAAAGTTTTATAAAAAATGTGAAGCGAAGGCATTCATCCATCTTCATTGCCTTTGCTATAACCGACCCTTCTCCAAGAAAGCTAAGTCAAGAAAGCTAAGTTTGTTTGAACTTTTATCCTTCTATCTATGAAAGCTGAACTACATGTCAAACATCAATAAAGAAAAACGTACCTCAGACCTGCGAATATTTTGCTTCAAAAGGTATCTGTTCTCGGCGATTTAGTAAGCAACTCTGAAACCGATCTAGCTCGGCTCTTTGTTTATACCCGGGTCCCTTTTCTCCTCAGGCGAAAATATAATTACAAAACCACCTGCACCCTGGTAATTAATTGTTGAGTTTATAGATCGAAAGAAAAAACATAAAGATTGTTTATGAGTTTTTTGCGCTTCGTCAAAGATTTTCTCGTATGCAGTTATCAATTAATTGTTTCATTTCGAAGCATTAACAAGTTGTTTTCTTGGGTATAAATGTCTAAATGAACGTTAAAAAGAAAGCAAAAAGGGGGGGGAGGGGTAGGAAATGCAGAAATAAAAGTCATCGAAATTCAAAACTCTTCGTATCCCTTAGGGAAAGCGTAGCTTGTCAAGCCAATAAGGGGGCCATGCGCTGACTTAGTTCAGCCAGGAAGTTGTTTCAGGGTTCGATTTGTGAGTTAGCCGTGCCCTGACTTAGATCAACCCAGAGGTTGTTTCAGAGCTAGTCGTTTCCTGACTTGTAGTTGCGAGTTGTCTGTTGTAATTCGGTCTTTCACAGCCATCCAATGAAAATATAATAAATAAGAGTATGCGCTTCCCATTAAATGGTTGGTTGCGAATTGAGCAATGTTCATTGGTGTCAGGAGGACCAGAAGTGCGCGCTTTTTGTAGGAAAGAAAAGTGCCTTGGGCATGTTGGGGTGATCATTGATTGTCACTTAAATTGGAAAGCTCATACTCAATAATCTTTTTTATTCTCTTATATTTCTCGATTTATTCTCTTTTTTTACTTATGGTCTTCTATATAGCTTGGGGTAACACGTATTAATCTACAATTAAGCCATTATTTATCCTACACAAGAAAGCCAGACGAATAATATTTTTTCTTCTTATAATGACCATACTAAAATACCCTCTCTTGAAAAAGTTAAAAGTGTTAAAAGTCGAGGATCTTATTTACTTCTATAACGCTGTGTTTATGTATGACTATCATTCAGGCAAACTACCAAGTATTTTTGATTCACTCTTTGTTAAAGTTTCTCAAATACATAATTATAATACAAGGCTTGTATCTAAGTCGTCATTCTCTCTCCCTTGTGTAAGAACCAACTATGGTAAATTTAATATCAGGTTTAATGGAGTCTGACATGGTATGGAATTCGGCAGTAGACGAAAAACTCAAAGATCTTTGTGGTTATTAAAAAAAGTATCGAAAAACAGTTTGCCTAATTTTGACCTTGATGATCAGCGTGCCTCTGGCAAACAAACATTTAATAATTCTATATATCTATTTTTAACTTCTACTGACTATTTTGTCTAGTTCGTAACTATATATGATATTTGATAATTAACCATTTTGTGTAAGTAGAAATATATATTATTTGTAATTATATTATTTGTTTACATATTAATTTTATATAATCATCAGGCAAGTAAAAAGGTCTTGAATCAGTGAAAGAGAGTGGCAATTGAGGTTTTTACCAAAAATAGATTATTGATATTCTAAATTCAGCTATTTTCTAAATTTCAAATTTTGTTTTCCTTTTTGAAATTCACATTTTTTTGCCTTTTTTCATTTTTTTTTTTTTACTCAATTTAATAACTTGAAATTTCCGATGCAATTTGTGTCAAAGCTCGTCAAAAAGGTACTATTTCCATCTTTTATAAATAATTTTAAATGTTGAAAATTCATACCGTTTTTACCTTTTATTATGTTTGTAAGTTATTTTAAAACATTCGCAGATTGTGAAATTGACAACCATGCATTGCAATATGTATTTAGTCCATGCTGTATTTTATATGACAATCAAATCTATTCAACGAAAGGTAGAATGATGATTATTTACCAGTGACAATTTAAAGATGTTCAAGAGTTATTCATAGCAGTTGAAAAATTAAGAATAAACCGTTATGTAAACAGGAAGTTGTCGCAATTAAAGAACTTTCAAAACGTTACGAGTGCCTATTAATTCCAAATTGTACGAGAAGGTCGTGCGATATTTTATTTATAGTTCACTCAACAAAGTTTTATAAAAAATGTGAAGCGAAGGCATTCATCCATCTTCATTGCCTTTGCTATAACCGACCCTTCTCCAAGAAAGCTAAGTCAAGAAAGCTAAGTTTGTTTGAACTTTTATCCTTCTATCTATGAAAGCTGAACTACATGTCAAATATCAATAAAGAAAAACGTACCTCAGACCTGCGAATATTTTGCTTCAAAAGGTAACTGTTCTCGGCGATTTAGTAAGCAACTCTGAAACCGATCTAGCTCGGCTCTTTGTTTATACCCGGGTCCCTTTTCTCCTCAGGCGAAAATATAATTACAAAACCACCTGCACCCTGGTAATTAATTGTTGAGTTTATAGATCGAAAGAAAAAACATAAAGATTGTTTATGAGTTTTTTGCGCTTCGTCAAAGATTTTCTCGTATGCAGTTATCAATTAATTGTTTCATTTCGAAGCATTAACAAGTTGTTTTCTTAGGTATAAATGTCTAAATGAACGTTAAAAAGAAAGCAAAAGGGGGAGGGAGGGGAAGGAAACGCAGAAAAAAAAGTCATCGAAATTCAAAACTCTTCGTATCCCTTAGGGAAAGCGTAGCTTGTCAAGCCAATAAGGGGGCCATGCGCTGACTTAGTTCAGCCAGGAAGTTGTTTCAGGGTTCGATTTGTGAGTTAGCCGTGCCCTGCCGGACTTATAGATCAACCCAGAGGTTGTTTCAGAGCTAGTCGTTTCCTGACTTGTAGTTGCGAGTTGCCTGTTGTAATTCGGTCTTTCACAGCCATCCAATGAAAATATAATAAATAAGAGTATGCGCTTCCCATTAAATGGTTGGTTGCGAATTGAGCAATGTTCGCTTTTTTTAGGAAAGAAAAGTACCTTGGGCATGTTGGGGTGATCATTGATTGTCACTTAAATTGGAAAGCTCATACTCAATAATCTTTTTTATTCTCTTATATTTCTCGATTTATTCTCTTTTTTTACTTATGGTCTTCTATATAGCTTGGGGTAACACATATCAATCTACAATTAAGCAATTATTTATTCTACACAAGAAAGCCAGACGAATAATATTTTTTCTTCTTATAATGACCATACTAATATATCCTCTCTTGAAAAAGTTAAAAGTGTTAAAAGTCGAGGATCTTATTTACTTCTATAACGTTGTGTTTATGTGTGACTATCATTCAGGCAAACTACCAAGTATTTTTGATTCACTCTTTGTTAAAGTTTCTCAAATCATGACATAATTATAATACAAGGCTTGTATCTAAGTCGTCATTCTCTCTCCCTTGTGTAAGAACCAACTATGGTAAATTTAATATCAGGTTTAATGGAGTCTGACATGGTATGGAATTCGGCAGTAGACGAAAAACTCAAAGATCTTTGTGGTTATTAAAAAAAGTATCGAAAAACAGTTTGCCTAATTTTGACCTTGATGATCAGCGTGCCTCTGGCAAACAAACATTTAATAATTCCATATATCTATTTTTAACTTCTACTGACTATTTTGTCTAGTTCGTAACTATATATGATATTTGATAATTAACCATTTTGTGTAAGTAGAAATATTTATTATTATAAGTAATAGCATGACTTGAGGGTGATTAGTGATTAAATGTCCCCGAAAGCCGAGGGAGGTTTTGTTGAAGTCCCGACGCCGAAGGCGGAGGGACTTTAACTAAACCTCCCGAGGCTTGAGGGGACATTTAATCACTCTATCACCCGAAATGTCATGCTATTAGTTTGTAATATCATGATTACCAAGGAATAAAACTGCTCTTAGGAAATATGTTAGCTTTCGTACGATGCATAAATTACAAAGTTTTACAAAGCTGTTGATATGCGGCATACTTAAGGGAATTCGCCTTTGTTAAATGCGACAATGGCGAATTGAATCAGCATTCATTCATTTGTGGTGCTTTATTCTAATTCACTTTGGTCGGCCTAGAGCGGTATTAATGAAGTGTTTTGAAACCGTCTTGATTACGTCACAAATAGTAAGAAAAATTCTCGGCTAGTCAACGTATGCGCAAAGATTATTCAATGGATCCCACAAGTGCTGGGGTGTTCAATATTGTGTAGTCCAGAGTCATTGCGCAAAAGTTTCGATTGGGTCGAGGTCGATGCTACCCAGCCATGGTCCCGGTGATTGTCATATGAGGGACCATGCCTTGATAGTGATGAGGGATATTTAGACTAAATATCCCTCATGACTATATTCATGAGGGATATTTAGTCTAAATATCCCTCATGATTATATTCATGAGGGATATTTAGTCTAAATATCCCTCATGATTATATTCATGAGGGATATTTAGACTAAATATCCCTCATGAATATAATCATGAGGGATGTTAGACCTTAAACATCCCTCTGGAAACAATGGATCCCGAGGTAATCATGATATTATTTGTAGTTATATTATTTGTTTACATATTAATTTTATATAATCATCAGGCAAGTAAAAAGGTCTTGAATCAGTGAAAGAGAGTGGCAATTGAGGTTTTTACCAAAAATAGGTTATTGATATTCTAAATTCAGCTATTTTCTAAATTTCAAATTTTGTTTTCCTTTTTGAAATTCACATTTTTTTGCCTTTTTTCATTTTTTTTTTTTACTCAATTTAATAACTTGAAATTTCCTATGCAATTTGTGTCAAAGCTCGTCAAAAAGGTACTATTTCCATCTTTTATAAATAATTTTAAATGTTGAAAATTCATACCGTTTTTACCTTTTATTATGTTTGTAAGTTATTTTAAAACATTCGCAGATTGTGAAATTGACAACCATGCATCGCAATATGTATTTAGTCCATGCTGTATTTTATATGACAATCAAATCTATTCAACGAAAGGTAGAATGATGATTATTTACCAGTGACAATTTAAAGATGTTCAAGAGTTATTCATAGCAGTTGAAAAATTAAGAATAAACCGTTATGTAAACAGGAAGTTGTCGCAATTAAAGAACTTTCAAAACGTTACGAGTGCCTATTAATTCCAAATTGTACGAGAAGGTCGTGCGAATTTTTATTTATAGTTCACTCAACAAAGTTTTATAAAAAATGTGAAGCGAAGGCATTCATCCATCTTCATTGCCTTTGCTATAACCGACCCTTCTCCAAGAAAGCTAAGTCAAGAAAGCTAAGTTTGTTTGAACTTTTATCCTTCTATCTATGAAAGCTGAACTACATGTCAAATATCAATAAAGAAAAACGTACCTCAGACCTGCGAATATTTTGCTTCAAAAGGTAACTGTTCTCGGCGATTTAGTAAGCAACTCTGAAACCGATCTAGCTCGGCTCTTTGTTTATACCCGGGTCCCTTTTCTCCTCAGGCGAAAATATAATTACAAAACCACCTGCACCCTGGTAATTAATTGTTGAGTTTATCGATCGAAAGAAAAAACATAAAGATTGTTTATGAGTTTTTTGTGCTTCGTCAAAGATTTTCTCGTATGCAGTTATCAATTAATTGGGAGGGAGGGGTAGGAAATGCAGAAAAAAAAGTCATCGAAATTCAAAACTCTTCGTATCCCTTAGGGAAAGCGTAGCTTGTCAAGCCAATATAAGGGGGCCATGCGCTGACTTAGTTCGGCCAGGAAGTTGTTTCAGGGTTCGATTTGTGAGTTAACCGTGCCCTGACTTATAGATCAACTGAGAGGTTGTTTCAGAGCTAGTCGTTTCCTGATTTGTAGTTGCGAGTTGCCTGTTGTAATTCGGTCTTTCACAGCCATCCACTGAAAATATAATAAATAAGAGTATGCGCTTCCCATTAAATGGTTGGTTGCGAATTGAGCAATGTTAATTGGTGTCAGGAGGACCAGAAGTGCGCGCTTTTTGTAGGAAAGAAAAGTACCTTGGGCATGTTGGGGTGATCATTGATTGTCACTTAAATTGGAAAGCTCATACTCAATAATCTTTTTTATTCTCTTGTATTTCTCTATTATTCTCTTTTTTTACTTATGGTCTTCTATATAGCTTGGGGTAACACATATCAATCTACAATTAAGCAATTATTTATTCTACACAAGAAAGCCAGACGAATACTATTTTTTTCTTCTTATAATGACCATACTAATATATCCTCTCTTGAAAAAGTTAAAAGTGTTAAAAGTCGAGGATCTCATTTACTTCTATAACGCTGTGTTTATGTATGACTATCATTCAGGTAAACTACCAAGTATTTTTGATTCACTCTTTGTTAAAGTTTCTCAAATACATAATTATAATACAAGGCTTGTATCTAAGTCGTCATTCTCTCTCCCTTGTGTAAGAACCAACTATGGTAAATTTAATATCAGGTTTAATGGAGTCTGACATGGTATGGAATTCGGCAGTAGACGAAAAACTCAAAGATCTTTGTGGTTATTAAAAAAAGTATCGAAAAACAGTTTGCCTAATTTTGACCTTGATGATCAGCGTGCCTCTGGCAAACAAACATTTAATAATTCTATATATCTATTTTTAACTTCTACTGACTATTTTGTGTAGTTCGTAACTATATATGATATTTGATAATTAACCATTTTGTGTAAGTAGAAATATATATTATTTGTAATTATATTATTTGTTTACATATTAATTTTATATAATCATCAGGCAAGTAAAAAGGTCTTGAATCAGTGAAAGAGAGTGGCAATTGAGGTTTTTACAAAAATAGATTATTGATATTCTAAATTCAGCTATTTTCTAAATTTCAAATTTTGTTTTCCTTTTTGAAATTCACATTTTTTTGCCTTTTTTCATTTTTTTTTTACTCAATTTAATAACTTGAAATTTCCGATGCAATTTGTGTCAAAGCTCGTCAAAAAGGTACTATTTCCATCTTTTATAAATAATTTTAAATGTTGAAAATTCATACCGTTTTTACCTTTTATTATGTTTGTAAGTTATTTTAAAACATTCGCAGATTGTGAAATTGACAACCATGCATTGCAATATGTATTTAGTCCATGCTGTATTTTATATGACAATCAAATCTATTCAACGAAAGGTAGAATGATGATTATTTACCAGTGACAATTTAAAGCTGTTCAAAAGTTATTCATAGCAGTTGAAAAATTAAGAATAAACCGTTATGTAAACAGGAAGTTGTCGCAATTAAAGAACTTTCAAAACGTTACGAGTGCCTATTAATTCCAAATTGTACGAGAAGGTCGTGCGATATTTTATTTATAGTTCACTCAACAAAGTTTTATAAAAAATGTGAAGCGAAGGCATTCATCCATCTTCATTGTGACGGAACAATTTTTTGTCCGCGACAGCGCGAGTTCGTTGAGTTAAAGGAAATAATAAACAAGCCGAGGTACGATTATAAAGATATTTAATTTAAGCAATCATGAAGTACAAATGGTACTTTATAGAAAGTACTAAATTTCACACAATTAATGGTAATAACTCGTATAAGAACACTCAATGAATAATATGTATTAAGAATACGCAAAGTTTAAATAGCAGAATATAGGTTGCACATTATTTAACCACGGTTGCCGAAGTACTAGGTAACAAAGAGGGATGCACACATACCTTAAGTAAGTTGAGAAGTCTCTATACCTTGCTGAGGATCCGACGAACTAACTAGAGGGTTCGCAAACCGTCCTTATAAACCCTTAAGGCGGAGCATAAGGATTTGAAGGACAGATGCCAATCTAAGGGAACTTTTGCTTAACAACTGATAAGGTGTGCACCCCCCGGCTGGTAGCTATGAAGAAGTAATTCCTAAGTTTTCTAATAGATTCGTTAAACAGTACGTTGAAGTAAAACAACAAATGTAAAGAACAACTATTTGTTCAACTTTCTATCAAAAGAAATCTAAGTTGTAGCGAAGTTCGTTATGAGAATAAGCTAGCTAAAACTTTGGTAACCGTAAACACAAAATATCGTAAACAACTCATAAATTAGCTAAAATATTAAAATTACATTTAAGGACTTCCCATTTTATAGCGTCTCTGGCAACCGCGGTTTCCAACGTAAAATGAATGGTACTGAAAGACTATTTACTCAATGGTCTTATGTCCAAACAATAAGGGATTAACTTAGCATACACTAGAGGTAAACACAATGAAGGCCGATTCCAGATTCTTATTGTTTGAACATGTAGCACATTTTAACCTATTATTAAGTAATCCTTTTTCATGTTTGATTCATGTTCCAAGGATTACAGTAATTGAATACGATAACAGCTGTGATTAATATGGGCAAGAGTTGAAAGAACACGACTCCAATTCCGTGTCGTCACATCATTGCCTTTGCTATAACCGACCCTTCTCCAAGAAAGCTAAGTCAAGAAAGCTAAGTTTGTTTGAACTTTTATCCTTCTATCTATGAAAGCTGAACTACATGTCAAATATCAATAAAGAAAAACGTACCTCAGACCTGCGAATATTTTGCTTCAAAAGGTATCTGTTCTCGGCGATTTAGTAAGCAACTCTGAAACCGATCTAGCTCGGCTCTTTGTTTATACCCGGGTCCCTTTTCTCCTCAGGCGAAAATATAATTACAAAACCACCTGCACCCTGGTAATTAATTGTTGAGTTTATAGATCGAAAGAAAAAACATAAAGATTGTTTATGAGTTTTTTGCGCTTCGTCAAAGATTTTCTCGTATGCAGTTATCAATTAATTGTTTCATTTCGAAGCATTAACAAGTTGTTTTCTTAGGTATAAATGTCTAACTGAACGTTAAAAAGAAAGCAAAAGGGGGGGGGGGGGGGAGGGGAAGGAAATGCAGTAGCTTGTCAAGCCAATAAGGGGGCCATGCGCTGACTTAGTTCAGCCAGGAAGTTGTTTCAGGGTTCGATTTGTGAGTTAACCGTGCCCTGACTTGTAGATCAACTCAGAGGTTGTTTCAGAGCTAGTCGTTTCCTGACTTGTAGTTGCGAGTTGCCTGTTGTAATTCGGTCTTTCACAGCCATCCAGTGAAAATATAATAAATAAGAGTATGCGCTTCCCATTGAATGGTTGGTTGCGAATTGAGCAATGTTCATTGGTGTCAGGAGGACCAGAAGTGCGCGCTTTTTGTAGGAAAGAAAAGTACCTTGGGCATGTTGGGGTGATCATTGATTGTCACTTAAATTGGAAAGCTCATACTCAATAATCTTTTTTATTCTCTTATATTTCTCTATTATTCTCTTTTTTTACTTATAGTCTTCTATATAGCTTGGGGTAACACATATCAATCTACAATTAAGCAATTATTTATTCTACACAAGAAAGCCAGACGAATAATATTTTTTCTTCTTATAATGACCATACTAATATATCCTCTCTTGAAAAAGTTAAAAGTGTTAAAAGTCGAGGATCTCATTTACTTCTATAACGCTGTGTTTATGTGTGACTATCATTCAGGCAAACTACCAAGTATTTTTGATTCACTCTTTGTTAAAGTTTCTCAAATACATAATTATAATACAAGGCTTGTATGTAAGTCGTCATTCTCTCTCCCTTGTGTAAGAACCAACTATGGTAAATTTAATATCAGGTTTAAAGGAGTCTGACATGGTATGGAATTCGACAGTAGACGAAAAACTCAAAGATCTTTGTGGTTATTAAAAAAAAGTATCGAAAAACAGTTTGCCTAATTTTGACCTTGATGATCAGCGTGCCTCTGGCAAACAAACATTTAATAATTCTATATATCTTTTTTTAACTTCTACTGACTATTGTGTCTAGTTCGTAACTATATATGATATTTGATAATTAACCATTTTGTGTAAGTAGAAATATATATCATTTGTATATAATCATCAGGCAAGTAAAAAGGTCTTGAATCAGTGAAAGAGAGTGGCAATTGAGGTTTTTACCAAAAATAGATTATTGATATTCTAAATTCAGCTATTTTCTAAATTTCAGATTTTGTTTTCCTTTTTGAAATTCACATTTTTTTGCCTTTTTTCATTTTTTTTACTCAATTTAATAACTTGAAATTTCCGATGCAATTTGTGTCAAAGCTCGTCAAAAAGGTACTATTTCCATCTTTTATAAATAATTTTAAATGTTGAAAATTCATACCCTTTTTACCTTTTATTATGTTTGTAAGTTATTTTAAAACATTCGCAGATTGTGAAATTGACAACCATGCATTGCAATATGTATTTCGTCCATGCTGTATTTTATATGACAATCAAATCTATTCAACGAAAGGTAGAATGATGATTATTTACCAGTGACAATTTAAAGCTGTTCAAAAGTTATTCATAGCAGTTGAAAAATTAAGAATAAACCGTTATGTAAACAGGAAGTTGTCGCAATTAAAGAACTTTCAAAACGTTACGAGTGCCTATTAATTCCAAATTGTACGAGAAGGTCGTGCGATTCTTTATTTATAGTTCACTCGACAAAGTTTTATAAAAAATGTGAAGCGAAGGCATTCATCCATCTTCATTGCCTTTGCTATAACCGACCCTTCTCCAAGAAAGCTAAGTCAAGAAAGCTAAGTTTGTTTGAACTTTTATCCTTCTATCTATGAAAGCTGAACTACATGTCAAATATCAATAAAGAAAAACGTACCTCAGACCTGCGAATATTTTGCTTCAAAAGGTATCTGTTCTCGGCGATTTAGTAAGCAACTCTGAAACCGATCTAGCTCGGCTCTTTGTTTATACCCGGGTCCCTTTTCTCCTCAGGCGAAAATATAATTACAAAACCACCTGCACCCTGGTAATTAATTTTTGAGTTTATCGATCGAAAGAAAAAACATAAAGATTGTTTATGAGTATTTTGCGCTTCGTCAAAGATTTTCTCGTATGCAGTTATCAATTAATTGTTTCATTTCGAAGCATTAACAAGTTGTTTTCTTGGGTATAAATGTCTAAATGAACGTTAAAAAGAAAGCAAAAGGGGGGGGGGGGAGGGAGGGGTAGGAAATGCAGAAAAAAAAGTCATCGAAATTCAAAACTCTTCGTATCCCTTAGGGAAAGCGTAGCTTGTCAAGCCAATATAAGGGGGCCATGCGCTGACTTAGTTCGGCCAGGAAGTTGTTTCAGGGTTTGAATTGTGAGTTAACCGTGCCCTGACTTATAGATCAACTCAGAGGTTGTTTCAGAGCTAGTCGTTTCCTGATTTGTAGTTGCGAGTTGCCTGTTGTAATTCGGTCTTTCACAGCCATCCAGTGAAAATATAATAAATAAGAGTATGCGCTTCCCATTGAATGGTTGGTTGCGAATTGAGCAATGTTCATTGGTGTCAGGAGGACCAGAAGTGCGCGCTTTTTGTAGGAAAGAAAAGTACCTTGGGCATGTTGGGGTGATCATTGACTGTCACTTAAATTGGAAAGCTCATACTCAATAATCTTTTTTATTCTCTTATATTTCTCTATTATTCTCTTTTTTTACTTATAGTCTTCTATATAGCTTGGGGTAACACATATCAATCTACAATTAAGCAATTATTTATTCTACACAAGAAAGCCAGACGAATAATATTTTTTCTTCTTATAATGACCATACTAAAATACCCTCTCTTGAAAAAGTTAAAAGTGTTAAAAGTCGAGGATCTCATTTACTTCTATAACGCTGTGTTTATGTATGACTATCATTCAGGCAAACTACCAAGTATTTTTGATTCACTCTTTGTTAAAGTTTCTTAAATACATAATTATAATACAAGGCTTGTATGTAAGTTGTCATTCTCTCTCCCTTGTGTAAGAACCAACTATGGTAAATTTAATATCAGGTTTAAAGGAGTCTGACATGGTATGGAATTCGGCAATAGACGAAAAACTCAAAGATCTTTGTGGTTATTAAAAAAAAGTATCGAAAAACAGTTTGCCTAATTTTGACCTTGATGATCAGCCTGCCTCTGGCAAACATTTAATAATTCTATATATCTTTTTTTAACTTCTACTGACTATTGTGTCTAGTTCGTAACTATATATGATATTTGATAATTAACCATTTTGTGTAAGTAGAAATATATATTATTTGTAATTATATTATTTGTATACATATTAATTTTATATAATCATCAGGCAAGTAAAAAGGTCTTGAATCAGTGAAAGAGAGTGGCAATTGAGGTTTTTACCAAAAATAGGTTATTGATATTCTAAATTCAGCTATTTTCTAAATTTCAAATTTTGTTTTCCTTTTTGAAATTCACATTTTTTTGCCTTTTTTCATTTTTTTTACTCAATTTAATAACTTGAAATTTCCGATGCAATTTGTTTCAAAGCTCGTCAAAAAGGTACTATTTCCATCTTTTATAAATAATTTTAAATGTTGAAAATTCATACCCTTTTTACCTTTTATTATGTTTTTAAGTTATTTTAAAACATTCGCAGATTGTGAAATTGACAACCATGCATCGCAATATGTATTTAGTCCATGCTGTATTTTATATGACAATCAAATCTATTCAACGAAAGGTAGAATGATGATTATTTACCAGTGACAGTTTAAAGCTGTTCAAAAGTTATTCATAGCAGTTGAAAAAATAAGAATAAACCGTATGTTAACAGGAAGTTGTGGCTCTTGATCGAGTTCTAAGAAAATTACACGTATATATATACTAAAACTCAATTAATACTAGTATATAATGAAGTCAACTTGACAACTATTCTATTCACAGAAAACCCTCTTCGTACTTCAGAGACATTTTCATGAAATAATTAACTCACTAATTTCTTGATACGTCAGATTGTTTTGGCGATATTCTCGTATACATTAGATTTTTGCCTCCAGCAAATATCCATCATAATTCAAAGGAAATAGATCTTTGGCGGGGAAAAAGTATTGTCTCCTACCACGCATTTTTTCCCTCTGGATACGAACGCAAACAAAATCATGAAGCTTGACATATTTTGGTGCGAATATTTTTTAGTAGGCCATTTTGGGAATTTGAGGGACAATAACACGCAAGCTCAATGAAAACTATATCGATTTCAATTCATCAAATGAAAATAGGCCTCGCCGATATTTCTAGGCGAGAAAATTCCCAACAATTAAAAAATTAAGTTAACATGGAAATAGTAAAACAAAATTTGAAATTTAGAAAATAGCTGAATTTAGAATATCAATAACCTATTTTTGGTAAAAACCTCAATTGCCACTTTCTTTCACTGATTTTCTTTCTGTTATATTGTTTTTTAATATTAGTCAAATCGTGAGAGTTTTTTTCGCATCCAAAACTTATTGGAAACCTATTCGTTAACAACAATATGCTAATTACTTATTCTTACGGAAGTAAACAAAAGAAAATATACATTTCTAAGCTTTGATATTTTGGAGTTAATTTAAACAATCACTCAAAACAATTTTTATGAAACTAAACTCCCAACATACTGTTTACCGGCTTCGTCGAAATGTTCACTCGTTTATTCGGAGCGCTGTGGAAATTTCCCCGAGCTAAATTTGACAGATTGTTTAAGATCCATATTAACTTGTTTAGAAACCGAAGTTTCAAAATATTCTGAATTATACCACATATAAAATTTATCTTTTTGGATTAGTGCGTCGGAACGAAGTTTTCAAGGATTAAAATTATAGCGAATTTGACGGATCTCCGAAAAACTAGAAAATATACCTATGAGCATAAAACTGCATCGAAAATGTTCAAAAATAGTTCAAAAACAAATATTCAAAACAGAAGTTCAGGAAAATATATTGCGTCTTTGCAGGATAAGATTAAACAGACCCCAAAAATCGCTTTCTTTACGCGCCGTCTCGGGCTCAAGACCGGACGAACCTGTTTTTCGATATTTCTAGGCGAGAATTTATTATTTTGAGAAATCAAACCTACTAGGCTTACTTACTCAATAATACCTATCTCTGATTTTTTTCACTGTTGCCGCTGATTCTCCATTTGGCTCTGTATTAGTGGACAGTCGCTCCTAATTCGGTATCCAATCCTAATATTTTCAACGTCTAGGCTTTTAGTTTACACCATAAATGATCGAGAAAGCTTACCGAAGTTTCTTTAGTTTAGTCGCCTTCTTCTTACACGACAAAGTTGCCTTTCCTCGTTAGTTGTTGTTTAATCCTTTTTAAGAATTTTTCCACAAGATTTACATCTCGGTCAGCTTTTCCTCCGATCTACTATTGGTATTTCATCGATTTTCTCTTTGATTTTCTCGTCTAAATTATATTTTCATCCATGTTTTAAACTCAAACTTTCTAGTTTAGGTCTCACCGAAGTCGACTTATTACAAGAACAACTGAAGCTGCCTGCAAACTAGCGACAGCGACTGCACAATTTAGCGACTGTAAGTTAGCGACAAGGAATAACAATTTAGGGACAGCGAATGCACATTCTATAGCGATAAGGAATTGCTTTTTAGCGACAGCGATTGCAAGTTAGCGACAACGAATTTTGTTTAGCGAATTTTGAAACGTTCGGACGACCATATTACAAAACAGTTGGAATTGTTCAACTTCAAGAGATTTGTATTTGTGCGTGTGTGTTCTCTCTATCTTCTTTTTCTTTCTTCGAGTCGTCTACTCTTTTCATTTTCAATCTTTTTTATGTAAATAGTAAGAATTGATTAATTATTAAATTGTTTTGATGGAGCCTTCAAGTTTGCGATCAAAAATTAGTGGTAAAAGAATTACCAATTAACATATATACCCAACTAATAATAATCCTTTTCTAACTCCTTCTTTTGTTTTTATTTTACCAAACAAAAGCCTGTTTTTTTTCATTTTTCAATTGCACTGAAGCATAAACTAAGGCTGAAGTGAAAGCTTACTGAAACTTCTTATGTTCCACTGAAAATATATGAATAAAAGAAACTTCAAACTACAACACTGAGTTAACCGAATTGTGGTCTATTCCAATTGGATCATGGAGTGAGAACCACATCCAAAAATTGCCACAGATATTATTTCATATTTACTATTCACTACCCCATCCCATTATTTTCTGTCTGCACTATATGAATGATTGCTGAGAGCGCAGCAGACAGCATTATTATTCAAATTATTTTTTCCGTCATTTTGATTGGCCGAGAGAACTGCAAATAACTGCCTACAAATAAAGGTCTGCTCATGCGCATTACGGTGCAGAGCCATCTTACTGCAAATAACGGTTTGCTCATGCGCAGTAACGCTGCATTTGACAATGGCTCGCTTCCTTGAAAAAATGAGCTGACTTCTTTGTTATTGTTTGACTCGCACTGCCCCTCAAAGATTAGAAAAAATAATTTGAATGATAAAACAATTATTGAACTCGGTTAACCTTCGGCATCGGCAAATAATTGCTTGCTCGCCACTAACAAATCACGATATTTTGTTCAACCTCGTCCAATAATTTCTTATTATTTACAATTTTGCTGTCATTATATACCACAGGTTATTTCATGCACCTGAGTTTCATTTATACAGGAATTTGACATCCATAGATCTCGGCTCTCATTGAAATATGGTTATACCATTCTCGTACAACAAATCTGATGTACTGGGTTTTTATCTTCTCGGGAAGCCTGTGCGTCACGATCGTTGACGTGTCCGTGTTTCCCTGAAATATCTTGTGAAAAGGAATTCGGCTATTAGTAAGTTTATCAGCCAGCGAGGCTCACTGTGTTCAATTGCTGAGCTTAACTTTGGTTCTAGCAAGCACTGGATTTTTCTCCGGGTTGTCGTTCTAAAATTTTCCTCCCTCAGCAAAATCTAGAAGCTAATTAAATTTCAATTCGATCTGAGCTAGCCCGGCATTCCCTGACTTAGATCAACCTGCATATTGTTTCACGGTTAGACAAAACTGATAGGCGTCGAAGCAGGGACAGTGCAGGTAAACAATTGAGTTATAATAGAGAAGAGATTGATATTTTCGTTCGTTTCCTGTCTGTCTATGGCTTGATTGAGCGACTGGTTAACAGACAGGCAAACGGATCCATCGATCGATTCGTAAGTTATGCTCATTGGTTATTCCATTGGTTGATCCTACCACTAATCAGTGAGCACCGAAAAAAAGGCCAGAACTTCTATTCTAACTCACCTTTACAGTGTTCGCTATCTTGTAATCCACAAACGAATTGTCGCGGTTTTTATAAGCCAGGCTGTATTTTGTCACATACTGCACAATCGAATAATATGGCCTCCCTTGTGTTGCTACCATGGTAACGTATACCACGTGACCCAAGTCCACCTGTAAGTACTGTCCTACAGTATTAGGCCCTGCTGACCAACACCCAACATCAACACCAGCGTCATAAGGCGTGGTGACAGGGTAGTTATTGAGGCGTCCTCTCCAAGACTGGTGTCCTCCTGAGCCAAACGAAGAAGACGCAGTTATCGCTGAATTTGGGATCTTGTTCAAATTAGCTCCCATTCCAAATGCCAATGCACAATCTAAGTTAGATTCGAATAAAAATAAATAAATAAATAAAGAAGGAAAAAGAAAATACAATTAGTTTACATGAGGGAGTAATTGATCGAATTGGAATTTATAAGTTGATTTTCGTTGAGAGGAAAACGTACCAGAGAATTCCTGAAAAATAGCCGCCTCGAAACACAGGAGCAACAAGTAAATCTATTCAAACACGCCGGACGAATCATAACCACGAATGTTCGAGGGATGGTGTTGTATGGTGATAATTTATCACCATAATATGGTGAGTATACACCGATTTCGAACATGGTAGATGGACGCGGGTGGCCTGGGCCGATATAACCAAAACGAGGATAGTCAGTTGTCTGTCATACACAATGTGGCTTTTCCCTTACAATATTTTGAAGTTTTCGCGGTCGATTCACTTTCAGAACATGTCTCTTACAGAAGCTGATATACCAGGGTCTTCTCTTTCTGGAAGAGCACCATCCTCTTTAAAAGCCGAAGAACATCGTTTTTTGTTAAGATGTCGTGGGGCACGAGCGTTTCGCTTCCCATCTACCTTATTTACTATATGCCCGCGGTAAAAGCGGTGCGCGGTAATTGCCATTAGTAGCTTTGTAATCACGCCGCCTCACTGCGAGCTACCATGTTGATGTAGAGTCGTTAGTGTTTTCATTGGAGGAATTTCAGGTTTACAAGTGAATTATTGCTAAAAAAAAGGAAGCGATCTCCCCTAAATGGATGCATATGTATTCTACGGACAACTCTTGAAATATTGACTTAGTATTTGTGGCAATTTAAAGCTGTAGAGATGCCCTTGGGATTTTCATTTTACACGCGAAGGAAGCAACATGGCGACCGACTTGTACTCAGAGTTTACAAGGCAGAATTATGATACTTCTAGAGTTCGCCTAGTTCGAAATTGCCTTTTTTCTGAAGGATGTCAAACTGTTAATATAAAAAACACAAAAGCGGATATCGAGCTGATGTTCCAAGGCTTAAGATTTTGCATTGATTCTGTGCCTTCGCCATTACCTGATGTACGATACATCATTCTCTATATGACTTCTATATTAATTCTCATTGGGACATTCTACTTCAAGAACTCCAGGAAAGTCATTCTAACTGTACTAGGTAGCCGTTGGCGTAAGGAAAAGTTATCATTTGCTGTCCTACGATCCTTCTGTACGTTCAATCGGTTTCAATCTCAAGAAGTTTGCTTGATTGTCTTGTTTTGCAAGTTCTTATCGTTTGTCACATACGGTGAAGTCAAGACGCAATAAATGGGTAATCAAGAAGCTGCCTCAACCAGGTAATTATTTCAATCATATTTTGGAGTGCCAAAGTTTACTTCTGCGTTGTTTTTACGGTTGTAGTTGATGTACCGAGCATGATTTTTGAGTACTGAAACTTTGGGTTTTTCAGGTGGGCTATTTGTTTAGTAGCCGGTCTCTCTTGCAGTAAAAATACAAATAGCGAGACAAAATTTTGCACCACATTTACAAATATTGTTTCTTTATTGCCTCTATTTACATGTTCGAGTGTTCAGTCATATTTTGCTCAATTATTTTTGCTTAACCACGGCATTACACGGCGGATAATATTTTGTTTATCAACGCTTTATTCATTCACCGAAACGTGTCAATTGTAGAGGAATTTAAATTTCGCGGCTGAGTGATCGGCAGCAATGGGAAATACCGCTGGACATTCAAAATTTATCGCGGGCATTAAATGGGGCAAGCGAAACGCTCGTGGGGGATTCATTAAAACGCCTCAAAACAAAGGCACAATTAGTTAAGAGGTAAGTCAAAGTCAAGATGTTGCGACAACGAAGCACATCAACTGAAGGAGGCTTTTCGTCTTCAGCTTCTCATAATTTCTGCTATTTTGAAGATCTTTCAAAGCCTCTTATCAACAAATACAATATCCATGCCTGAATACTTAATTTTGAGCTGAGAGGATGGAAAAGTAGCTATTTTATGTCAGAATTTGTTGTGCATCGCAAGTTGTATATCAATATATCAATATATCAATATTTATTTTAAAACCATCAGAATATTATAAGATATTTACGAGCATGTCAAAGTTATATATTATATGTTGTGAATGTTTGCTTTCTTCCAACTTGCTCTATCAGAGTTAGATTTTCAATGAATAAATATCATCAAATTGATTCTTAGGGTCGATGAGTATGTAAATTCTGGCCGTGCTGGCAACATAAGTGATCCTGATCGTGACAAGATATATAAGAAGAGGAAGGAAAGAAGAGAGGCTCGAGATCAAGAAACAGAGTCTCACACGACTGTCAATTCACTCTATCCTACAGATGGCTGGACATCACACCCCAAACGAATGTCCTTCTTTCTCAAGATCTGGTGAAAACATAGACCCTAACACTATGGCGTACAATAGTCCCCTTCACAGTTCCCTGCGCCATCTTGAAAGGTAGCCGTGCCTTTGCAGCGAAGCGAGACGAACGGTGAGCTTGCAGTGATAGAGACGTGAATAACTGTCCAAGGTGTTAAAAAAGGTCTCTATCATTGCAAGCTCACCCTTCGTCTCGCTTCGATGCAAAGGCATGGCTACCTTTCAAGATGGCGCAGGGAACTGTGAAAGGGACTATTCTCGCCAAAATTCGAACTTCGTTTTTGTCATTGTTCTCTTGATATTCTTGCTTATTTTGGACTTGAACATTGAAGTTTCTATATTTCATCAATTCATTATTGTAAATTTTACACTTATACTTTTTACTTTACAGTATTCAACATTGTATTTTACGTAATGCGACATTCAAATTCATAACTTCCAAGTTCTGGATATCCAACCGCAACCCAGTCGTGAGCCCCCACCGTGGGCTCAGTAATGTTCAAAATTGTCTCCCCAGTAGGGGAGATGTACGTCGTTCTGCTCTACCCCGGCAGTTAGTTTTTTGTCGTTCCACACGAAGCTGGCGTTCGACTTCGTACAAGTAAGTACAGTATTTTGGAGGATTTTTTACATTAAAACCATCTAAAAATCAAGCTCTGTCTTGTCAGTGAAGAAGTGATTCATGTTTACACTTTACACGCGCCTTAGGGAAGTTAAAAAACGAAACTTTTTCTCCATCATTGGATTGATAGCCTCTTTGTCTACACTCTGGCACACAACAATGCGAAGGCATAGAGAAAAAAAAACATATAAAACTGATGAAAACACTAGATATATTTGAAGACACGATCAATAGTATAGCAATCACTGAAGACAGGGAATCACAGACGAATGACTAGTCTCGTTTTGGTTATATCGGCCCAGGGAACCCGCGTCCATCCTCCATGTTCGGAATTGGTGTATAGATAATGACACAATAAATTTAACACTGAGCGAATGCTGTTGACTTACGTTTGCATTCGAAGGTGTTACTTTTCATCACACAGATGGTATCAGTACTACAATATTTGTCACTGCACGTCGCCACAGACCGATCATCGTACAACGAATAGGTGCCTTCTTCGTCGTAATCCAAGTCAACAGGATAGGACAAGTGACTGCCTTTGTTCAACTCGCATCGTTTGGTCCTGTCATAGAAATTCATGCTATGGCAATCCATGTTGGAGGCACGTTTATCGTAGCATTCTTGGTAGTTCTTCACCATTGTTGACGACAGAACATGGTGCTTGAGTATAAAGTTCTTTTGGGTGTACGTTGAAGGACAATCATAGGAAAAGACGTCATCCAGGATAAATGGAAGAGTCATCAACAGGCCAAGGACGATGGAGTACAACATTGATGGTTGTATCAGCTACTGGCTGGTTACTAAAGGTGAACATGAAAACCAAATTATTTTATTAATCTTCATAAAATAACTGCTGGAAATCTCGCGTTATGATTAGCCATGTACTCAGCAACTTAACAATTCCATGTGCTCGACGAATTTATGCCCTAATTTCAATGAATTACACTACATTTCCAATTATAACAGTTCATGCGCAGCACAGCGTTCCCACTTACGTATGACAATAGTATATAGATTTAGGCACTGCCTAAAAGCGGAGCTCCCATAAATAGTATATATAGTGTTAAAAACGTGACGATTGTGTGACACGGCATAACGCCGGTTACAGCGTTACCACTTCTTCTGATTTTACCACAACCCAGAAGGAAAACCTAGAAGAAAAACCATTATTTTAAGCCTTCAAAAGCATTAGAAAACTTTTCAATTCGAAGAAAAATAATTATAGATTGTAGAAAATATGAAGACATGTATAGAACAAAGGATTTTATTCAGCAAATCTTTAGTTTTTATGTGCATGTGGAAAGTGAACTACACTGAAAATTGTCGAAAAATATTATAAGCTTAAGCTTACATTCACTTGAAATTCACATGTAAAAAGAGACATATTCATTAATACAAGATAATAATTTTCTTTGTTAGTAAGTTGGTCTTTGAAAAGTTGTTTCAGATTTATTCTTTACTATATTATCGAGCGAAATATCTTACGAAAAGTTTAAACATAAGTTTATCCATAAAAAAAAAACAAAGCTCGTCGATTGTGTAATAATAAAAGCTGGAAAAACCCGATAAATAGCAAATATTTGGTGTGATATGTATTCCTTTTTCAAATTTCATTCAAGAAATTGTCTATGAAAATGTCAAAATATCCATCTGATTATGAAATACGGAATCTTGTTTTGACATCAGAATCCCTCGCGTGAGGCTCGCTGGCCGTCAAATATATTTTTTCAAATAACTAAGTCTTTTTACTAAGGCTTAGTCTTTTTTCTTGAAATGGCATCAAAAACAAATATTCAAAGCTTCAAATATCGCTTTTCTGGTTCACAAGTAATGAAGAAAAAGATGATAAAAATGTAAAATGCAGTAAAAACGACAAACTAACCAAGATTTTCTTTCAATGTTTGCCGAAGCAACGTCCTTGGCTTGTTGAGAGTTTCTGCAGCTAGTTTACACATTTTTTGTCGATTTTTTACGAAATATTAGTTTACATTAATGAATTTAATTTCTATGAAGTGTTTTCTACGGAACTGAAATATTATTCTTGCAGTATAATCAGGTTTTTCTGGTCTACAGGCCACTTTTTCTCTCACTGAAGTCTCAGTCACGAAACTCCATCTTAAGATTAAGAATCTTCCCTCTAACTACTCGCTAAATCTTCTTTAGCAAGTCGGCGCTAAAGTCGAACATTTGTTTTTGTTCACTTTAAGACAGACATGACTTCGATTAAACGTATTTTTCGCATTGCAAAAATAAGAAAAAAATACTTCTTAATCCATCTTTGACTACATTATTGCGATTTGTTCTGTGCATTTGTGAGTAAGCAAAGCGCGCGGGAACCCTGTGCATAGTGGTACACGCCGCTGGTATGGACAATAGAATGACGTAATCAAGCCATAAAAATCAACTCGATGGGTTACCATTTGTTTTTCTTTATTTTTTTCGTCCCGGGGAGCTCCGCTATTACTCTACAATCGTGGGGATTCCACGAAGATAACACCAAGAAAACAAGTTTTTCAATCTTTGGAGTACAAATTTCTAGATCGGTGCTATAGAAGAAAATATCTCACAAATAGAGTAGATATCTACAATCTAGTGGAGAAAACTGACAGGTCTATCGTTTGTAAAGTTCGTGATAATCAGAGGCATCCTTTAAGAGAAATGATCCCTAAGAAAAAGTCCGTTAGGTATAATCTTAGGAGTGTATCTAGCTATATGCCAAAAGTAAAGACAGAACGTTTCAAAGAGAGCTTTATAAATCGCTTACACTGTAAGTATAATATTTCGCTGTAACATTCGTAATGTTTGTTTTATGAATGAATAAAGATTTACTTTACTTTACTTTACTTTTACAAGTTCAGAAACAGGTTCGGCGATCCTTTTGTTAATCAATTTCAATTAGTAATAGAAGGTTGAGAAAAACTTTCTCTGTGGAAATTTTAAATATTTCCTGACCGTAGCAACTCAACGAAAAAAAACACTATACATTTTTTGCGGTAAACCATCCTACTCAACTACACACGAATGCGCCTTCTTTGGAAATTACTGGAGCCAAAAATGATGTGATAGAAATGCTTTTCTTTTTTCATTGATCGCGAAACTGTAGCTGCAGCTGACTTGGCCTTCAGTTTAAGTTGAATGTAAATGAGCACGACTGCTGTTGTGTTTTCCCTCATTGTTTATTTATAATCTTAATTATTGCAAGGATTTCGTTTGTGTCTTTCAAGTCTAGAATGTTAACACTGAGATCTCGATTCATATTTCAGTGTATATTTTGAGATTTTGCGCAAAATACCGTACAACTATCTTCTTGAATTTTAAGAATAAATTGAAAATATTCAATAACTGAATTAGTTGTGATTATATTATCCCCTAGATTGAGGAGAATATAGAACTTTTGAAGTATATACCAAAATATGATTCAACTCCTTCAAAACAGTAAAACAAATAAACCTGTTTTGCAAAATAATAATCAATTCCTATTTGTTAATTTTTTTAAATTCTTATAAAGATGACAATAAAGGCAAAAAGGGTGTTGACAGCTAGAAGCTGAATTGATGTTTGAATGTATTTGCAGCACATTGAAGATAGTAAAATTGTGTAACTTTAAGAAATAAGTATAATACAGCAGGCAAGAGTATTAGAGATGCTCTGCATGGGGTTTACACTTCCAGATCGAATTCAGAGGTGCGGGGATCTTCTTGATTATACCTTAAAAGCTCTACCGTTGAGTGATGATTTGCGAGCAGGAGTTTAGTCTTTTTTTTACTAGTAACGGTGGTGTTTTATATCTTAGGTTTTTTTGAGTCGTCAATAGAATTCCTGGGAGCCAAATGATGGAATTTGTTTTAGAATATGTTTTTGAAAAAAAGATTGAATGAATAGTAAATTAAAAGTAAAATTGTGTAACTTCAAGAAATAAGTATAATACAGCAGGCAAGAGTGTTAGAGATGCTCTGCGTGGGGTTTACACTTCCAGATCGAATTCAGAGGTGCGGGGGATCTTCTTGATTATAGTTTAAAAGCTCTACCGTTAAATGATGATTTGCGAGCAGGAGTTTAGTCTTATTTTTCTTTTTTTTTTTTTACTAGTAAAGGTGGTGTTTTATATCTTAGGTTTTTTTGAATCGTCAATAGAATTCCTGGGAGCCAAATGATGGAACATTTAGAATATGTTTTTGAAACAAGATTGAATGAATACATAAACTATATTTCAGTGTCAAAAAGATTTAGCTATATAGAAACTAATTTGGGAAACTATAGCATAAAAATACAAAGAGAAAAGAAAAAGTTGCATAATATAAATTGTAAAAACCGGATGAGAATTTAGAAAATACATAAGTTTAAACTAGTATTTTTACTACGAATCTCGAATTGTCAAGAACAATATTACCACGCCTAGTAATAACTTAACGAGACATACCAAATTTAAGAGTGTCACACAAGAAAAAATCACTTACTTTTTAAAGAGTACAACCGTCTTGTTCAAGAAAACTTGGGTGGACTATATTGTTCCCTAAACACACCAACTGAAAAAGCAGACTGTTATGAGGTGCTCCTGAAAACGTCAATTCAATTCAATTCAATGACCTGTTTTCGTTGCAGCTCAAAATTATATTGATGCATGTAATGATAGAAAGTAGACAGAAAAGAAGCTGCGAATTTAATGATATATTTAATTATTAATAAGTGTTGAAAATAATTACAAAGGTTAGCTTGATGGATTTTGATATACATTTGCATAAAAAAGAAGAAATGTAAAGGAAAAGAAATGAAAGGAAAACATGAGGAGCTTAGCTCCTTAAAAAAATTCGCAGATTGTGACGTAAATATTAACATGTACCTGGAGGTTCCCATTGTTATTGAAAAAGTTTAATAGCTAAAAGATTACAATTGAACTGAAAAGCACGGGGCCATTAAAATAGCTAGCGATGTACGCATGTTAGCGTTCTTAAAATATCTATGGATATTGATGAAAGACAATGCTTCAATAGAAATGCAATCATTTTAGCGAAGGAATCAATGTCATTGCTAAATGAAGTTTTCCTGTGCAATCAAGTATCTCATCTTATACAGTACGTCCAGGCCGAAATCTCTTACTACAACAACTAGTATCGCTATATGATCCAAGTAGACCACCGTTCGACAGGCATTCTACAATCTCAAGCAAAATAAAATGGGACACGTACTATTCTGGAACACCGTTCCCCCTCTACCCCCTAGCAATGTTGTCTCACATGCATTTTATCTGGTAACCACTTCATAAGCTCGACAACTTCATAGACCAACATTGCTAATGGGGAAAGGGGTGTATTGGCACTTTATTTTTGCAGAAGATTGTAGTGCCCAAGTAGAGTTGATTTCTACGGATCTTTCAGTACTATCATATATTGTCGAAGTATTGGCAATTTCTACAGTCATTTGTACTAACCTCCATCGCAATTTCTAAACTTTTAAACCAAGTAGATACATGATTCTCGCAAAATTTCCCTGAGCTACAGATAAAATCCTGCCGACATATACTAAGTAAAGTATTAGCGACCAGGCCTGCATGCAATCCCTCCAAAGTTGTTAGCCTTTTGTAAGCCTTTAGCCCGTGCATTTTTACAATGTGTCATTGTGCGAGAATATAAACAAACCGAAGGGAAACCCAACAACTTTCGTTCGCTTCTTCAGTAAATTTAAAAGAATTTAAAAGAAGACAAGTGTTGAAAAGCTTGCAGCTACTGAAACATTCGCATTATGTATTTCTAAACGTATCAAGATATTCGCAAGCTTTCTATTTCTAGAATTAAAGTGATAACTGTTAAAAAATACTGTTTGAATATGTTAATTCATGGAACATGTTATGAAGCGGCCGGTCAGAATAAGGCATACCGTATAATATTCACGGAATAAAAGCTTAGCATCTATACGAAAAAATAACTAGTATTAGAATGTAAGTAAGTTCCCTTCAAATGCAAAGGGAGTTCGCTGCGTCGAATAGGACTCTCCACAATTCAGTTTTTATTATTGAGTATTATGAGAATACATATCAGCTGAATTGTTTGTCAGCAACTCAAACTTACTCGATTAGAGCAGCACAACTCGCGTCGCTAGAACTCTTAGAGGAATCCAAAGCCTGTCAAAATGATTTAACATGGCTAATATTGAGACGAAACGGCTAAAACTTCGTCTTAGTTTTTCTATAAACTTCGTGTTCACGAGCTTCTTTGACAAAGTAAAACCCGCATCCAATTATCAAATCAAGGGAGGGGAGCCTGAGCATTTTCTCGAAGCTCGTTCTAGCTCTCGAATTTGAAAGAAAAAAATGATTTTATTGATCATAACCTTTTAGTATTTTAGAAACAGTGGATCCTGCGTTTGTAATGAGAGAAATTTGAATTTTAGTTCCAATTTTGTTTATACCGAAAAACATTTGCCGTGTCCTACCCTACTAAGGCAGTCATTGGTGCGCAATTTTTTCCCGTCATGGGTTATGCTAACAACTTGAGCTTGTTAGCTTCGCGCTGATTAGCTAGTTACATTTTCTTGTATCAGATAGTAAATAGGAAAGTTGAGCCATTATTACTGGTTCTACTCACCCGAATATCGTATCAAACATACCGTATGATATATTGTGAATTATCATTTGGCGGGAGCTACGCTATAGAACAAAATACGATCTAATATATATATTTAGGCACTGCCTAAAAGCGAAAAATTTGGTACGTAAGATAATTTTTTATTCAAGTTTTATATGGTTAAATCTAGAGAAACGGTTATAAGCTTAATTTTTGAGAGGGATTGGTTTTTCATAGCGACAAATATGACCTGCCATTTTTCAAAACAAGTGGAGGAAAACTGAATGAAAAACGATAACTTAAGCCGTCTTCAAAGCACCAGAAAACTTATTAAATTCGAAGGACAACATGCATCTAATAAGTATTTCATGTGTTGAAGAAGATCTTATTAAGCAAATGATATTGGTTTTAGGTTAAAAAATATTGGTTTCAGGTGAAAAAATATTGGTTTTAGGTGAAAAAATACGAACGGCAAATGTTTTCGAAAAACGGACTTGCTTACATTCAGTCTAGCTAGTTCAGTTGAACTTCACAAGAACAAGAGACAGAATTATTGATCCAAAATGATAATTTTCTTTGTCAGCCTTTGGAAATGTTCTTGTATATCTTTTTATGTTATCGACTCAGTAAAAGACCAAATTATCATATATGACTTGATCCATAAAAATGTTTATTATGTGTCGAAAAGCGATGCAAGGTTCGCTTTGGAATCAAGCGGGAACCCTGTGGTGGTACACGCCGTATGTACGTACGGACAAGCCATGAAAAATCAACTTGATGGGTTACCATTTTTTCTTAAGTATGGTGCTCCGCTCGCGCGGGCCTTCGGTCCGCGCTGGAGCTCCGCTAGTACACAGTAAATCAGTTCGGGGCCGTTTCAGCCCCAAAAATGGGGCCAAAATTTTGACCCGGATACCGCCCTCTTTTAACGGGGCCGTTTTAGCCCTTAATATCAGGGCCTTTTTTTTGGCCCAAATTTATAGGGGCCAATTTAGCCAATGTCTAGAGCCAATTTTTGACCCGGATACCGCCCTCTTTTGACGGGGCCGTTTTAGCCCTTAATATAAGGGCCGTTTTTTTGGCCCAATTTTATAGGGTCCAATTTAGCCAATGTCTAGAGCCAATTTTTGACCCGGATATCGCTCTCTTTTGACGGGGCCGTTTTAGCCCTTAATATAAGGACCGTTTTTTGGCCCAATTTTATAGGGGCCAATTTAGCCAATGTCTAGAGCCAATTTTTGACCCGGATACCGCCCTCTTTTAACGGGGCCGTTTTAGCCCTTAATATCAGGGCCGTTTTTTTGGCCCAATTTTATAGGGGCCAATTTAGCCAATGTCTAGAGCCAATGTTTGACCCGGATACCGCCCTCTTTTGACGGGGCCGTTTTAGCCCTTAATATAAGGGCCGTTTTTTTGGCCCAATTTTATAGGGGCCAATTTAGCCAATGTCTAGAGCCAATTTTTGACCCGGATACCACCCTCTTTTAACGGGGCCGTTTTAGCCCTTAATATAATGGCCGTTTTTTTGGCCCAATTTTATAGGGGCCAATTTAGCCAATGTCTAGAGCCAATTTTTGACCCGGATACCGCCCTCTTTTGACGGGGCCGTTTTAGCCCTTAATATTAGGACCGTTTTTTGGCCCAATTTTAAAAGGGCCAATTTATCCCATGTCTAGAGCCACTAAATGATCTGGAAATCGCTCCATTGCTCCATAATCGGTGTAGTCATTTTTATTCATATTAAAATAACTGTTGAAGACTTGTTTACAGTGTAACCATGATTTAATAAAAATAGCAATCACGATCAGAGACAAAAGCGAATTTTCAATTTAGTCAAAAAACTTTAAAAAAACCTAATATATCACATTGTATATTCTTTATATTATGAGTATATCAGTTTATACTTGCAAGGAGCTGCTACTCCTTTACTCTAAATGACTGTATGTAGTCAATTGCTGCTCCATATATAATGTGTAATCTCCATCTCTAAGTAGAAGCAAACAAAACCATGAGCTTAAAAAGTATTGAAAAAGCGAAACCACAGATAATTATATTTAATTCTACATAATTCACCGGCTTCTATTATCAAAAATTAACCCTAAAAAAACATTTGAAGCTCCATGAAGTTTATTATTACAGTTGTAAACTTTTAAAGGCAAAGGACAAACGGGTTCGGCTAAAATAATCTACTCACCGATAATCTAGCCTTCTTCAAGGAAAAAAACTGATCCAAAATGATCTTGAACATCTTAAGTGCCGTTCTTCTGAGTTTCAGTCATTATTCTTACCCAAACGGGTTTAAAAGAATCACATAAAGAAGCTACTGTTCGCCATGTCGTAGGCCATGCTTCTTGAAAATGGCGGGCTTTGAAATGCATTCCCCGCTGAGAATCATGGTCTTTCGGGACCCAATGAATTATGGATCATTTTTTCGGGCAGGTTTGCATTTCATAAACGTTATTGGCTATACAATTAAATGATATTTACTCAAATTGCTTTTTCGCTACGGCAAAGTTTGTAATTTATCTATTTTAAAAAAATATTTGCACGATCAAGTTCATAAATAAAAAACAAATTTAGACAAGATATGGATGGAGCCAAAATGGCCCCCTGGATTCTAAAATAGCACCTTGGTTTCCATTTAACAGATTTGAGCCCATGATAGAACCAGAAGAGTTTTATATATAGGATATAATATTATAATTAACCTTTTGTTTTATATGGTAACCCGATTAGCAAATAGTAAACTTAAACAGCCCTTTGGGCCAAAACAGCCCTAAATGTTATGAGGCCAAAATGGCTCCCGCAAACTGAAATAGCCCCTCGTCCCGTTTTGGCCAGCCTTTGGGCCAAAATAGCACTAAATGTTATGAGGCCAAAATGGCTCCCGCAAACTGAAATAGCCCCTCGTTCCATTTTGGCCAGCCTTTGGGCCAAAATAGCACTAAATGTTATGAGGCCAAAATGGCTCCCGCATACTGAAATAGCCCTTCGTCCCGTTTTGGCCAGCCTTTGGGCCAAAACAGCACTAAATGTAATAGAGCTAAAATGGCTGTGGCAGAGCCAAGATAGCTTCTTATTCTGTTTTGGCCTACCCTTGGGCCAAAACAGTACTAATAAAGCTATGCCAAAATGGGTTTCATGGGGCCAAAATAGCATTTTGTTCCATTTTGACCCATCTCTGGGCCAAAATAGCACTACTTTGGAAATGCCAAAACAGCTCTGTGGGGCCAAATCAGCCCTATCAAATTTACTGTGTACTAAAACAAACGGAAAATCCATATCTCTGCTGTGTTAAAGTGATGAATTAAAAGTATTGGCTTCAGAAAAAGAAGTTACTTACTCAGTATATCAGCTGAAGAACTCGTTGATTACGGAGATGTGTACGAGCGAATTCAATGAATAGAGCGGAAAGTTTGTTTATAACTCACTCATGTTAATCATTGACATTGCACGGAGGTTATTTATGTTAGAAGCTTCATACTACGCTCTCTAATATTATATTTTAATACTTGACGGGCTCTTTGTGATTGCAAAAATTATCACTTCAATATTATATTATACAGTGAGAATATTTTGATATTCTTCAGTTTTGCTGTGTTTTTGGGTATCTGTTTTGTATGTGTTGCATTACTTTGTTGCTACCTAATAATAAAACACACATCTTTTCGAGGATTAAAACACCTTTTCAAGATAAGCTTAACACCTATAAACCTCCCGGTGGGAAACTTTTTTTAAGGGTCTAAGCTCCTCATGAAAAAAAGATAAAAAAGAAATAGCAAGGAAGGGGAAAAAGAAAAGGTAAAGAAGAAGAAGAAAAGAAAATCAAAAGAAGTTGAAAAGACAGAAAAAAATCGATGATAAGGGAGTACATTTACAAGTGAAATAAAGAAATCAAATATGAAAGTAAGAAAACGAAAAGAAAAGAAAAGAAATGAATAATGTCAGAAGCAATAATGCAAAATAGACATAAAATGGTCAAGAGAATTTGTGGAGCACTCCAAAGTGTGACGGACGAACTCAAAGCTCTTTGCTTTGCAGAAGATAGAGAGGGGCGTGGGGTAGCAAAAAAGTTGGAATTGTTTTACTTCAAGAAATTTGCATATGCGCGTGTGTGTTCTCCCTATCTTCTTTTTCTTTCCGTGTCTTCCTTAATTTTCTTTTCAATTTCTTCGAGTCGTCTATTTTTTTTTATTTTCAATCTTTTTTATGTAAACAGTAAGAATTGATTAATTATTAAATTGTTTTGATGGAGCTTTCAAGTTTTCGATTAATAATCAGTGGTAAAAGAATTGTCAATTAACGTATATACCCAACTAATATTAATCATTTACTAACTCCTTCTTTTGTTTTTATTTCACCAAACAAAAGACTGTTTTTTTATTTGCCACTGAAGCATAAACTAAAGATGAAGTGAAAGCTTACTGAAACTTCTTATGTTCCACTGAAAATATATGAATAAAAGAAACTTCAAACTACAACATTGAGTTAACCGATTTGTGGTCTAATCCAATTTGATCATGGAGTGAGGACCACATCCAAAAATTGCAGCAAATATTATTTCATATTCATTTTTCACTATCCCATCCCATTATTATCTCTCTGCATTATATCAATGATTGCTGGGAGAGCAGTAGACATCATTATTTACAATTTTGCTGTCATTATATACCACAGCCTATTGCATGCACCTGAGTTTCATTTATACAGGAATTTGACATCCATAGATCTCGGCTCTCATTGAAATATGGTTATACCATTCTCGTACAACGAATCTGATGTACTGGGTTTTTATCTTCTCGGGAAGCCTGTGCGTCACGATCGTTGACATGTCCGTGTTTCCCTGAAATATCTTGTCAAAAGGAATTCGGCTATTAGTAAGTTTAGCAGCCAGCGAGGCTCACTGTGTTTATTTGCTGAGCTTAGCTTTGGTTCTAGCAAGCGCTGGGTTTTTCTCCGGGTTCTCATTCTAAAATTTTCCTCCCTCAGCAAAATCTAGAAGCTAATTAAATTTCAATTCGATCTGAGTTTCACAGTTAGACAAAACTGATAGGCGTCGAAGCAGCGGAAGTGCAGGTAAAAAATTTAGTTACAATAGAGAAGAGATTGATATTTTTGTTCGTTTCCTGTCTGTCTGTAGCTTGAGGGTTACCTTGATTGATTGATTGAGCGACTGGTTAACAGACAGGGAAAATGATCCAACCATCGATTCGTAGGTTATGCTCATTGGTTGGTCCATTGATTGATCTGCTTACTAATCAGTGAGCACCAAAAAAAGAAAAGGCAAGAACTTCTATTCTAACTTACCTTTACAGTGTTTGCTATTTTGTAATCCACAAACGAATTGTCGCTGTTTTTATAAGCCAGGCTGTATTTTGTCACATACTGGGATTCCCTATATGGCCTCCCTTGTGTTGCTACCATGGTAACGTATACCATGTGACCCAAGTCCACCTGTAAGTACTGTCCTACAGTATTAGACCCTGCTACCCAACACCCAACATCAACATTAGTGTTATAAGGCGTGGTGACAGGGTAGTTATTTAGGCGTCCTCTCCAAGACTGGTGTCCTCCTGAACCAAACGTAGAAGACGCAGTTATCGCTGAGTTTGGGATCTTGTTCAAATTAGCTCCCATTCCAAATGCCAATGCACAATCTAAGTTAGATTCGAATAAAAAAATAAAGAAGGAAAAAGAAATGCAATTAGTTTACATGAGGGAGTAATTGATCGAATTGGAATTCATAAGTTCATTTTCGTGGAGAGGAAAACGTAGCGGAGAATTTCTGGAAAAAAGCCGCCTCGAAACACAGGAGCAACAAGTAAATGTATTCAAACACACCGAACGCCAAGCTCGGGAATCACAACCATGAATGTTCGAGGGATGGTGTTGGATGGCGATAATTTATCACCATAATGTGGTGAGTATAGATCTAGATAATGAAACAATACAGTTGACACTGAGCGAATGCTGTTGACTTACGTTTGCATTCGAAGGTGTTACTTTTCATCACACAGATGGTATCAGTACTACAATATTTGTCACTGCACGTCGCCACAGACCGATCATCGTACAACGAATAAGTGCCTTCTTCGTTGTAATCCAAGTCAACAGGATTGGACAAGTGACTGCCTTTGTTCAACTCGCATCGTTTGGTCCTGTCATAGAAATTCATGCTATGGCAATCCATGTTGGAGGCACATTTATCGTGGCATTCTTGGTAGTTCTTCACCGTTGTTGACGACAGAACATGGTGCTTGAGTATAAAGTTCTTTTGGGTGTACGTTGAAGGACAATCAAGAGACAAGACGTCACCCAGGATAAATAGAAGAGTCATCAGCAGACCAAGGACGATGGAGTACATCATTAATGGTTGTATCAGCTACAGGATGGTTACTAAAGGTGAACATGAAAAGTTAGTTACTTTATCATCCATGTTTTACTGCCAGCACTGAGTATCATGGAATTTTCGGCTTGCAGGTTGACGGGAGAACTTGCTGTAACTTCAAGGGTATAGAAGTTAATGTTCACAAAATACACCGAAAGCGAAAGCGACCGCTAAACCGAAACCGAAAGCACTTCAATCTTTTACCTCTCTGGTTGCTTTTGCTATTTCGAACAAGCTAAAATGTGTTTTTGATATACAGTATGGAAGAGACATCTAAGAATAAATGCTTGCATTCTTGAGTTACATTAAAAAAACAGACAATCGCGGCAATGCTCAAAGAATCGATTTTGCTCATATTTGAGCCATAGGTAGCCCTTAACATGAAACACATCATGATGTTTTTTGTTTCGAAAAAAAAAATTGAATCGCAATTGATCGAAGCGCTTTGCATAAATTATGAAGCGCTTACAGGTTCACTATAAACCGAAATCACAAGATTTAGAGCAAAAATGTTTTAGAAATCCTCTAAATTTAAACGCAAAACATGATTTTTGTTGTTGTTTTTATTTCAAGACGTTTTCCCGATAACATAAAAAAAACATGATTGTTTATGCAAACTGTTAACCGCGACTTGGCAATTTGACTGATCTTTTTCAAAACAAAAAAACACCATGATGTATTTTATGTTAAGGGCTACGTATGGTTCAAATATGAGCAAAATCGATTTTTTTGAGCGTTGCCGCGATTTTCTGGTTTTTACAGACATCTTCTCCTAAGCTGCTCAGGTTGTCGAAACGTCAGTCACTACCAACAACATTCTTTCTCAAGACTACACTAAACCACACGATCGCATTACTCACACTGCTGTAACTCCTGGGCTGAAAACATTTACTCTTATTCAATATTCCATTGAGAAAACTATAAATTGTTTGTTTAATTTGTCACTAAAGAAAAGCCGGCCGGATCGGTATATATTGTTAGTTCTTTTTAGTCTTTGTACGGAATCTTTTTTCCCCAGCAATTGTACACGACAACAGTGTTGAACCACAAGTTGCTCATGGAATCTTTTTTATCGTATTTTATTTTTTTTTGTATGACGTATGAATCTTTTCAACGTACGCTTAGACGCCTTGATGATAGCCAACATCGAAAACGAAAGAGTCAGTCTCGAATTAGAACTTGTTGGTTGGTTAATGGCGGTTAATTAAACATCGTAAGTTAAAGAATAGAAAACAGGACAACTACAATGTAATGTCACAAGAAAAAAGTTTGCTACTTACGTTTAAGGACAGCCGTGACTTTCAAGAAATAGTGGTCGAAGTGATGATTGAAGCATATTTTTTTATTAATAACACATCCACAGAAATACTTTTTTCTGATTGGTTAATTGGCTGTCAATTTTCTCTTAATTTTTGCAATTAATTCATTAGACGCACGGTTTGAGTGATACCCAAAGATATTTGCCGATTTATACATCAGTTATAATCAACGCGGTTTATTTATAGATGTGTTTTTAGTACAGCGCTGCGTGAAAATTACAGCGCTAGAACGAAATACGTGTGTTGCCGGTATTTTTTCATCTGTTTTTTCGGTATATAACGGTGGTATTTCCTATACCAACAAATCATCAACTATGAATATCATGGAGTGCTCGATCCAAATACGTCAACAATTCAATCACTTGTTTTTTATTGAATCTATCAGTTTAATGTTTTATGCAAAAGTATTAGTAACAAAGCAAAACATTTTTAGACTCGTTCGTTCGTTCGTTATGGGAAATGATACTAAGGTACTAATACTCTCCTAGGGTTTTCTTCCGACCACTCCGGTTTTCCTCCCTCCGCAAAAATAAATTCTATAAATTCCAATTGGAATTTCAGTGGGCGAGTAGATACTCTGTAGAGGAGCCACTGCTAAATCCCACTTATTTTTCTAATTATTTTACTAATGTTAACTAGTATGTCGTCGGAGTGTCAAGGTATTTTTTTTCCTAAAATACCGACGAAGCTGTTTATAAAATTGAATATATATTTTTCCAGTATGCAGACCAATACTTCCAACTGTTTCGACACTCAATGTAAAGACAAAAAAAGAAAGGTTTCGTGGACTTCAATTTAAATTGGATATCTCAACACCAGCTTGCGTACGTGTTCTTGACGAGAACAATAATAAGAAACGCAAGTCATTCCAGCTATTCTTGGATCTTGGAATCACCTGTCTCCTATTGCTTACTGCAGATTGCCTTCGGTTCCGGCAAACCTTTTTAAAATATAGGTTAACTCGTACAATCTATTTCCTGGCGGTTGGTTTTTGGCCCGAATACTCATAATAGCTTTATTTGTGAAACTGTTTACAGCGCTGGCCGTTGCAAAACAATATGGTTTTGGTGAACCCAATACATATAGAATGAGAGCTACCCTAGGCCTTTTTGTTTATATTCATTCAATCTATTCAACTATACCCCTAGAATCTTCTCGGTATTTCTCCTGAATTATGAATGTTTCTTGTGTTTGCGTGCCAAAGAAACAGGTGGAAATATACATATATGTATACATGAAAAGTAAATTTCGAACAAACTCTTCTGTAAATGCATGCTTTGTCAAAAGATATGTTTTCGTGCATCACCTTCTCATAATAGATAAACTACCTCTAATCCGTTATATTCTTCTCTTGTCAGTTGCTTCATTGTACATGCATGAATTATTTTTCCTAACGGTGGGTTTTTAGTACGAAAAATCACAATAACTTTAAAAAACTGTTTAAGGGCGTTAATGGTTAAAATATCCCATATTCAAACTTTTTTTGCAAAAAAAAAAAAAAAAAAAAAAAAAAAAAAATGCATTTCGTTCTGACCGCTCGATTCGTCTCTTGCACGTGGTTGACTTTCAATGAGAGCTATACGTTTGTTAGCCACAGCTGAGTATTAACAGCAATTAATTGGCAAAACTGGAAATACGGCTTAATGCTTTCTAATGCACCTTTCCAGAATTCACTTGACTGACCACAGAACAAAAGATTCAAGTCCAGGCTGGAGTTTTGGCCATACATTTACTACATTTGTCTTCTCCAGCCTCGACTTTACTCTATCATTCTGTGATGATGACTAGTAGTAAGCTAGTGTGGGCTGCGTCGGTGTTTCTAATGAAACAGTTGTGATAAAAAGGTAAACGGTGTAAAATTTAATTTTTTATCACATCTAGTGTTCTGTGGTCAGTCAAGCGAATTCGGGAGAAGTCTATTTATTCATTTCCTAGATCTAAACTCTTTTAGATAATTTACGATATCATGCTAAAATATTATTGTTTTGGTAAAGCGCAAAAAGCAATGTGTCTTTAAATATATATTTTTTATAGATACGAAAAATTCAAGGAACTTAAGGAGGCTGCCTACAATTTCTCTTTTACTCACCGTTTTGAATTTGGACCACTGCAGTTCCTACATACGAGCACCTATCATCTTGAAATTTCACCCACCTACTACATGAAGATTTAAATTTGTAACGATGTATATTTCATTTGCATCAGAGTTACCATAGCAACCAAAAAGTGACGTCACTGTTTTTAATTAGCAGGATTTTTCATTCAATTATAAACAACGTTCCTTTGCATGCGAAGGCATTGTAACAGAATTGACAAATTTTTATTTTTAAGGGTAAAAACTTCAGCCTCAAATAACTTTAAATCGCACTTTAGAGTTTTCTCCAAACTTCGTATAACTATAAGGATCAGCGTCAGGTGCGTCATTTTAAAAGTTTAGATCGAATAACGCGTGAAACTGCTATGTTCAATGCCATTCTGAGTGAGACAAGTTTCAGCTACTAGTCAATGGAAACCCACATCGCCCGATCCCCAGGACAAGTTGGGGAATTTAACATATACTGGCTCGACGTTTTTTAAAATTCCCCGTCCGGGGGTGATGAGGGGCGAAGATTTTAATAGCCCATTTCCGAGATGTGCTTCCCTGGATCACTGAGAACTTAGCACGGAGCCTCACATTGAAACCTTTGTTCGTGACAAGTGAATTATATCTCGGAAATGGGCTATTGACAAATACATGAAAGCCATCATTTAGATACACCACAGCCAACTTTATACAACTGGGTTTCGTTTATACAGGAATTTGGCATCCATAGATCTCAGTCGGCTCTCATTGAAATGGTGGTAATACAACATTGTTCCCTCTGCCACTTGCAACGCATCAATGTTATGCGACAAGTTGCATTTTGTTGCTCGTATTACACCTTTAGCAGCTTGTGTGCAGCAAGACAAGTTCCAGCCTAACGCCGAGCCTAACGCCATGTGTTCAGTATTCCTGACGTCTAACGGCTGCCGTCAAGTGATGGTGCAAAATATCTACTGCATGTGAATAACATCATTGCATGAGCGAGACAAGCTCAACTGACTAAGCTCTACCACTCAAAGACACTGTAGCCTACACTTGAGTTTCATTTATACAGGAATTTGGCATCCATAGATCTCGGCTCTCATTGAAATATGGTTATACCATTCTCGTACAACAAATCTGATGTACTGGGTTTTTATCTTCTCGGGAAGCCTGTGCGTCACGATCGTTGACGTGTCCGTGTTTGCCTGAAAAATCTACCCAAAAGGAATTAGGTTATTAGTAAATTTTAGTTGACCTTCTAGCAACTGGAGTCTCTGGTTCTATTCCCAGACTCGGCATCACATGTGAGTAGAATTTGTTTGGTCTCTCCCTTGTTTCGAGGGTTTCTTGAGGTTCTCCATTCCTCCCTCCGCTAAACCTAACAAAATAATGATGCGGTACAGACTGACTCCATAAGTCGTAGTTTTCGCTCATTTGTAGGTGGAGTTCGCTTAACTAGCGACTTAGGGCGATTTATCACATTCTAACTATTCTTCTGTACAAGCGAAACCGAGGCTCTTAAATATTGATTAGCTGAAGTGAAATTCTCTTTTAGCTGTTTGAAAATATTATCGGCCGGGATTTTCTGAGAGTTCTCTCCATTATAATATTCTACTCATAAATAATAGTACTCTAATAAAGTTCCATTCGAGAAAAGAAGGAATAAAGCATTCAGAGTTGTGGTAAGAATTTATTTTACTCTCAATCGTCCATCCCACATCTGAACAGCGATTAACAAATCAATAAGAGCTTGCTTCCATTTGGAAGATAGAGTCAATCCAGGCAACATATTTTAAAATACATACGACCTATAGAAAAATAACGTTATGTTAATATTTCAGTCGATAGAATATGTTTACTGATAGCTCAACGGCTATGTTACTAAAATAAATTTATAAAAAGGCTATCATGCCGCCAGGCCGTTGGCTTTATTTACCGACCTCATAACTTTCGGCATCTATTCACTGTAAGATGTTAACCAAGAGCTGATTCAATGCTTTATCTAGTAGTTATCTAGTAGTTAGTAAATGCCGGTTCAATTTTATGCTCTGGATATATATCCAATTATTTCAAAACAGAAATATTTGATTTTCAAAAACAAAATGTCGTTGTACGTAACTGTAGCCAGTAACGGCGGAAGTAATTTTCCTGAAAAGCACGATAAGCCTGTGACTGGTTAAAATTCGATGCAATATATAACAAGCTCTTTGATTGGCCCATTTTTGTATTTATTTTTGGATGCGAATCAAAATCTAGTATGTTTTGTAATCAGTCGGACCTGTAAGCGAAAAAAAAAAGAGCTATAGACCGACGTACTCATGGCCGAATCAGTCTAAATGCGGTATTGCGTGCTACAAAATTGTGCAGCTTGTCGCGTAGCATTGTTGCGTTGCCAGTTGCAGATCAAATGTTGCTCGTAACGAATTGACTTTGTTGCGCGAAACGGAAGCTTATTTTTTCCCTTTTCATTTCAGTAACTGCTTTCAAAATTAAAACTAGGTCTTAACAGTAATCCCATCGATGGTCGCTAAGGAAATCAAGGGTGGCGTCCCGGTACAGTCACTTCCGGGGGCTTTGGTTCGATTCCGGATGTTCCAGATGTGATTAGAGTTTGTTAGTTCTCGAGGGCTTTTTGCCGGGTTCTCTGGTTTCCCTTGTTCCCTCCGCAAAACCCTAACACGCTAGGTTCTGATTTCAAAGTGAGTTAGCCGTGCGCTGACTTTTTGTTTTATGGTTTCTGGGTACCGATTGAAAGAAAATAAGACCACACAATTCAATCAATGGCCCCAGACGTCATTTAAATATTTCATAGTTCGCGTGAGTAAAATGTTTACAAAAATCAAGTTTTCCTACTGACCTTTACAGTGTTCGCTATCTTGTAATCCACAAACGAATTGTCGCGGTTTTTATAAGCCAGGCTGTATTTTGTCACATACTGGTTATAAAGAGATGGCCTTCCTTGTGTTGCTACCATGGTAACGTATAACACGTGACCCAAGTCCACCTGTAAGTACTGCCCTACAGTTGCAGACCCTGCTGCCCAACATCCAATATTTGCGGAAGTGCGGTAGTTATTGAGGCGTCCTCCCCAAGGCTCGTGTGCTCCAGAACCGTACGAAGAAGAGGCAGTTATCGCTGAGTTTGGGATCTTTCTCGAACTAACTCCCATCCCAAATGCAAACGCACAGTCTAAGTTAGATTTGAAAAAAATAGTGTAGAAACAGTTACGATCGATGCATCATATTAAGACACTAAGGAAAACTAGTGTGAAAAAAGATGTAATATTAATATTGATGATGATGATGATGATAATGATGATGATGACGACGACGATGATGATGATGATAATGATGATGATGATGATGAAATTGATGATGATGATGATGATGAAATTGATGATGATGATGATGATAATGAAATTGATGATGATGATGATGATGATGAAATTGATGATGATGATGATGATGAAATTGATGATGATGATGATGATGATGATGAAATTGATGATGATGAAATTGATGATGATGATGATGATGAAATTGATGATGATGATGATGATGAAAATGATGATGATGATGATGATGAAAATGATGATGATGATGATGAAAATGATGATGATGATGATGATGATGATGATGAAATTGATGATGATGATGATGATGATGAAATTGATGATGATGAAATTGATGATGATGAAATTGATGATGATGAAATTGATGATGATGAAATTGATGATGATGAAATTGATGATGATGATGATGATGATGATGATGATGATGATGATGATGATGATGATGATGATGATGATGATGATGATGATGATGATGATGATGATGATGATGATGATGGTTATGATGATGATGGTTATGGTGATGATGATGCTGATGATGATACATTTTACTCAGTAATTCTTATTGGTCGAAAGCCCTCAGCCAATCCCTGATTTCGTGTGAACTCGACATCGTAAATATGATATTATCTGTAGGTTTCACCCATTTTACCCACAGATGATACATTTATCATGTCAAGTTCACTCAAGCTCACAATGGAAACAAAAATACGTTTGGCGATTTTTCCGAAATTAGAATTAAATATTTATTCTTAGTTTACGAAATATATAATAAATGAATTATTAAATTCGGTTTTTGCGTGATATCGTAAATTATCAAGACCTCGGCCATTTTATCTGCCTCAGCCTACGGCTTTAACGTCAACCTCATCCAATAATTGTTTAATAGCAAGAGCAAAAAATAGACAAAATAACAAAAAAGCAGCAAGGAAACAAATCAAAACTAATGGGGGCTTGGGAGCTGAATACGATATGTATCTGAAGACTTAGGAAAGAAACTGTTTGACAAGAATGGAAAGCCCTACGCCATAGTCATAACGTGGCTACATACACGGCTATCTTTTGAGATCGTAAGGTCAGCAGACCTGTTTATAAGAGCATCGAGAACCCCGTTCAGAAGGGCGTTTGACTTTTTAGAGGACTCGTAAAAAGTATTTTAATAAATTCACTGAATTCAATTAATTAAAGGAAGCGAATGAATCCAGCCTTGTGGGCATCGCATGACGAGAAGAGCGCTAGTTCCCAATCCCACTCCACATCACTTATCGAACCAAAAAAAGATATGCAGTTTTGACACCTTCCCTAGTTAGCGCCCTGGAGCAGGTTGTTAAGTAAAGGTTATATACCGTTACCGAGGTGAATATGAGATATTTCAATTTATCCCACACCATAGAAAATACAGCGTATCAGAAAGCAGGAAAGCCGTTGTATATTCGTCGGTATTTCAATCTTCCTTCCCATCATGCACTGCGCGTTAAATTTGTATTTTCTATATTGAGGGATGAAATAGTTATACAATGGTTTCTCGTGGCATATCGTGGATACCCCACTCGTCACTTGTATTTTCTGGAAACTACAAGTGACTCGTGGGATATTCCACGGTATGCCACTCGAAACCATTGTATAACTAGCATATATCTCATATCCCCCGAGGTATAAGGTATATAACCGCCATATACCATCATTGGGGAAGTTTCTTAACCACGCGCGGGGTTGATAACTAGATATCTACCTCGTAAGCCGCCGTTGGGTGAATATGAAGGATAAAGACCACCAGTGAACAAAAGAAACCGACTCAATGACGATATAAGATTGGATACAGTTGTCCACCGGAGAAGAGTTATCCAGTGTATAGAATCTGTATATGTTTTATCCACTGGATAAGGATTTATCTGGTGGATAGAGCTCAACCGGCTCCCGATGTATCGTTATATGCTCTATCACTGTACATATATAACGATACCTTACAGATGACGGCGTGTACACGCTGTCTACTCACCTTTACATTCAAAGATGTTATTTTTCATCACACAGATGGTATCAGTACTACAATATTTGTCACTGCACGTCGCCACAGACCGATCATCGTACAACGAATAGGTGCCTTCTTCGTTGTAATCCAAGTCAACAGGATTGGACAAGTGACTGCCTTTGTTCAACTCGCATTGTTTGGTCCTGTCATAGAAATTCATGCTATGGCAATCCATGTTGGAGGCACAATTATCGTAGCATTCTTGGTAGTTCTTCACCGTTGTTGACGACAGAACATGGTGCTTGAGTATAAAGTTCTTTTGGGTGTACGTTGAAGGACAATCAAGGGACAAGACGTCATCCAAGATAAATGAAAGAGTCATCAGCAGACCAAGGGCGATGGAGTACATCTAGTTATACTAAATATGAAAACAGAAAATCAAGTTACCGAAATTAAGCTAAAGCTTCACGTCATTTGCGTGCTCCCATGACCACTTTAGCGTATTCTTAAGGAGATATTCATCATTGAATGGGAAATTCAAAGAAAATAATTAACCATTTCCAGAGTCTTCTAGCTACTAAGGATGACATCTCAGTCTTGCCAATTTTTTCAATTCTTATTGGCTATATTTTTTCTCAGATCAGCTGACTATTCTGCCTGGGGGCCGATTGTGCCCACGTCGATTTTGATACTGAATGAAAAATTTTACATTTCCTAAAATTTGGGATGTATTTATGACATTATGCAGTTTTCTGATGACGTCATCACGAGACTGCATGATATAGAATAGAGACTAAAAGATAAAAATGGCGACTACTTCGTTTTTATCCCCTTTTTCTCACTTTTTTTAAAGGTAAAAAATGAATTATAATGTCCTTTCTTAATTACAGCATGAAAAAGGAATCTTATAGTATTTTTGAAATTATGATGACGTCCCTTCAAATGATGACGTTATCTGCATAAATTAATTATTCATAATCCTTAACTCATTATAAAAAATAGATAAAAAGGGGGGTTCACCAGTGTAGTATTTATCGATAGGATGGTGGAGATTGAGAACGGGTTCTGAGATGACTTCAACAACAACCATGAGGCCATGAGGCATGACCTCATTTACATAAAGCACAGGGAACCCATGAAGGACCTAGAGTCCACAGGTAGCCCAATACTACAACCGGGTTCGTTGCTGCTAGGTGACGGTAATTTATAACATTTTGGTGTCGTGCGAGAGCAATATTATTCGAATGATGAGAATCAAATTGAACAAGGTCCCACTACTTTCAGGAAGTCATTGCTAACAGTAAATATTAACTTTATTCTTTCTTTGGCACAAAACATAAACAGTTGAAAACCGAAAATTTTCGAGAAAATGTAGTTGTTAGAGAAAATATGAATTTCTAGCTTCAATGCGCACCCTTTTTTCTAAAAACAGTTTTCCGCAGTACGTTTTTGAGATGATTTCGGAAACGGAATATAGACTTTTTTTTAAATTAAGATATATGATGGTGATATTTGTTATTGATTTAATGGAAAAAAAATAGGTCACCGTGTTCGTTTTCGCGCTACAGCTCGCTAACCTTACACATTTTGTCCTCGAAATGCCTTGACCGAGTGGGACTAGGGAGAGTTTACAAAAAATATCGAAAAGGCTGTAGTAAGCAGCCGTTAGTGGGGAGGGATTTTGAGACCGACTCTAAGAACGGCTGCAAACTGAAAGGAGACTAGACAATATAATAATGTCTGCGGATCGATGGATTTTCAATAAAAATGTCACAGAATGTCACGAATGAATGAAAAATCTTGAAGAAGTCGGTTAGATTGAATCTATATTTTTTCGTTGAAAGAAACTGTATAAAACTTGGAACTTCTAGGATCGTCTTTGTATTTGTAGTGAATATTTGCATGCGTGCCAGTGAAACAGGTGGAAGTATAGATCTGTAAACTTCACTTGCGAACAAGTTTTTTCTATGCCAACCAAAAAAAATTTGTTCATCCTTTTTCACATTTTCACATAATGATAAAAAAGTGAATCTCTAAACGCAGAATAACTAAACGTGCAGGAAAGAACGTATTTAGTATTCAATTTACACATTTTGTCAAGGCTAATTTTAGAAATTCAAAACACAAAAAAAGAAGGAATTACTGAACAATGTTGAGTGAATAGAAGAACAGACGGCCATTTTTTAACTAGTACAATACCGCTTGTATTCATTGATAACAAACTTCTTTACTAAGGGATAGCCTCATTAAGCGTCTAAATATTCACAAACACCAATGCACAACTTCAACAATACAAACGTACGTACACTTTACCAAATTCAAATTCCACGGACCTTCTAATCACAGCTGCATGGAGGGCATTATAAATATATGTTCAAAACATCCCATACGAAATCTAGGTTTAGCCTGAGTAACACAGAACTCGAAACTGTATTATTTAGCCTATTATTTAAAGCTATACTTAGTAGCTTTTTTTCGGTTTTTTTTTTAATCACTAGTTGGTGATATCAATCAACCAACTTTAGTTTAAAGAGGCTGTTTGTCAAAGCTGACATGTTTTTTTTTTGTAATTTTTTTACTTATAATTTTAGGGAGCTGAAGGAAGAAAAAAATGACCTATATACGTTTTGGTGTCATATACTGCCACCATCTCCAGTTCAAAGTGAAAATGGCGTCAGTAGAGAGTTCAAGCTTCTCGTTTACAGCAAATGTGAAATTTCAGTTGAAAAGTGGAAAAAAAATATCTTCAGAACTGTTGAAAAAGAATTCAAAAATATCACCAAGTGGTGGATAAATAAATGAATAGGGAGCTTAATTAAGCAACTCAAAATCTAGAACGGGAACGTCAGTATCTGAACGAGAAAATAACGATATCGTTCTCGCTAGAATGCGATGTTCAGCATGTGTATGTCGTTCACGTCTTGGACCAAGAAGTAATACCTATTTCCAGATCTTCCTCTATCATTAAATCATAGTTCTGAAACCTCGGGTCAAGCGTCCCAGACCTAGATTTCGAGCTGCTTAAAGTTTGCGGGAAGAAAGAGATATAATGCTGTCAACGAAACGTAGTTCTCTATTTTGCTTTATCATATTTTTGATTAAAAATCGTCTTTATTGAAGGTTGAATATGAAGAACATTTTTTTTTAAAAAAGTGTGAATCCAGAACTTGTTCTAACGGTTAACGCCATATGTGAACTAACAGTCAAAGCATTTAAGAACATTGTAGTTTCAGATAACCACCAATGTAAGCGTCTCTTAGAATCAGCGCAGCCAGGAAGCACTCGTATAATCTTAGGCAATAATGTTTGTAATTCTACTGTAGTTCTTTAGCCAAGTAGTAATTAAAGCTTATTACTATTACTAAAGCTTATTATTATTATATCATATGATAGCAACCGAAACGAAAATTAAAAAATGTCAAAAAAAAAGTTTCTTACCTTAAAGAGATTTGCACATAACTTTATAATACAGCTGACAAAGACAGACCATTGAATGGCCGACCGATCTGGTGAATCTCATAATAATTGTTCATAACTTGAACGATTCAATGACCAATTTTAGTTCCATATTTCAGAATCGTAGGTAGAATAATAAACAGTCAAGCTGTTTCGATGTACAAAGCAGATAATTCTCCAGCACTCAGACGAAGGACTATCGTTAGTTAGTTTAAACCTTCTAATTATTCATCACAATCCTGCGCTCTGATTGGCTGAGCTACTAGTGATCCCTTAGTGACAAACCAGCAGTAGCGAGAAGTGCCAGTTTTGATAAACAAAACAATAACGTCTAACTCACGTTTTCAACCTAATTTCTAATTTATTTTAATTTTATCCATTCATTTATTCATTTACTATCAAAAAATCTTTATTCAGAAAGCCTACGTCATTTAAAATGATTTTCAATGGGGCTCTGGAAAATGGAAAAAAAATATATATACACATATGATAACTAAAATCATCAAAACCCCACTTTAATAGACAATTAGAAAAATATTCGATAAGATATAAAAAAATATATATATAAGAAATAAAAAATCAATAATGTCAATAGAATAGGTGTAAAAATCGATACAAGAAAGACTAAAGCCTAATTATTTAAGACCGTGTCACACGCTACGATTTCTCGTGCAACTTGTCTCGCGAAAAAAATTGTTTCAGGTTGCATAGACCATGTCAAAAAACGCACGATTTCGGTTGCAGTTTGTCTCGCGAAAAAAAGGATTGCAAGTTGCACGCGTAATTTGAATCAATGGTGAATGAATGATTTGCTTGTGCGCGCGCTCTAATCGCAAGTTGCACGACCATGTCACACGTAAATTTTTACGAAAATTGTTGCAGAAAGTAGAAGTCGATTCTACTTTTCGTGCAGCAAGAAAATGAAAAATTTAAGTGGCGCGAGGGGATGTCAAACGTGAAAAACGCTCGTGCAACCTGCAATCATTTTTTTCGCGAGACAAGTTGCACGGGAAATCGTAGCGTGTGACACGGCCTTTACTATGAGGGAACTTTTCACAGCTCTTTTAAATTTCTTAATAGTTGTCGGTGGTTGAATGTCATTGGGTAAAGAGTTCAAGCTGTGTAGACACGAGTTTAAAGATCTTTGCAAACCCCAATTCGTGTTGGATTTAATTGACCCTTTTCGAATATGGCGTCTATGACGTCAAACGAGGAGAGTGAGAATGTCCCGGATGTCAAAACCCACTGATATCGACCAGCTGCATCCGGGACTGGAATGCCCAGGATTTCAAAACACAATCATTATTACTCATAACATCCGGGACATTCTCGGACTCCTCGTTTGACGTCAAGACGCCATATTCGAAAAGGTTCTATTGTTCTAAGCTAGCATATACCATTCATTTTTTTGAAAAAGTGTGAATCTAGAAGTAATGTTTAAAGTCTAACAATGAGGACTTGACGGGTTTTCAATGTCCGCGCAATTAGTTCCAGCCCGAGGCGTAGCCGAGGGCTGAAACAATGGACTACTTCGACGATGCGGCGGCCATTTTGAATCGTGATGCATTATGGGGCGTCCAGGGGGCAAAACAAAAACAAAGATGGCGGATGATATGTAGCTCATGTACTGTAGCTGGTAGTTTTTTACCTTTCTTGTCCATATTTGCATTCATTTGTTGGACAAATTCTGTGGGGATAAAGCCTAGTAATGCACAGTTTCCATTTGATTTTCCCAATCTTCTTGAGTAAAGCAAGATGTTCTGTCTGGTTCAGGGCGAGGGTCAAAATTCGAACAAGGAATATTCAATTTTTCAAGATTTTCACCTTTGATCCTAATATCAACAATTTTAGCAGGTTCATGTATTTTTTTTCTTTTTACTAGGCGGTCCCCCCCCCCCCCCCCCCACCAATATTGCGTTTTTGAAGTGTAAGTTTTATTGTGTCCATGCTGCTTATTTCTGTTCAATGTAATGTAATAATGCAGCCACGTGTTTGCAACTCTCACCAAGACCTGCCAAACACTTGCACTCGGCTGTCACTACAACACCTGTTTCAGTTCGTAGACACACCGAAACTGCGTAAGGATTTTCACTTATTCGTGTTTGAGGAACAACCTTTCCTCTAACGAATCAAAAGCTAACATCATTTGATATCCCGTTGTATTCTACACTTGAAACATGGCCAGACAAACAAACTTTTATCTTCTGCTAGAGCTTTCATTGCGTTGTTATTTTTAAAGTATTCTCCTAAATCAGACAATGTTGTGTCTTGAAAATATTCACTTTCCTCCAGCCAGTTATCAATATCTTCAGAAGACGGAAGCAATACGCTATCTAAAGTTAACTTCTCTTTTTTTCTTTCGGAGATGTCATGGATAAGTTGCTTTACGCTTCGAAGAACTTCAAGTCCAAGCTGTGTTGCATAATAAACTGTATCAATAAGCTGCTCTTTTCTGCCTCCATCTGCAGAAATGACGACCCCACGATCTTTGAGAAATTGGCTCATTTGTGGAACTGTCCATTTTCTTAATTCTTCTTTTGTCATCAGCGCCATTACGAAGCTTCTTATTTGCATATTTGCCCCCTGGACGCCCCATAATGCATCACGATTCAAAATGGCCCGTCAAGTCCGAATTGGAGGACTTTGAATGACTTCAAATCCTCATCAATTATTTACGAAGAATCTGTTCTATTATATTTCTAGACCAATTGCAATTCTGTTCCAGTGTCCTTGGACTTGAAATTTGTCCAAGTCCAAGGACACTGGAACAGTGTTGCAATTGCAATTGGTCTAGAAATACAATAGAACAGATTTTCAGTTGGTTTGGGAGTACTTTACGTGGTTTCAAGTATCGTCACGGGATCAAAATCGAGGCAACTGGTTGGCTAATCACCTCCCGAATAATTGATGATGATTTGAACTGAACTTGCTGGCTGAACATGCTCACGATACGGGTCACGCGATCTCTTGGGCAGAAATAGGCATACAAAGTGTAGTCAAAGAAAATGGCTAGATTCCTGGGCTCGGTTGTGCGAAGGGTGGATAGCGCTTTCCGATGGATAGGTCTTATCCAGTGGATAAATTTTTTGGATAACAGCTTATCCACTGGATAAGGATTTATCCATTGGATAGCGCTATCCACCCTTCGTACAACCGGGCCTTGGCACATAGCCAAATGAACCAAACCTATGGCTAACAGAGATAGTGGCAGGGAATTACCTCACGCTTATTTGACTTTGCTACATAAATAACTTCTTTACAGACATTTATTATTATTATTATTATTATTATTATTATTATTATTATTGTATATCTATTTATTCATTTTATGTATGTATTTATCCACTTATTCATTTATTTATTATTCTTTCCTTTCCTTTCCTTTCCTCTCGCTCTTATGTTATCATCTTCTGTCCGTGCGTTCTTTGATTATTTGTAAGTACACGTATATAACCGTTGAACGTCTGAGTTCGCAGAATATTGAGAATCGCAGTAAGCGTCAGTAGTAACTATACTATATGAATATATGTATTACTGATAACCAACTAGATCAAGTTTCTATTTGATTATTCCATTTTGTTCAAATATTACAACAACAACAACAACAACAACATCAACAACAACAATCGTTTATTAAGTACCAATTAAATAAAAAAGAATTACAAATAGAGCGAAAACACTAGAACCATGAAACAAAATCAAATTGTTAGTGTGTAATAGTTCTTATTTAGCGACTATTAGTTACTATAAAAGACAAGTAAAGTTGTAATGAGGTATTGTTTCCTTTTGTATTTGTTCTTTCTGGTTGAGTGATATTGACTAAATAGTCACTAAATAAAAACTATTAGTTAGTAACTATTTTGTTTTTATTTCATGGTTCTAGTGTTTTCGCTCTATAATTAGAGACTTAAATACAAGGTACAAGCTGTCTACAATAACCACAAGGGCTAGCCTAGGTAGATAGCTTTTTACAAAATGATATAATGATTACATAGGTCTATATAAAATCAAGTTATAGTTAATACGATTGATAGTGAAAAAGAAGTATATAGTAATAGAAAACAAGAAGATGAAAGGAAAGGAAAAGGATGGATCAAACATCTAAGATATGACTTAATATGAATGGAGAAATATGAATAGGCTTAGAGTCTCAGCAAGAGTATGAGCGGAGTAATTCATCAGGAAGAAGTGTTCCATGATATATTTGATCATTCCATAAAATTCTAAGTTCAAATCATGACTTCGTTTTGAATGCTTTAATAAGTCCTATGATTCCACCGATTTCATTGCTACGGCAGAAGAGAATCGACAAACTTGCACAACAAAGTAGGGCGAGCAGTGTGTTGCCCTAATTCGGGACGGTCCTTAATTCGGGACACTTCGTGTTTGAATCGTAGTTATTCTGTGCAAATTAATTATGAATAAATTAAAACAAACGTGACAACATCAAATGTAAATAAGTTTCCTTGCATGACGAACATTTTGGGTTTTATGCATTAATTTACAGCAGAGAACAAGAGCATTTTGTAAAGGTAAGTCACTACATTATTTCTCAGAATACGAGTTTTCGCTTGACTTAACATTACCAAACATAGCTCTAAAATCGTTTTTTGATAAAGTATAACTCCTGGATTATTGTTTTTAAGCTGAGTTCACACCTAAATCATTGTTCTATTCGGTGTGTAAAAAAAATTATCAAACAATTGAAACCTATTATACCTGAGACTACATCCAAAACAGTGTTTGTGTCCAGAATTAGGACCAACTGTCCCGAATTAGGACCACCAACTTGGGCGATAAATTTGTAAACTGTGGTAAGTTACTCGTGACTTAAACAAATGAGCTTTAGTGACCGACTTCATGATGTTCGACTCTATCTTCATGGTAAATATTGCATCGCTACAATGATTCTGGGCTTTGATATAACGGTTATTCCTAAAACCGTCCCGAATTAGGGCAACATACTGTAGCAATGAAATTGATGGTATAAAAATATACATGAAAAAATTACTCGAAATTGATTGGCTTAGAGCAGTGCAGTGTAACACAGTGCAAAAATCTCTAGCACAGTGCAAAAAAAAAAAGAAAAAAAAAAAAAAAGCGTAACACAGTGCAAATTACATTTTCCGAAAATAGTCTTGAAACCAAACTAATAGTGTATGGCAAACAAAATATCTAAAAAAAAACTAGAAAATTTTATTTTACCGATTTTGAGTGAATCGTAAAAAATATTTTGAGACCCAGATTTTGAAAGCGTATACTTTGTATTCATAAGTTGCTTAGTTTGGTTTATAAATTTTTAACAACCTTATCGCGACAAAATGTTCCTTTAACCTATAATATGAAACCTTGAAAGTTTTAAAGAGTTTCTCCTTTGCGTTTTTGAGATTGAATTTTTTATAGGAAAGGCCACAGTTTTTGGACTGAGTTCCAAATATTGTATTTTTAGCTAGTTTTAGCGCTTTTCTTGATATTTCAAAAATCGCGAGATAGATTTCTTTTAAACTTTCGTGATCGGTTTTTCATCATATGATAAACTTCAACCTAAAAAAATGTTCGGTACGGTTGTTTGAAAACAGGAGGGAAACACCATTTTTTTTAACTGTGCTAAAATTTCTAAGTTGTGGGTAAAATTCGAGAAGTCATTTACAAGTACATATTCTTTAGCAAAATTGAAGAATACTATACTACTCATTTGCAATAAGATCTAAAATCTCCGTGTTTATATGAACGTTAATGACTAAACCGCGCCGTTCGTCATGCTTATTTATCAGTAATAACACATAACAATCTCTTAAATCTATCAGATTTTACATTAATTCCTTAGTTTCTAGGAATAGGAGGGGAAAATGTTATTGCGATACAATTCTTCTTTATAAGAATAACAACGTTGGTAATAATTTTTTTTGGCACTGTCGAAACTAAAGTAAATATTTTCTATTATAAATATATTCATAAGTCAAAACCGAATTTGAAATCGCACAGATGAATTTAACATCCCATAGTTTTAATTCGGTTAAACAGATAAAAACCCTTAAAATTTATGTTATATGGATTCGGATACCCTTTTCCTTGGTTTTGGAGAACACTGAGTTTCTTTTTGAAGGAATTACAAGTCCTGCTGTAGTATCTTGTAAAAAATCATGAAAAAAGTTAATATTTTTGGCATTTTAATTACATCCTTTAATAGACACTGGCTTGGTCCACCTGTCCCGTAACATAGCGGATTGAATAATTCGAAATACTAAGAAGATTCTAGCGGTGAACTTGAATGAGCTGTTATCAAAACAAATGAAAAATGCAAAAGATCGAATATTCATGTAGGAGCTCGACGCTTTTGTACGTTCAGTGCCAAGTTAGAGCGCGGCTCACTGAATAAAATATCGAATCCATGGAATTTAGGCCTAGTTCACACTACGCTGGATAAATTTGAAAGAAAACTGAAGAAAGAAGTAAGTTTACTAAAAAGAAAAAAATACTCACATGAAAAGAAAGTAAGATGAATATAGATCCTGCCCATTGATGGTATAAAGGTATTCTCAAAGCGGTCAGTACGAACTTGTGGAAGACTGAATTACGCTTATGCCTTTAGATTATACTTGGAAACCTACTTCAGTAGACGGTTGCAGGTAGTAAAGCTTTTAATCATCAGTTATACTAGCTGTCAAAAACCCTTTTGTGCAGTTCATTGCAACGTCTATATTCTGTAATGAGCTAGTGTTAATGTTCACGGGCAAAAGATCCCATCATCAGATTTTTTAATAATTTTTTCTGTTCTGTTTCCGTTAATCATCAGTGATCGATACTAGCTGTCAAAAACCCTTTTGTGCAGTTCATTGCAACGTCTATATACTGTAATGAGCTAGTGTTAATGTTCACGGGCAAAAGATCCCATCATCAGATTTTTTATAATTTGTTTCTGTTCTGTTTCCGTTACCACCAAGTTCATTGCTACGCGCCCGGGCGCGCCCGACTTTGTTGTGCAAGTTTGTCGATTCTCTTCCGTCAATCAAACCGCACGGAATTTATTTAAGTCGAGTGTTTGGATGGAAACTCGAAGAAATATGTCTTTATATAGAAAACTGAGGAAAGAATACTGATACTTTATGGTTTTTTATTTAGCTTTGATGATCTGATTACTAGTAAAGCATCTTAGAATCCAAAATCATCTGGAATTATAAGTTTCTGTGAACCTATTCTGATGCTCACAAAACTTTAACTCTAGATCCGACAACAAATGATTTTGGATAAGATTTAAAGAAGCGCAAGATCAAACTTGTTTACTTTATATTTTGCCTATCAAAACATTTAAATGACGTCATCGCGATGAGCACGTAACCACAACAAGCGTGTTCTACTACGCATGCGATCAAACTCGTCCTTGACAACTGTAAAGTCGATAATCAGATCTTTGCATTTTTAAGTTTTTGAAAACTTTATTTAAACGGTTATAGCTTTTCGTCCACACTAATTCAAATTAATTGCTTATCGAAAACAAAACTGCAATTTGAATTTGAAAAGTGCATTAATTTGGAAACGCCAGTTTTCAAAGGTTCATGATCATCATGGCCAAGAAATTGCTTATTTGTTTATTTTCCTTATTTTTTACTTACAAAATGAATTTCGGTGCTGAACAAACGTGGTTTGCCATAACACTGGAAGCGCAGGATTTTTTTATTAATTTCGTTAACAAGACTAAAGGCCCATCTACACGCTGCGATTGTCGGCCCGATTATTCGTCAGAATATGTCGTGCGTGTACTTTAGGGCGCCGATACAAGCCCTATTTGAATTTAAAAATCGGGCTGCTGACATGAGAAAATCTGTAACGTGCTACAAATTTTCTGATTGATCGGGCCGATTCAATTTTTTTGAGTCAAGATTGAATCGGGCTCTAAACTACACGCACGCTTTGATTCCCGATGGTGTCAAGCGGGGTCTCCGTATTCGTTTTCCGCTAGCTAGATGACGGTAATTTATGGCATTTTTTTGGCAATATTCAAATCATAAGAATCAACCATGAGAATCAACCAACTAACCCCACCCATTCCAGTAAGTCATTGTTAGTACAGCATTTCGTCCTCGAAATGCTTCGGCCGAGGGGGGACTAGGGAGAGTTTATACAAAACATATCGAAACGGCTGTCATCTCTTTCAAAATTCATAGAATTTAAAGTCTTACAACAATGTTTGACAATGAATCTTCGTTTGATGGTTTCCTGGTTGTTTTGGTTGTAGTCTCGATTACCGGAACTACCTAAAGGCAGAATATTTTCTCAGTTGGCAACTTTGGAAACGAACAAGGGACTGGGGCGAGTTTTGAATTTAAATCTAATTAGCAAAAAGTTATGTTATCTGATAAAGCATCTCAAGATTAGTAAGTCTGGCAAATTTGAACGTGATTGAATGAAAATAACCAGAACTATTGGCTTTCAAAAGTGTCAAAAATTTACAAAGAATTATGTGTGGTTACAGGGTTACAGGGGACAAGCGTCCCCTGTAAACATACATTCTTTGTAAATTTTCAACACTTTTGACAAGCGTCCACTGTAAACATACATTCTTTGTAAATTTTCAACACTTTTGAGGGCTTGTAACTCTGCTTCTTTTTAACGAAACACGTTCAAATTTGCTAGAATTAATAATCTTGAGATGCTTTATCAGATAATTAGCTAAAATGCCATGCTACAAGTTGCACAGTACTTCTGCCAGTATAAAATATGGATGCATCAAGTAACATAATGATTCTCATGTTCACCTTTAGCAGACCAGCCAGTTCGTAGCTGATACAACCATTGATAATGTACTCCATCGTCCTTGGTCTGCTGATGACTCTTCTATTTATTCTGGAAGACGCCTTGTCCCTTGATTGTCCTTCAACGTACACCCAAAAGAACTTTATACTCAAGCACCATGTTCTGTCGTCAACAATGGTGAAGAACTACCAAGAATGCTATGATAAATGTGCCTCCAACATGGATTGCCATAGCATGAATTTCTATGACAGGACCAAACGATGCGAGTTGAACAAAGGCAGTCACTTGTCCAATCCTGTTGACTTGGATTACAACGAAGAAGGCGCCTATTCGTTGTACGATGATCGATCTGTGGCGACGTGCAGTGACAAATATTGTAGTACTGATACCATCTGTGTGATGAAAAGTAACACCTTCGAATGCAAACGTAAGTCAACAGCATTCGCTCAGTGTCAACTGTATTGTGTCTATACTTACCACATTATGGTGATACATTATGGCCATACAACACCTTCCCTCGAACATTCATGGTTATGATTTCCGAGCTTGGCGTCCGGCGGGTTTGAACAGATTTACTTGTTGCTCCTGTGTTTCGATGCGGCTTTTTTTCATGGAATTCTCCGGTGCGTTTTCCTCTCAACGAAAATCAACTTATAAATTCCAATTCGATCAATTACTCCCTCATGTAAACTAATTGCATTTCTCTTTCCTTCTTTATTTCTTTATTCGAATCTAACTTAGATTGTGCATTGGCATTTGGAATGGGAGTTAATTTGAACAAGATCCCAAACTCAGCGATAACTGCGTCTTCTTCGTACGGCTCAGGAGGACACCAGTCTTGGAGAGGACGCCTCAATAACTACCCTGTCACCACGCCTTATAACACTGATGTTGATGTTGGGTGTTGGTCAGCAGGGCCTAATACTGTAGGACAGTACTTACAGGTGGACTTGGGTCACGTGGTATACGTTACCATGGTAGCAACACAAGGGAGGCCATATTATTCGAATGGGCAGTATGTGACAAAATACAGCCTGGCTTATAAAAACAGCGACAATTCGTTTGTGTATTACAAGATAGCGAACACTGTAAAGGTGAGTTAGAATAGAAGCTTTTTCTAAAATCATACTCAATGTACCGCTATTTTGACACAAGATTTTGACACAGCTGCTCGATTTAAGGGGGTAGGGTCACGTGACCTGTTTTTGCAAAAGGCCTATTATTATGAAATAGTTTTCGCATCTCGGTAATATCAAGGGAGTGTCGATTAGGCGCTTCAAGTTACAGTTTACTAACAAGAATATCGTGACTGGTATTACCGGTCTAAGAGGCTTGGATTACTACCGAAAGTCAACTAGGGAAGATGGGTAATACCTCTGAATATTTACTTTGTATCGCAGTTTCCGTCCTCGCTCCACGCCCGGGGCAAATTGTTTCCCGTCAAGAGAGCACGGGAATCGAACCTGAGACCGAGAGGTGTGGATGAAGGTGAAGCAAAAGATACTAATAGCTGAATTCCTTGTGGTTAGATCTTTCAGGCGAACACTGACGGGTCAACGATCGTGACGCACAGGCTTCCCGAGAAGATAAAAACCCAGTACATCAGATTCGTTGTACGAGAATGGTATAACCATATTTCAATGAGAGCCGAGATCTATGGATGCCAAATTCCTGTATAAATGAAACTCAAGTGTAGGCTATAGTGTCTTTGAGTGGTAGAGCTTAGTTAGTTGAGCTTGTCTCGCTCATGCAATGATGTTACTCACATGCAGTAGATATTTTGCACCATCACTTGACGGCCCCCGGCCGAGTGCTTTTATTGTTTTCGAGTGTTTGGAAACCCTCAATAATGAAACACAAAGCACAAGTTTTTGGAATGACTTCTCAATCGAGAAAATAATTCATTATGCAGGAATGGAGATAGTTCTTTATACTATAGTACGTCATTCATTATGTTGCCTGGGATTATGAGAGTTCTTTTGAATTCCTCTCGTGCCGAATTTAGTAACTAGTGGTTGGTAACTAGGGGATAGGGAGGGGATTATTCTTTAGAGATTTCCCACCACTATGTAGATTTAGAAGCATTTTCATCACTAGTGATTAAAATATTTCAAACACCGGCCAACCTATAATCGTGTTTCATTGGGGTTTCAAACCCATACACGTGGTACGAATGGTGCGCTCACATTGGTTGATTAGCTCATGAATTATTAATGAGTTTGAGAAAGCTATTTCAAAAAGGTTGAAGGAGCGAACGGCGAAAATGTTAAGCGATTACACGACTGAAAGAAACTGTGGAAAAGAACCTTAAGATAAATGTTGACAGTTTTAAAAGTCCTCATTGGAAACGTTTGACAATCCGTATCTGATATATTTATTGGACGTGGTTATTATTCGATTTATGTATCCGTGATAATGTGACCACAGTTGTAAAAACTCTTTTTATTATATGGTAATAAAGTTGATTAAAATTGTTTCTGCCCATTCCTAACCCCAACTGTTTCCACCGACTTGAGTCGCCGGTCCAGTTTTTGGGTGAGCTGGCCTTCCTTCTAGGACTACTTAAGGTAAGGTCTCTTTTGGTACCTTTAGATAGGCAATGCCACTATTGGTTGCGGCGCAGGCTTTGGTTTTGACGCTGTCAGTGTAGTTGCAAAATCAACTCTTCTGGTCTAAGATCTGCAGTGTGTAAGACTTAGGTTCCCGATACTGACACCTGAATGAAAGGCTATTTACTGTGCGCTTACGGATCTCTGGAAAGCAGGCTTGTTTTATTGATTCTTATTCTTAGAATCTAGTTACAAGTTAAGTGCGCTGATTGTTCTACCGACACAAACTCAGACAGAGGCAGGTTGAGCAGAAATTTTTTTTCTTATTCGTTGTGGCTATCAGTAGGCCGATTCCTTACTCGACCAGTGTCTTTACTTAGGTCTGTACCTTCCAGTACAAACAGAAGTACAGTTGGTCTTCTTCGAATTATAAACAAACTTGAATGCGTAGAAATACTAATGATCAAAAATTTTATTTAAATCAAGAATCTTGATGGACTCTTGATGAATTGAATGTTTAGATTTACAAAAAAAAAAAAAAAAAAAAAAGAAAAACAAAAGAACCCAGAAAAAAACCCCAGCTCGAATCAAGGGAGCCGTATGTTTCATACACGAGTCAATAGACCCCTTGCACATGACGTCAAAGCAGCTCAACTTTAAGTAACAATGCGCGTAAGAAGTAGGCAACTCTCTATTGTTCTGTGGCAATAGCAACTTCCCCACATAAGAATGTCTTAGTTTTCAGACTGAAAGTATATCAGCCTATAGGTAACACGTTTTAAAAATAAAATGTGCAAAAACTCTGTTTTGGAACAAAGTTTCTTTTGTACTAAAAGATCTCGTCCAATCATAAGCGCTCAAAACAATAGCCAATAGACGTTTATAATTCAATATGTTTCCCACATAGAAATTTTGATATGTAAAGGGACAGGAAATCTTAGATGAAAAGGGAATCAGATATCAAATAAAATATTAAAAAATCCGCTTAGTTTTGAAATTATGGGAGATTTTCATGTTTTAACCAATGAGATGGACGGATTAGACAATACACAATTAGCACCTTTCTGCATTCCATTGCCGTTTGCCTGCCTAGTTCTTACTAGAACCATTACTTAATCCCCTGAGAATTGGAACCTATTGTTTTGGCCTCCAAATTGAGCTGCATTCCTACGTGCTGCAAGGGGTCTATTGAAAATCGCATCTCCCGATCCGCGGGACAGAGCGGTAAATTTAGAATTCACTCAGTGTTAAATTTAGCACTTTTCCCCCGTCCCCGGGGAAAGATTTGCTGTTTTAAAAAACCCTCACAAAAGGCCCCGGTATTTTTTGAGCAGGTTTATAGTGCAAAGGTGATTCTCGTTTGGCTAAGCAGAGTAAGCATGGCTAGTGATCTAGTTTTAATCAGCGACAATACACGTTTTCAGCCTACAGGTACTTTATTTTTCAACACCATGGCGTGCGCTATAGTTTACGCGCTAAGCATGCAAATGATACCCTTAATCCCCTGAGAATTGGAACCTATTGTTTTGGCCTCCAAATTGAGCTGCATTCCTCACAGGGAACCCGGCTTCGATACGCGCGTACGTAGGCTTTAAAATATGTATGACATTATTAATTTATTGACGCGGGTTCCCTGTGTCTTTAACTCAAGGAACATATTTTCCTGTGTGTTTCCTGTGGTGTAAATTGAAACCTGAACGGCCGTGATCATTCTGTAACCGGATTAACGTAATAGTGTAACGCACTGGTTTAGTAACAGTCAAATAGAGAGAAGGGATGAAACTAAATCGGGTAGTCAATTAAAAACCCCTGAAAGAAGGATTTAGAAAATTCGCTTATGAACAAAACCAATTCCAAACGAGGTCCTAATAAATAAACTTTACGATAGAGCATAATTTGAGCTGAAAGTAAAAACTGCTTAGGAATAAAACGGTGATTTCTAAACGCTTGCTTTAAGAGTATGTGCACCGCTAGTTGATGGGACCGCTTGGCTTCCTTTAGTATCCGGCCGACCTCGCGCTCTTTGATTTTTCTTTGGTTTTCTTTATCAGATACATCTGTATTTGAAATATACATCTGAATGATTCTGGATGTTGGAATAGCAGCCCCTTGCTTTACTTGGAAGTTTCTTAAAAGCCTAAATCGAATTGCTGATATTAGAATTTTTTTGAAAAATCAACGGCCGAAATTCAAATCAAACCAATGGTTTAATACTTACCATATCGTAAAATTTAAATTGTCGTTGCCAGTGAATTTCGTAGATTTCATAGGCTGGGCATTATTGGAAACATTTTCCAAGACGTTTTCCCTACTACCAACACTCAACATGATTATACGCTACATAGCAAATTCAATTATAGGGTGGTCCCATCAACTGACGGTGCTCATGTAACGATAAAACTGGCTTAGTTTCATCCCTTCTCTCTATTTGACTGTTACTAAACGAGTGCGTTACCACTATTACGTTAATCCGCTATCTGGTTACAGAATGATTACGGCCGTTGAGGTTTCAATTTACACCACAGGAAACACGGGACATTTGTACGCTCTTGTTCCTTGAGTTAAAGACACAGGAACCCGCGTCAATAAATTAATAATGTCATACATATTTTAAAGCCTACGTATCGAAGCCGGGTTCCCTGTGCATTCCTACGTGCTGCAAGGGGTCTATTGAAAATCGCATCTCCCGATCCGCGGGACAGAGCGGTAAATTTAGAATTCACTCAGTGTTAAATTTAGCACTTTTCCCCCGTCCCCGGGGAAAGATTTGCTGTTTTAAAAAACCCTCACAAAAGGCCCCGGTATTTTTTGAGCAGGTTTATAGTGCAAAGGTGATTCTCGTTTGGCTAAGCAGAGTAAGTATGGCTAGTGATCTAGTTTTAATCAGCGACAATACACGTTTTCAGCCTACAGGTACTTTATTTTTCAACACCATGGCGTGCGCTATAGTTTACGCGCTAAGCATGCAAATGATACCTAACACCAGTTCTTTATTCACATGATACAGAGTCTGGGAAATAGAAACCATGACCCCAAAGGTGAAAGGTGAGTGCAAGAACACTCCAACACCCTTAATTAAAGAATCTTACATTTGAAACATTGTAATATAAATGGGAAAACGAAGAACGCTGCAGTTCAGTTCTTGTGTTGGGTTCCCTGTGGTATACCAAGATGATTCCCCCATAACACCTTGCGTTCGTGTTTCAAAATGGCGGACTTTTCAAAGTGACTCTTTGAATTTCCTTCGTTTCTTTTGACTTTTTAAACCATTTTTTTCAGTATTTCTATCGATAAATTTTGTAAAACAGAGCACATGGATGCCGTTATTGCTGTGGAACCGGATCTAAATGCAATTGTCAAAGAGGTACAACTGTATTTACCTTAGAATATTTCATCACTATGGTGATGTGCTTTGACCAGTCCTTGCGATGAGCTTATAAATTTTTAAAAATATATTCTTACGAATTATGTGCTTATTTTGAGCATAGCTGCTCAAAGTAATCCCATCCTAACATCTCCATTATCACTGGAATCCTTTCATTCAGCACAAAAGCTCTGGAGTGAGCTTTAACTCCTTCGTTTTCCGTCAAGAAAATTAATCGTTCGTTTATGTCATTTTTATCACGTATTTGACGCTAAAAAACACACACAAAAAGGCAGTGTTTGCATTCTCAATATTTAAATTTTCAAATTTTCTTTATCAAAATCAACAAAGTATACCCTCTGAATTTAATTCTGTTCGAGTAAACAACAGAGATATAAGCTTATATTAAGCTCAAGAAAACTTTGAGCTAGCTTATTGTACTGCCAACGAGGTTTACAATATTTATTTAAACGGAGTTAAGCTTTATAAAGATCGATAAGCATGCGAAGTGAAAAGTGGTGAAGACTACATGTATTGCCAAACGATATTTCAACAATATAATGAATTTACCTAACTTGTAATGAATTTACCTGATGAATTTTGATCTACCAAAAATACAAACTCAGGCTACAGTATTGGACATTTGATGGATGGATGCCAAAAGCCCATGCAGTTTGAATTAAGCTGTAGCTAAATGAGCAATTTTTTTGCACAGGCAACGCAATATCTTGAAATCACCATCTCGCTGTGGCGCAACAGCTGAAAAATATCGCAAAAAAAGTTGAGAGAAATGGAATTAGTTGAATTTTTCAGGATACAGTCGCAGACTTCATTGCTTACAGTATGTAGCCACTCTGCAACGTTTTCCTTGTACTCACGGTGAGACTAAAGTTTATCTAGCCAATAAGATCCATGAACTGATTGAGGCTTCTTTTTTTTTTAATGGCAGCATCAGACAGGAGTATCTCCAGCATTTGCCAGTGCTTGTATAGCTATCACCACGCGTTGGTGATTTGCCTACAGGTGCAAGCAAAAATCGCTCATGTTTTTTAAGCCTAATTATCCAATATCTTGATCTTGACAGTATCTAAAGTTTCTTGGCTATGAAAAGACATGTGCCACACTCTCTGAAGAGCTGCAAGTACTTGGTAAACCAGAGGTTACTAGTGGAACACCACTTAGAAATGACTCCCAAATATCAGAAATGCAGGTAAAATATAGTGAGATACTGTATATACCTATTTCAAAAAAGGTTGTCATAGGCAATAGGAAATAGGTCATCCAAGATCCAAGAAGAGCTGGAGTAACGTGTGTTTCTGCTTCTTATTATGGTCAAGAATACATATATTAGTTGAGATATTCTGTGTTGTTTGTAGTCCACAAAACCATTTTAAAGGCCTCCATTATTCATGTTCAGTTGTATATACCCATAATTCCTTTCCATCTTGGAATGACCTATTGACTATCACCTCTTGCCTTGATGACAACCTTTCTTGAATTAGCGATAACAACAGCAACAACAACTTCTGCATGACTACTTTTGCTAGTGATTGTCTTCAATGACAATTAATAATGGTAATATAACTGAGTTGAGTGCAATTTGGGCTGAAATCGCAAGAGTGATTACAAAATTGCACGACCGCGCAGCGGAAGTACAATTTGTTAATCACGAGTGTGATTTCTGCCCAAAATTGCAAGACACTCAGTTCTATTACCCATTAATCATTTCCATTTTGAAACTTAATTTATTAAAATACTCAACAGTTATATGTAGCTTCAAAAGTGATTGTTTGACAAAATGATGCAATTAATGACTTAAAATAGTGCAATTAATGCTTAAATCGCACACTTTGTAGCCAATCAGATTGCAGGATTTGCTAATAATTTCAAAATGGATATGATTAAGTAGGCAGCTATGACAATAATATTTTCAAGGCTTCTGATATAATGTGATTGTGCAATTTCGCACAATTAACCTAAAATCACATAAAATTGGACTGAAAGTGACGCACATATATATAATTTGCCAATTTTTGCTGCAATTTTTAACATTATTTGTTTTGCAGCAATTGTTTTTTATTATTATAATTAAGTACAGTAAGTAAATAAATAGATGATTACAATATATATTATCATTATATTTACAATGTGAGTGAAGATATGATATCAAAAGAGGGAAAAGCAGGACCAGTAATAAACAGGTCATGTTTAGACATGTTTTTCCAATCTGTGATTTCTGTTTCAGACTCAAGCTCTCATGGCTTTTGACAATGGCAATTATCAGGATTTTTTCCCTATATGGAATGATCAAGTCCCAGCAAGTGTACAGAATATGGATTCTACATGTCAGAAGCTAGAGTTTAATCTTCACATTTACTTTGCTGTTTATCCCATTACCAATGGAAGACATGTTAGTATTTATATTTTGTTGTTCAAAATAGTCAATGAAAGTGATTATTATGATTATATAAATTATGGTAGTGGTGATTGTGATGGTTATGATGGTGATGGTTATGATGGTGGTGTGATTGTGATTGTTCAATGGTGTCAGTGCTCAGGGGGTGATGATGATGATTATGATAGTGGTGATTGTGATTGTTCAATGGTGTCAGTGCTCAGGGGGTGATGTGATGATTATGATAGTGGTGATTGTGATTGTTCAATGGTGTCAGTGCTCCTGGGGTGATGATGATGATTATGATAGTGATGATTGTGATTGTTCAATGGTGTCAGTGCTCAGGTGGTGATGATGATGATTATGATAGTGGTGATTGTGATTGTTCAATGGTGTTAGTGCTCAGGGGGTGATGATGATGATTATGATAGTGGTGATTGTGATTGTTCAATGGTGTCAGTGCTCAGGTGGTGATGATGATGATTATGATAGTGGTGATTGTGATTGTTCAATGGTGTCAGTGCTCAGGGGGTGATGATGATGATTATGATAGTGGTGATTGTGATTGTTCAATGGTGTTAGTGCTCAGGGGGTGATGATGATGATTATGATAGTGGTGATTGTGATTGTTCAATGGTGTCAGTGCTCAGGTGGTGATGATGAATGATTATAATACTGTAGCACTGGTGATTGTGACGTTTTATATGGTTCGCTCCCTCCCACAACAATCACATATTAACGTCTGCAACAGCAGATGCTATATTATATACTGGTTCACGTAGATCCACAAATTTAATTGATTGATAGATTGAATCATTATTTTCAACAGAATAAATTAGAGCTTGAGAGATCCATGAGAGTATTCAAGTCTTATTTAGAGAACAAAGGAGCAGGTCTTAGCCAGACCACAGAGTTCCTTCCATTCTATGCCTTACCATTCGTTCCTGATCCAACTACTCATCCATCATTTAAACCAATATTCACCGTAAGTATTATTAATAAACTGAAAAGTGTTTTTTGATTCCATTCATTTCTTATTCATTTCCTTTATGCTTCCTTGGTTCCTTGGTTCCTTGGGTCCTTTCTTCCAAAGGTTGCAACCTCCTAGCTGTTTCCTTGTTTCCTTAATTCCTTTCATCCTTTAATTTTTTAAATAATAATAACAATTGTTATTTGTTATTTTCTTACATGCTTGTTTGCTTGCTTCCTTGTAGATAAATTAAATTAATTATTTGTCCCCTTCCTTTCCTCTTTCTTTTCTTTTTTTAATTGCTATTCCTCATTTCCTTCCTCCCACCCATGCTTTCTTTCTTTTCCCCACTTTCTTCCTTGCTATATTATTTTATAAAACACATCCTATTCCTTTAAATAATATTTATTTTGTTTTGAAAAATGTATTTCAGCCTCAAACAGTTCATGACCATAACTGGATAAATATGCATTTACTGCAGTACATCCCGAGGGGGGGGGGGGGGGGGGGAGGGGAGGGGGACTCTGGGGGTAAAGTATCAGGTATGCTTGTTGGAAATTTCCAAAAATACCCCTAAAAGATACCGGAAGGTTTTTCAAAAGGCATGGCCGGCTTGGCAAATTTTAACCCCTAAGAGATACCACAAAAATAATACTATTAAAAAATACATTTTATTTTACATTAATTGAGTAATATTCTGAGTTTACGCAGGCATATGTATTGCGTTATTATGCGATGGGCTAGTTCCTTTTTCAACACCCTAAAACATACCAGAAAGTGCTGATTTGCTAAACCTCAAATTTAAGACCCTAAAAGATACCAAATTGTTGATTTTTACCTCTAAGAGATACAACAAGCATCCCCGATACTTTACCCCCGGAGTCCCCCCCACCCCGGGCAGTATATCTCAATTAAAACTACACAAATGTAGATGAAGCCTTACTTTCAAAACTATAGCCTACATGATTGGAAAAAGTCTGTGTTGTTTTGGGCTTGCTTTTGATAAAATATAGAAACACTGAACAGATGTTTGATATGTGATTTATTTACAACAGAATTCTTGGAGTCTTGAGCTGAGAAGTAAATTGGAATCCTTTCTTACTGCTGTCTTGAAGTCACAAGAAAAACCTAAAATATTTACACTTTTTGTATCCTTTTTCATTTTAACTGAAATATGATTATGCATCAGGAAATATTCCAGGAATTTTCTTATAGGATGATCCATTATCTAACTGAATAAATAAATTATAATAATATAAATATTCTTGATAGAAGACTTGTTGGGTAGTCACTAGTCTAGCTTGTGCTGGGACTTGAAAAAAAAGTCCAGCTGTTGCCAGGAATCAAACCTGTGATCCTTCGGATACTGGTCGGATGCTCTATCACTGATCTACAGGTGGACTCATGTGGTTGTAGTCACTTTACTGGTTTGATAAATATACCTACTGATTTTTCTCATCTTGGATTTTCATTATCTTTAAAAGTTTTTTTTTTGTTCAAACATGTATTTAATATGTTGTGAAAGTAAAATAAAAAATTATAAAAGGTTTGATGTTTCCTTGACCAACAACAGAAAAATGGGCCAGACGTGCTTGAGAAAGGTATGTGTTTATTAGTTACAAACACAATAATTCATATTATGCAGTAAGTGAAGTTTTTTGTTATAAATTTTTCATTCATCTCACAGAACGAAAAAGACACAGTGATCAAATGAGACTGCTACAAAACCAACTATCAGATGTTGAAAGAAAATCTACTTTGTATTTTAAAAAATTTTCAAAGATGCAGGTAATAATTATAGGGGTGTGAACATGGGGGGGGGGGGGGGGGGTGTAATATATTTAATGTGCCAGCTGATCTGAGAAAAAATAGTAGCCAATGAGAATCGAGAAAATTTGCAAAACTGAGGTGTCATCCTTAGTAGGCTGGCAACTTGGGAAACAGTTTTTTTTTTTACTATATTTTCCCACTCAATGATGAAGATCATAGTACAATGTATACAAAATATGAAAAACCCCTCCTGAAAGGCTAGATTTATCTCAGATGTAAACTTTAAATTTATAAGTCAATTTTCCTAGGCTTCATGACACTTCAGATTTGCATTAATGTCATTTCTACAGTAGGTCACTATTTCAGATATTCAGCTGATGAAGTACAGTAGCTTGTAATTAGAGGTTTAATTGAATTTATTTAATTTTATACTGTGTTTGTTGTTTGTTCCTTCCTTCCTTCCTTCCTTCCTTCCTTCCTTCCTTCCTTCCTTCCTTCCTTCCTTCCTTCCATTTTCCCCCTTTCCTCACTTCCTTCCATTCTTATTTCCTTCCTTCCATTCTTTCTTTCTTTCATTCTTCCTCCTTTCCTCCATTCCTTCCTTTCTTTCATTCTTCCTTCCTTCCTTTCTTCCATTCTTCCCCCTTTCCTCTCTTCCTTCCTTTCTTATTTCCTTCCTTCCATTCTTCCTTCCTTTCTTCCTTTCTTCCTTTCTTTCATTCTTCCTTCCTTCCTTCCTTTCTTATTTCCTTCCTTCCATTTTTCCTTCCTTACTTCCTTCCTTCCTTTCTTTCATTCTTCCTACCTTCGTTCCTTTCTTACATCATAATTCCTTCTTTTCTACCTTTCCTTTATTCTTTACAGTGTGACTACCACAAACTAATTGGCATTGCTTCAGAACTTGTAGATTCTCTAGAAGACTGTGTCAGAGGGAAAATGGTAACTTATAAGTTTATACTTGACATCATGTGGAATAATATATTAGATATAATTCATGTACATGTTATTGCCATAGAGCAAGAGGAAAGTAATAAAGATGAAACACACTCAAGTTCTCTTCTCTGTTAAAGCTCAACTTGTAAAATTGATATCAATCTGAAAATGGAACGAAGGCAGAATGTTTGTCAGCCACTGCTAGCCTGAAAAAAAACAAACAAGGCCATGGGTGATTTTTACTTTATAAACATTGTAAATAATTCTTATAATTCATAATATATATTCTTATAATTTAATATTTTTTTTCAGGTTACTCCTGAATATTTACAAGGTATTTGTATGAGATTATTCAGCAATGCCACACATGAATCCATTGATGTCACAAAACCAGGAACAGTGAGTATCATTTTATGATATTGTTTCTGTTATTCTATTTTTTTCATCCGAATTTACTTAGTTTGTAATGGGCAGATACATATAGGATATTACATGGTCGCGCGGAGATATGAATTTTATCTTCGAGTGTTGATATTATCTCTCGCGAGTGAGCGCAGCTGACGAGTGAGAGATAATATCAGCACGAGAAGATAAAATTCGTATCTCCAAGCGGCCATGTAATGTTCTGTTTATGATATGAAATCTTCAATGAAAAATAATGGAGAATTTGAGAAGCTGAGCAAAAAGTCGAAATTTGTCACCCCCACTGGCCACTGGTGGGGATATCAATTTTATCATTTTGATGTCACTCAATATCACACTCTATTTCATATAATAAAAAGTGGTATTTTACAAAGTTAGATGTACAATAAAAATAGTTTATGATATTCTCTTTCTCTTTTTTAGGCCAGCTCCATGCTACGAGCTTCATTTGCTATCAACCATCAACAGTATGTTAACATGTTGTTCTGGCCATATTCTGGCCAAGCAATCATACATGCTTTTATTTCCCTTGAGCCTTGCTTTGAATAGACCTCATCGGCTTGGGTGTAATGTTGTCCCATTTCAGACCATGTGTCATTCCCCAGAGTATCATTTCATTGTTTAACGGTTGCGCATGAGAAGATACAGGAATATGGATACAACTCAAACAAAGAATCTTATTCTCAAGAGAATGACACATGGTCTGAAATAGGACAATATTACCCCAAGCCGATGAGGTCTATTGCTATGTGGGTGATCAGTGGACCAGAATATCGAAAGTGGGCTATTATTTTCTGTAAACTTTACGAATTATTGTATAGGTGTAGCGATGTGTTTTTGTTCAGTTTTGGACAAAATGCCTGTAGAATAATATCAGAAAGACCTGTTGTTAGACAGCGTCTGTTGTACCAGATTGTGAGTCTTTGATGTTTTTTCTAGTTCTAAAGATGAGGAAGAAGTTCCATCAACAGTATCATTAGACTATGACAAGATTAAAAGTGATTTAACATTTCTACCTGAACAGAAACTAGCGTTCCTTCTTCAAGCTCTTAGATGGGTAAGTCATACTTTTGATAATTTAGCCTAATTATTTAGAAACTGCATAGACAACAGGGAGATCAATGTTACGATGTAGCTGAGTCAGCGGTGCAATGAAACATGTGCATTAGAAGAGAGCAAATGGGTGAAGGGTACAGTTAGGACAGTAAGAAAAGTTGGGAGAACGTTAGGACAGTGAACAACAGAGATAGGTACATTTAGAAATAAAACAAATTCGTGGGACCATGAAAAAGATAGCCTGCGTAGCGACCCTCTATAAGGTTTTGTAAGGTTCTCCGTTTTTCCATTCGAGTGACGTCACAAAGGCTAGCGTGGAGAAAAAGGATAGCTATGTATAATATTGACGCTACTGATATATGTGATATAAGCAAGAGTTAATGATTATTTATCCTCTTATCTTCAGAGACTGACAAGAACTACAAGTGATGAACTCAGAGATGCTAACGTAACAGCATATATCATACATGATCTTTTAGGTCTAACTGTTACTACTGATAGTAAGGTAAGCACAGTTTTTGCTGCATTTTGAGAGTAAAATTGATTTGCATTCGTAAATCATATTGTTCAAGTTTCCTTATGCTGTCTTTCTATTTCAGCAACATTGCATGCAACAAATTGCTTCATGTGACAAAATTGGCTCACAACATCGATTGCCTGCAACATTGCGTGCAATGTTGCACCATGTGTCTGTAGCTTAAAAACATCATAAGTCCTCTCCCTGACATATCTGAAGCTTGAAAACAAAGCATCGTTATACAAAGAGCGTGCAATGTTGCACCATGTGTCTGTAGCTTAAAAGCATCATAAGTCCTCTCCCTCACATATATAAAGCTTGAAAACAAAGCACCGTTATACAAAGAACGTGCAATGTTGCACCATGTGTCTGTAGCTTAAAAACACCATACGTCCTCTCCCTCACATATATGAAGCTTGAAAACAAAGCATCGTTATACAAAGAGCGTGCAATGTTGCACCATGTGTCTGTAGCTTAAAAACATCATAAGTCCTCTCCCTCACATATCTGAAGCTTGAAAACGAAGCATCGTTATACAAAGAGCGTGCAATGTTGCACCATGTGTCTGTAGCTTAAAAGCATCATAAGTCCTCTCCCTCACATATCTGAAGCTTGAAAACGAAGCATCGTTATACAAAGAGCGTGCAATGTTGCACCATGTGTCTGTAGCTTAAAAACATCATAAGTCCTCTCCCTCACATATCTGAAGCTTGAAAACAAAGCATCGTTATACAACTAACCTCTCAGGCCGTGATGCGTTGGCTACAACTGTCACTTTACATACTTTTATCAAATCTGGTATCAGTAATCTGCGTATCAGTAATCCTGTTATCGTATAACTGTATTTTCAGGATGGTGTACTCAAACTTCTCAACCACCCCAGTGATACTGTGCGTCAGTATGCTGCCAGACTACTCAATGCACTTGCTTCGTTCTCAGCAGGTTACTGAGTGCTTATTATTTTTATTTGTTTTTTCAACCCACTATGAGCATTGCTTTCCATGAAAAAAGGGAAAAAACCCGCACGATCGTAAACCTTATTTAGGAAAGAGATTTGACCGTTAAGTCCGCGCAGACGTTCTTCTTTACGTTTTCTTAGAATTATCTGTTTCTGTGGCACTTGCTCTCGCTTGTAAATTTAATTCAATTTTGAATGTCTTCAGTTTGCGTCATATCTAAAAATGTTCACTTGTTAATATATCTAGCCCGTGCAGACTGAATTCACTCATCATAATTACTCTAAATATTCCGAAAGTGTTGGTGTCACTTTCTGTAGATGCTGAATTGATCGCGTTTCCCGAAAGGAATTATGGGTCAATTATTTTTGGTTAGCATTTTTCGAGCAGGGACTTGGGAAATACTAATCAAAATACAATGAGAAATCCTCAATTCTGATTGGTTGACTTTGAGTTCTTTCTGAAGATCAACTCAGCTGGCCCAGTTTATCCACCTAAAATCCTCCTGTAAACTTAATTCTTTTATTTTACTTTACTTTGTAGGAAGAACGTATTTCGCTCAAGATTTTGATTTGGTTTATGCGCTCCATGCTTCCTTGATGGCTGAACCAAAGACGTCTTTAATCAGTGAGAATGTGCTGGGAACTCTACAAAAGCTCAGTCTCAGGTACAATCTTTTCCAGGAATTTGATCCGAAGTTGCTCGGCTGACTTTCCGCTACGTCCCTAATTCCAGCTTAACCATTCCCCATAACTTGCTAGCGTCTTGTTTTAAACTCTGAAAGTGGAAATACTTTTCTTTTAAGTTCATTTTGTTTTTCGGATTCAAATTACATTTCATTCCAATGGAGTGGACCCTTATGTTATCCTCGCATCCAAGATGTTATTTGAGAAGGGTCTATTTTCTCTCTCTTTTTCTCTCCATATTCAATATGGCCCCTCCTTCTGTACATCTGCCCATCCTCATGACCCTTATTAAAATTCTATAAGCCAGCTCAAAGTTGTAGGATCCTTTTCGGTGCGCATGCGATTTTATCCCGAATTTCTCACTGTCTTTTGTTTAAACCTTCTTGTGTTCTTAATAAACAAAAGGTGAGAAATTCGGGATAAAATCACATGCGCACTGAAAACGATTCTTAAGCATTAAACTGGCTTAATAAATGTCTTCCTTTAAAAAGGGGGGGGGGCTTATTAGAGAGGGGGGGGCTTATTTTAGAGGGGGGCTTATTTTAGAGGGGGGCTTAATAGGGGATTTACGGTACCTAAATCGTTTTTTTTTTTTATATTTAGGAGAAAGCTCCAGACTGTCATGATAAAGAAAGGTCTGATTCAATGGCTGGTTAATCTGTTAGATGATCATGATTCGCTATCAGATTATACACTAGAATATTCAGTAGCCCTTCTAATGAATCTATGCCTCAGATCTTCAGGTTGGTACTACGTTATTGTGAATCGATAAATGGTAGATTAGGATGGAATGGATCATTTACTCAGGGTTAGCCTTATTTCAGTGTCTCAGTATTCACAAATACTAACGTTGACCGTTACTGCTCTTTTCATAAACATGTGAACTCTGTAGTTGCGAGTTGCCCGTTGGAATTTGGTTTTTCGCTGCCGCCAGTCTAAAATATAAAAGGTACCAACTGATTATTTTTGATTGACAGAAGCGAAAAAACAAATTTCAGCTTGCATGTTTATGAAAATGGCAGTAAATGGCAGTAAATGGCAGTAAATGGCAGTAAACTAAAGAATACAAAACTTCAACAATACAAACACTTTTAAACTCCTAAACCTTCAATGTAACACGTGAATATTCAAAATAATTCGATACAAAATCGAATAACTCTGATGCTTAGGCTAACCCTAAGCATCAGAGAATTCTCTTAAAGAACTGGATTATTGACAGATGGGTACAGGGAAAAGTTACTAGATAGATGGAATGAATAAACAAAAGGGTACTGTCAGTAGATGATCTATTGTTTGTGATTTCTGCCCTTCCAGGTAAGAGAACGTGTATCCCAAACTCAGCGCATGTACTAAAAGTTTTGAGTGACCTGCTGGGACACGAGAACCAAGAGGTAATTTATATAATAGACATCTGGAAGTGATAGTGGCAATGATTACATGATGGATGGTTGGATGGGTGGGTGGATGGATGGATGGTAATGGTAGTGGTAGTGGTGGTGATAGGTTTGGTGGAGAGAATGCGAGGATGCTTCTGAGAATGTAAATGTGATGAAGATGATAGTGGTGGTATTGTAAGTGATGGTGGTGATACTTAATGGTAATGTTGGTAGTGATTGTAGCAGGGGAGATGATGGTGACGATGGTGATGAAGTTGGTGGTGGTGAGAGTGGTGGTGACACTTAATGGTGATGTTGGTAGTGATTGTAGCAATAGTGATGGCGGTGATAAAGTTGGTGGTAGTAGTAGTGGTGTGACGATGGTGAGACATGGTGATCAGTGCTGGTAGTTATTGTAACAGCGGTGATGGTGGTGGTGGTAGTGTTAGTGATGGTGATGATGGTGGTGTCTTCAGTTGGTATTGATGGTGATATTTGTTAGCATTTGTAACGGTGACGGTGATGGCAATAGTGGAAATAATGGTGATACTGATGATGGTAATATTAATGATTATGCTAACAATAGTTCATAATCTATCTTGATACAGATTAGACCTTATGTGAATGGGGCTCTGTACAGTATTCTTGCTTTGCCTGCCATCAAGGAAGAAGCCAGAGCAATGGTAACGTTTAAAAACCTGAACTTTTAATCCTCATTTAACACCCACTGGTAGATCTTTTTGATCCTCCAAACATGCTGTGCTTGAAGAATTATATTTTGCCCATGATTGAAAGCAAATACTAGTCAACATCATGAATAACAACAATAACATCAGCAACAACAACAACAACAACAACAACCAAAACAACAACAAGTCACAAAAATTCAGCTTGACGAAGCAAAATTCACATCTTCAGCGATTTAACAAGCTACAAAGAAATCAACAATAGTATTTTGATTTGTGTGCCCAACCCTCGATCCTCCTGTCAGTAATACTTCTTGTAATACACAGGGAGCCCACAGCCACTCGGGTAGACTGATCAGTGATGAAAATAGAATCTTTAGACGTTAGCAGCTGATAATATATTCAGACTTGAACTTCAACCAATCCGGAAACGCCGCCCTCGTGCAGGAGCATTTACGCATGATAGATTTTATTTTATTCACTGATTCTGCCAGTTGCTATGGGCTCCCTGTGTATAATAGCTAATACCTTTGTTTTCAATTACAGGGAATGGAGTCCATTCTGGAATGTTTTCTGGTCGATGAGAACCCTGACATGAAAAGACAAATACAGTTCATCATCAAGCAACTAAATACTGGTAAATCTATAATCCTTTTTTTAGGGATGAATCTCTTTCAAACTAGCATGAGTGCAAGGAATACGCTAGCTGTATTCCACAAGGGATATTACAAATGATGGGACATCATTTCTCTTATAACAATTTCAAGTCACTCAATTTTGCATTACAATTTTGAATAAAAAAATAAAATTTAAAAAAAATAAAAAATGGCGGAATGGATGAACGGACGGACAGACTGGGTGGATGGATGGATTGATGGATGGATGGATGGATTGATGGATGGATGGATTGATGGATGGATGGATTGATGAATGGACGAATGGACGGATGGATAGATGGATGAATGGATGGATATCAGAATAACAAAGAAAAAAATTCTTATCTTGTCAGAAAATCCCATGGCAACGAATGATCCAGAATCTGATGACGAAGATGAAGATGACGACGATGACGTAAGTGAAGCTCAAATATAGTATTGTTGTATTTTATTTATTGAAGGTTAAGTTCAGGAAGAACAAAAGAAAGAAAAATGAGGGAAAAGGAGAAAAGAAAGAGAAAAGAAACGAAAGAGAAATGAAAAATGAAAGTACGGAACACAGAAAAAAAGAAAAGAAGAGGAAATGGGAGACAGAAAGGAAAAAAAAGAAAGACACATTTTAAAATTCATTAGCAATAATCGGCATTAGGATTTAGCAGTGTCATTTCCACAGTGTGGCTATTCATCCACTGAATTTTCAATGGGCAATGTGCATCAAAGCTTCCAAAGCACTCTGGGAAACTGAGTCCTGCAGAACTGTATCAGGGTTTGAGCCAGTATTTCAGTTGAAAAGGTCAATTTGTCCCCCAAGCAAACATTTCAAGGGACAATTTTTAAATCCTCTGTTATTTTCGTCTGTTGAAATACAGTACTTTCATTTCCATAGGAAATGTCGAAAGAAAAATTGTCAGAATAATTTCTGTCAAAAAAATGATGAAATCGCAACAGAATAATAAAAAAAAGTGATTGATTATGTGATTTTTAGGGTTAGAACTTTCATATTAAACACAACAAACAAACTGCTTTTTATTTTTGTTCAGGAAGGTGATGCCGTCGATATTGAACTTGACAAACAAGAAATTTTACAACCACAGAATGGAGAACTGACTGGAGAGGATTTGTTAACAACTGAATATGCTATGGTGAGCATTACAATGAATTTCAATTTAACAATGAGTAGCGAGGGAAGTGGAAAATATCGGATATTTTATATGAAAGGTCAAGGTACAGTATCTATATCATAAGGGACACTTGGATGAAAACGCCCCCATTTTCGAAAGTCCGAATATTTCAAATATTTGAGAATAATATTACTCAGTTATGATCAGGAAAACCAGATTTGCAAAAATCTTAGCCTGGGAGCCACTTGCGGTTAAAAAATTTAGGTTTAAAAACTAAAAGAACAATAGGGTTGAGTAATTGACGTCATTTACTCACAATTTAGATGCTGGAAAAATGAACAATTTTTACCCACCACTTTTAACTGTGAAGAAAATATGTTGCTCGGATACTACTAGAGCCATATAGATAGGTGTAACCAAGTTTCAAGTCATTTCCAATTTTCGTCCAAGTGCCCCTTTAACGTCAGTGGTCCCTTCAGTTGAGATTCAACGGCTATCGATAGAAGCCGACGGTGCGTACTTTACCCCTCTCTCCATCAGTGCTCCTCTTTTTTAAGAGTATTCAAAGCTGAATCTACAAGGATCAGAGAGAAATCAATGTTTGGTTTTTTTATTTAATTAATCTACGGCATGTTTTGGTTACAGGGAAGAAGTCCAACCAAACCTAAAATGAAAAACAAGGTGGGTGTCTTGGAGCTTTTGTTTTGTTTTTGTTTGTTTGTTTGTTTGTTTGTGTGTTTGTTTGTTGGTTCGTTCGTTGGTTCGTTGGTTGGTTGGTTCGTTCGTTCGTTCGTTCGTTCGTTCGTTCGTTCGTTCGTTCGTTCGTTCGTTCGTTCGTTCGTTCGTTCGTTCGTTCGTTCGTTCGTTCGTTCGTTCGTTCGTTCGTTCGTTCGTTCGTTCGTTCGTTCGTTCGTTCGTTCGTTCGTTCGTTCGTTCGTTCGTTCGTTCGTTCGTTCGTTCGTTCGTTCGTTTGTTTGTTTGTTGGTTTGTGTATTTGAATTGCATTGTTGTGTTGTGTTCATTGCAAATGTTGTTGCTTTCTCCCCCTTCCCCCTACTACACAATGAAGGTTGCGGTCAAAAATCGTGGCATTATCGTCATCATAAATATCACCATTCTTATTATGCCTTATTATTATGTCTTGTATTATGACAGCTAACCAGTGAATTGGGACCAGATCACCCATTAACAAGACCCACTACTCCACGTTTGAGACCCACGGACTCTATACAGTCAGTACAAGGTACAAAACATACTAGTTAGGGTAGCCAGAATCACACAACTAGTTACGGCAACGTAGCAGATAGTTTCATGCATGAGTGTCACGTAACCGACTGTTCCTTGGCGTAATACTCTGAAAATAACACGTGTCAGGGTGTCACGGTGGAAAGACTCACACACAGTTTCTGCATGATCGTTGGCCGAATGCCAATATGGCTGCCACTTCATTATCATAATTTTTCTAATTCATATTTTAGTTGACCACTACATTGAAATTATAGATTAGAATGACATCAACAAAGCTAGAAAGTTTGAGACAAAATATTAAGTTCTTGAGAAGTCATGAGAAATTTTGGTAATGAAGGAAGGACGTGAAAAACACCACCACGTTATCAAGCCTTCTTGTAATCAGAAATTTTAATTTCCTACGATTTAGAAATTATAAAGAAGGATAAAATATTTGTTCATTTGCTATTTAGATTTATCTAAAAGACCAGAAACCTCAACTGTGAGTCCGATTTCAAATCAGGTAAGAATGATTCTCTTTGATAATCTTAAAGGGGCAAAGGGGATGAAAATCGATGAAAATTGGAAATGCCTTGAAACTTTGTTAAACGTATCTATATGGCCCCAATAGTAGCCAAGTAACATATTTTCTTCGCAGTCAAAATTTGCGGATAAAAATTATATATTTTTTTCAGCATCTAAATTGTGGGTAAATGACGTCATTTACTCAACCCTATTGTTCTTTTAGTTTTTAAACCAAAATTTCTCAACTGCGAGTGGCTCCCAGGCTAAAATGTTTGCCAATCTGGTTTTCATAATCATGATTAAGTCATATTATTCTTAAATACTTGAACTATTCGGACTTTCAAAATATGGGGCGTTTTCATCCAAGTGCCCCTTTAAAGAACCACATATCATCTTTTAGCACTCTAGCTCCTTCAGTTTAAGATAATCTCTTTTTTTAAGGATTAATTTTATTTCGACTTGTTCAAGTTAGTTTTACTTTAAACAAGATAATCCTTGTTTGTCCTGTTTTGTTTTTTTTTGTTTTGTTACCACAAAGATTTGTAAACTATTTTACAAATTATAGGAAAGACCTGCTACATCGTCAGGAAATAGGCCTTCCTCAAAGCCTTCTTCAAGGCCTACGTCAAAACCCTCATCTAGGCCTTCTTCTAGACCGAATTCAAATCAAAGTCAACAATCTAGTCGAAAAGAGGTAACGTTGATCTTAGTGTAAAGTTTGTACTGTGTACACGTGTGTAGTAGTGCCATCAACGCACGAGATTTTAATGTATTTTATGTTTTGATAGAGTGATAAGAATGTTCAAGCTCGTGAAAGCAGACAAAGCCAAAGATCAGAATCAGCGGGGTAGGTGTTAATAATAATAATGATGGATCGACCGACCGACCGACCGACCGATTAACTCACTGGAGCCGGTTGTACGAAGCTTGAATAGCTCTATCCACCAGATAAATCTTTATCCAGCGGATAAAACCTATACAGATTCTATACACCGGATAACTCTTATCCGGTGGAAAACTTTATCCAGGCTTCATACAACTGGCTCCTGACTGAATGAATGACTGGATAAATAGGAAAATGACATAACGATAGTTAACAAATTTCTGATGGTTTAGCGTTGTATGTCCTCTTATTTACCACAAATGATGTCAAAGGTTGGTCAAAATGTTATGTACATAACTAATTACCATAAAAAAAGTCAAATAAAAGAGCCAAGAACGAATAAAAAGTTTGAAAGAAGGAACCGTTTCAAGCGCGCGTTGGTTCCTTGCGCGAGCGATTCGTCATTTTATCGGTATGTCCTCTTATTTACCACGGCTCTCGACCAATCAGAGCACGAGAAATTTAAATCGCTCCCGGACTCGCTTGTTCGCGATATGATACGGGAAACTCGTGAATAAAAACCATATCAAGCTCTTAACATGTGATAATCTTAATTTATTACTACAACAAACAAACAATGATATAATAAAGGAGTGAATAAAAAATGAATGAATAACCGAAAGAAATAATGATTTACAGCTGAAATAAATTAATGATTTTTTCGATTTTTTAGATCATCATTAAAAGACCCTTTTGTATCACGACCAAAGATACCACGTGAGTCAAGAGAACAACCGTTGAAGTCAAAGTCTTCGTCGACTCCTCCTCTTGGAAGATCAATGTCACCAACAAGATCATCATCTAAACTCAATCGACCAGGTATTTTATGGCTTTAAGAAATAAGTTCAAAACAATAGCCCACTTTCGAAATTCTGTGATAACGCACAAAGCAATTCGAGACGAGGCTCCGGGGAAACAATGGAGTAATCCTAATATATTCTTTTGTTTCCCCGGAGCCTCGCCTTGAATTTCTTTTTGCGTGCTCACTCAACCAGAGTATTGAAAGTGGGCCATTTTCATCTTACGGGATCCGGTTTAGTGGGGAGGGTGGTGTTATCCGGTCCTTAGCACCTCTGTCGAACATCTGGAAGCAAAATCCTGGCCAGCTGATCTGACACAAAATATTAGCCAATCAGAATCAAGAACATTTGCTGTACCCACCTATTTTACATACATTGTTTTGACCTGGTCCCTAAATTTATACTTCAAAAAACTCGTGTATAACTCATAATTTTTTGTTCAAACTGGAGCGACCATAAACGTCATAAATACCTTTTTATAGGATCAGGATCGTCCTCCAGGAAGGGAAGCGAAAGTGGACGCCCATCAAAGAGCTCAAGATAATACATGATGGTTATATTTGTACAGTGCACAAACTTAATAATCACTGACATGCAAGTAGCAGTATTACTATCAAATACAGTAGGAAATTATAAAGTATATAGATATGTGTAAGAATGGTTTTTATTTTTCATTTAAATCCCAAATAGATATTTGCCGAATTTGCTAATGACTTCAAGTCTACTGTAGGTTCACTTGAACTGTCATACAACAACTACTTACGTATGTGGTACTCCTTCGTTGTTTGAGACCAATAAACGCGCGGGCCATAAAAAAGTGGGGAGAAATAAGGATCCATAACTTACGGTACGGACCAAGCAAACGAGGTTGATAAGATATTTATTATATGACAAGGCTAAGAGAGACCTTTTCATTTTTTCGGTCCGCACTGTAAGTTATGGACTGCACATTGACAAATCATAGCGCGTGAAATTACCTTGCCATATAATAAGGAGGGTTATGGACCTTGAGTAGATTGTTGTTGTTGTTGTTATTGCTGATGTTGGGTGGGCTTCTGAGAGGATGGACATTTGCTGATATTTCTATTTTTTGGATGGAATTTTCCATGAATTCCATAGAATCTATCATCATTGACAAGTTTTGAAGCTTTTCAAAAATCTTTTCTACGCTCTCGCCCAATTGCATTTTCAGAAAGTCCTAGTTACAAAACAAGAACATAGAAGAAACTCAGGCGGTCAGAGTTAATCACATTCCTTTATTTTTGAATCAATCTACATTTATTTCTGTGATACTTCGTGGAATGGTAACCGTCTTGGTTTGCCTGAAGAAGAAAAAGAAACGTTTAGGGATTAAGGACGAGTGAAAATATAAAATATTAATAAAATTAAGGAATGAACCCCATCAAAAAATATATAATTAGATTAATATTTCTACACGTTCCCAGTTCTTTCCTCAATTCGTGAAAGGCTATAAAACCAAGATACAGCGTATTCCTTTTCCCTAATCATGTAGAGTCTTTCTTCCTGAGGTCAGCTCCTGAGGGGTGGGGATCTTTTTCCCTAGGGTAAATCATTTTCCTTGTCAGAATAGCGCAATTGTCCCTCAAGGGTTGGCAATCCTTCTCCCTTATCGGGTAGCAATTCTTTCCTCTAAGGTGCAGCAAACCTCTCTAAAAAGTTACAATCCTCCTTTGGGGATGTTAGTCTTCCCTGGGTATCGGCCATCTTCCCTGAGGTTTACAGGCTTCCTTGATGTGTGGTAATCTTACATCTCTTACCCCAATTATTTTGCAATGTCAAATTGACTTGTAAATCGACTTATATGGAAGTTGTATAGGAAACCGTCTGACTTACCTCAATTTATTCGTTGGTTTATCCAACCAATGAAGCTGCTGACTCGAGCAAACACAGTGTAATGATCAGTACGGCACATGGAATGTCCCCAGCTGACAGCTCCACGGAGAACCCATCGACCACCCTCGTTACATACAAATGGACCACCACTGTCTCCTTGGCAACCACCTTTTCCTTGTCCACCGGCACAGATCATGGAATTTGAATCAATAGCCATCATGTAGCCATTAACTCTTTTGCAGTGATTATCGTTTGCTACTGGTAGTTGTGCTTGCTGGAGGATGGAGGCACCCGATCCACCACCAACGGTTCGGCCCCATCCTAGAGGGGGAGAGAGAGAAATGAAAGTAAGCAGGAAAGAAAGAATGAAAAGGACATTAGGTAGTATATCTATGTGCTGTGGCTCCTCGTCCGTTCCATTTCTTAGTGATGTGTCCGTTTGTTTGATTCCTTAAAGTTCTCATCATGATCAATGTTAGTAGAGTTGGTTGGTGACCCTCTCTTGTGCTTCGGGAGATTTTCTCCGGTTTATTTTTTTCTCCTCAACTGATCCGGAAAAATCAACATGCAACTTGGCATCGAAAGCTTAAACAGACTCGGGACACTGAAAACATACCCCCGCCCCCTCTCCTGCTTTCCGAGGATGAGGAAATTCGATTTTGTTTAAAGTTGTGCGTGTAAAAGTATAATTGACGATAAAATTCGATTGTAAGTACACTTACCAGTGATGTAACATGGGGTTCCTGCGCGTATTCGTGAATTAGCTGGAGGTGAACACACAAGATTAACACCTGAACTCATCCGCGCGGGTCTCTCCAGCTTGAGAAGAGCAACATCGTTCCGGAAGTGGTTCATACTGAATCCCGAGTGCATGTGAAGGCGACTAACACGGAATGTCTGTTGGTATTGGGTTGAGGAAGAGAGATGGTGAGCACCTAAAATAATGAAATTAAAATAAAATAATTGAAAATAAAGAATTTGTTGTATAGGCAATTCTCACATCAAAATAGCGAGTCGCCATTTTTATAAGTCAATTCTACTTACACGATCAAGAAAAAAAAAACAATGAAAATGAGGGGGTAAAATATGGAAACCCCTCGCTCTATTGAGGGATTTCATCGCAGCCATTTAGAGTGCCAAAATAATAAGCGTTTTTTGTTACGTTTTGGATAATGAAATCTTCTGTCAACTGATACCCATGCCAAACCTTTGTATCGAATTTTTCCATACTGAGACTTCAATGAAATCCCTCTGTATCATATAGCTCTTTGCTATTCTTGATTCCAATGTTTTCTGTTTGAAATACTGGTCATTTAGTATTTTATTTATTATTATTATTATTATTATTATTTTTTGGCGTGATTTTGGCGTGGCCATTTGCACTAAAATGTCAATGATCCCTTAAAAAGAGCATTTTTTTGTCGAAATTAACTTCAAAGATGGAATGAAAATACATCAATATTAGTGAGAAGAACATTTTTCGGCAAATAATGTCAACCATTGAGGTTTTGCGTCATCAAATTGCATTTTAAAAAACCCGAAAGTTTTCTAAGGAATTGTTTGGGAATATTAGAAAGAAACCAAAAGCTCACTGTAAGGATGAAATAATCACGTGATATGAGCTAATTGATGTAATTTACGTTACCTACAACCACAGTGTAACCGTTCGGGTAAGGGTTTCTGGAAACGCAGTGAGCAGCAGTAAGAACCCAGTCCGGTTTAATCAGAGATCCTCCACAGATGTGCCTGCCATTGACGCGAAGGGAGATCTGCCACGGCCAGGAGTTTTGAGGAGCGTTTTCTCCATTAACAACACGAGAACTGTATGGTCTCGCGCCACAAGCTGGAACATGGACATGATAATCATATTAGTGATATAATAGTGATATTGTGATAGTAGAAGAAACTGTGGATAAGTACCGGATCGTCCTCAATTGCGCTGGTCTAACTATATTGTAATTCTTTGAAAATAATTAAGAAACATTTCAGAAATAGGAGAAAAGAATGGGGAACACTTTGCTCCAACGGTATCAGTCGACTTTACCTTGGAAACACGTTTTGTTCCAGAAAAAAAAGTGGACAAATAAGAAAAATGAAAAAAATGAAAAGGAGAGAAAGAGAAAGAAAAGAAGCGGGGACATTTTTTGTAAGTGCACTCGTTTGGAAAAATTAACTACAGACAATCCAAACAATATGATAAAGCTGAAAAACACGTCATATCCAAGGAAAAGTGAACCGGGGACAAGGATAAAAAATCAAATAAAAAAAAAAAAAAAAGAAAGAAAGAAAGAAAGAAAGGGAAACAAACATTAAAAAAGAGGAAGAAGAAATAGGAGAAAAGGATACTCCGTGAGAAGTATAGAAAAGAAGAAAGAAATAGGGCCGGATAATAAAGACAGAATTGATGATGACCCGCATAACAGTCCTTACCTTCCAGAAGCGAAGGTCCAAAGCACAGGAAAAGAACTCCCAATAAAGCCAACATTGTTGCACTATTCTCAGTGTTAACAATCAAGAGTATTTGGAGTCATCCAGTATGTCTTTATATACCCTTTTATATTGACTCAGTGGTCAACCTGTCTATCACCACATTAAACATAACGATATAAGCAATAGTCCACGAACCTCTCTCCATGTTTTCCCAGCCTCTGAGACCATTGCAAGTCTGCGTTTTAAAACGTCAATATGTCGGGGCCTCATTTTTTTTTTGCAAAATGAGACTTTTCTCCGACATATTATCGTCGCTTGTTTTTTCAGTTTCGTTATTACATCTCAGTTGAAAAACACAGCTTTAAGTTTGTCAGACATCTTCCATCATCACTGAGATATTTCATCCCGAATCTTTACATTATGGCATCCTGTCTCAAGTGCACAGACAGTCTGATTTTTCTTTGACTTAGTAACAGATCGATAACCAACCCGCTTATTAGTGACTCAGATAACCGTGTGCTTATACCGAAGAATGGTCTATTGTTATTTCATAGCGTGATATCTAGATGGCTTCCTGGCGAATACATATAAGAGGCCAGACGGCGCGTTAGGGACTGGAGGAGCTAACTTGTCTGATTTTTGCCGATGTTGGCCCCCTCCCTCGACCCAGTACACTTGTTTTTACGATTATACTTATAATTCATAGCCACGACGCAGGCAATACCAAAACAATCACCATAGCAAAAGTTTTCCCAGTGGAATTAGAAATTTTTCCCTAAGCACTATCTTTTTCAAAGTTACCTCAGGGATGACAAGGCAATATTCTTTCATTTCTAAAGGACAGTAACAATCAAATTCAATTCTGGGATACTCTAGTTTTTTCTTGCGTTTGTGGGACATATATTTCCAAAGGAGAGTAACAACTAAATTCAATTCTGGGATATTCGATCTAGTTTTTTTGCGTTTGTGGGACATTTAGCATCGGTAATAAGCTAAGATCTAGAGTCCCGGTATCTCAACGTTGCTGTTCCTACCAATCGAGGTTGTTTTGTATGTAGGGGAGTGTTGTTGTAATGTTGGGCCTCATCTCCTACTCCTCCCTTTACTTCTCCTGGTTACTAAGCAGAAAATATTTAATGTGACTGTGCGGGACTAACTCGTCATGAGTTTCTTCAGCTGCATACAACCAATAAGAATAAAACCATTAAACAAATTCAGCAAGTGCTGCTGGCACAGTTTTGAAAACGAAAGTTTAAGCAGCCGGAGTAAGGTTAATAAAATTTTGAGACAACATTTTAAAATGCTGTCTTGTCTCACCAAATCCTCCATTCTATTCTCAATTACTTTATGTCTGATAAAACCGTATTTTCTTATAAACTTTATTTGGGCTGTCGGTAATAAAACGCCATTAAAAGTGTTAGTACTCCAGTACGGTTAAACAATTACTTATGTGAAGTTCAGTTAGGAAGGTTTTCGTTTTTATCGAAGCGTTTTTGCATGAAAACTCGATCATAACAAAATTAAGCCGTTTTTGTCTAAATTCTTCGTAGAGAAAACAATTAAAGTTGACACAGTTAACCTACACAAATCTACAGTCATTGCCATGAGCCAGTTCAAAGTTTAAGAATCGTTTTTGAGTGCGCATGCAAGTTATCCCGAATTTCTCACCTTCGTTTGTTCAAACTTTAGGTGAGAAATTCGGGATAAAATCTGATACGCACTGAAAACGATATATATATATACACCGAATCCCTAAAACTTTGACATTTTTGCGATATATATACATATATGTTTGAGTGCTATTTTTGTTGAAAAATATAAAGTAAACAAGAAGAAAATCAACTGCAAACATGTTAAAAAGCCTCATTAGGTATTCTAGAACAACTTGGTAACAAATGTTTGTTGAAAAACGACTGAAATCGCTGTCTTTCATATATATGTATATATATCGCAAAAGTGTCAAAGTTTTAGGGATTCGGTATATATATATACGCGATAAACATTAAACTTTCCACTGTCTTATAATATCGACGGCTCGAGCCCCCCCCCCCCCCCCCCCCGTCCTTTTAAAAAACGAAATACTCGATCCCCCTGACGTGTCTTATCATAGTGAGTGCTGTTGGCGAGAGGCATGAACAATTCCGAAAAACACTACCGTTAACTGCCGGTAACAGTTGCGGGCGATAGGCTTATAAAGTAAGTAATTGTGTAACTGTTTGTTTGTTATCATGTTGCATTTCTCTCTCTCTCTCTCTCTGTGACTCTTTATTTTAAAGGGAGAATTGGATGAAAATACCCCAATTTTTGAAAGTCAATAATTCAAGTAATTGTAGCGCGCGGGACATAAGAAAGTGAAAAAAAAAAAAAAAAAGAAAAAAAAAAGGGGGTTTCATAACTTACGGTACGGACCGAGCAAGCGAGGTTAATAACATATTTATTACATGGCAAGGCTAAGAGAGACCTTTTCATTTTTCGGTTCTTACCGTAAGTTATGGACCGCAAATTGACCAATCATAGCGCGTGAAATTACCTTGCCATATAATAAGGAGGGTTATGGACCTTGAGTAGATTGTTATTGTTGTTACTGATGTTAGGTGGGGCTTCTGAGAGGATGGACATTTGCTTATATTTCTTTTTTTGGATGGAATTTTCCATTAATTTCCATGGAATCTATCATCATTGACAAGTTTTGAAGCTTTTTAAAAACATATTTTCTAACTTTCGCTCAATTGCATTTTTAGAAAATCCTAGTTAAATATCAAGAACATAGAAGAAACGGTCAGAGTTAATCACATTGCTTTACTTTTGAATCAATCAATACATTTATTTTTGGGACACTTCGTGGAATGGTAACCGCCTGGTTTGCCTGAATCAAAAAAAAAAAAAAAAAAAAAAAAAACGTTTAGGGACTGAAGCCGAGTGAAAATATTAATCAAATTAAGGAATGAACCCCATCACAAAAAATATAATTAGAATAATAACTCTACACTCGTTCCAAGTTCCTTCCTCAATTCTTGAAAGGCTGTAAAACCAAGATACAGCGTATTCCTTTTCCCTAATCGTGTAGAGTCCTTCTTCCTGAGATCGGCTCCTGAGGGGTCGGGATCTTTCTCCCTAAGGTAAATCATTTTCCTCGTCAGAATTGGGCAATTGTCCCTCAAGGGTTGGCAATCCTTCTCCCTAATAATGGTAGCAATTCTTTCCTCTAAGGTGCAGCAAACCTATTTAAGAAGTTACAATCCTCCTTTGGGGATGTTAGTCTTCCCTGGGTGTCGGCCATCTTCCTGAGGTTTACAGGCTTCCTTGATGTGTGGCAGTCTTACATCTCTTACCCCAAATATTTTGAAATGTCAAATTGACATGTAAATCGACTTATATGGAAGTTGTATAGGAAACCGTCTGACTTACCTCAATTTATTCGTTGGTTTATCCAACCAATGAAGCTGCTGACTCGAGCAAACACAGTGTAATGATCAGTACGGCACATGGAATGTCCCCAGCTGACAGCTCCACGGAGAACCCATCGACCACCCTCGTTACATACAAATGGACCACCACTGTCTCCTTGGCAACCACCCTTTCCCTGTCCACCGGCACAGATCATGGAATTTGAATCAATGGCCATCATGTAGCCATTAACTCTTTGGCAGTCAATATCTCTTGCTACTGGTAGTTGTGCTTGCTGGAGGACCAAGGCACTGGAACCACCGCCTACGGTTCGGCCCCATCCTAGAGAGGGAGAGAGAAATGAAAGTAAACAGGAAAGAAATATTGAAAAGGACATTAGGTAGTGTATATTTGTGCTGTGGTTCCTCCTCCGCTCCTTTTCCTAGTGATGTGTCCGTTTGTTCGATTCCTTAAAGTTCTCATTAATGTTAGTAGAGTTGGTTGGTGACCCTCTCTTGTGCTTCGGGAGGTTTTCTCCGATTACTCTTTTTTCCTCCATCCTGGGAAATAATCAACTTCGCAGCTTGGCATGAAATTCAAAGCTTAAACAGGCTCGCTGCACTGGAAAAAAAAATACCCCCGCCCTCTCTCCTTCTTTCCTAGGATGAAACTCGAGTTGTGCATGTAAAAGTACAATTGGCGATAAAATTCGACGGGAAACATCCTTACCAGTGATATAACATTGAGTTCCAGCGGGTATTCGTGAATTGGCTGAAGGTGCACACACAAGATTAACGGCTGAACTCAGCTGAGCGGGTCTCTCCAGCTTGAGAAGAGCAACATCATTCCGGAAGTGGTTCATACTGAATCCCGAGTGCATGTGAAGGCGATTAACACGGAATGTATGTTGGTATTGGGTTGAGTAATAGAGATGGTGAGCACCTAAAATAATAAAATCAAAAAAATAAAGTATTTGTTGTATAAGCATCTCTCACAAAAAAATAGCCAGACGCCATTTTTATAACCCGACTGTACTTACAAGATCAAGAAAAAAATACACAATGAAAATGAGGGGGTGAAATGTGGAAACCCCTTGCTCTATTGAGGGATTTCATCGCAGCCATTTAGAGTGCCAAAATAATGGACATTTTCTGTTACGTTTTGGATAATGAAATCTTCTGTCAACTGATACCCATGCTAACCTTTGTATTTTTCCACATTGAGACTTCAATGAAATCCCTCTGTATCATATAGGTCTTTGCTATTCTTGATTCCAATGTTTTCTGTTTGAAATACTTGTTGGCAAAATTCGGGTGTTTCTATAGTTTTTTTTGGCTTGATAAGTCATTTGCACTAACAAGTCCCGTGAGCATTTTTTATTTTTGTCAAAATGATCTTCAAAGATGGAATGAAAAGACCTCGATATTAGTGAGAAGACCAGGATTTGTGAAATAATGTCGACCATTGAGGCTTTGCACCATCAATTTGCATTTAAAAAACCCCAAATGTTTTGTAAGGAATTGTCTGGGAATAATAGAAAGACATCAAGAGCTCGCTGTAAGGGCGAAATAATCACGTGATATGAGCTATTTGACGTAATTTACGTTACCTACAACCACAGTGTAACCGTTCGGGTAAGGGTATTTGGAAACGCAGTGAGCAGCAGTAAGAACCCAGTCCGGTTTAATCAGCGATCCTCCACAGATGTGCTGGCCATTGACGCGAAGGGAGATCTGCCACGGCCAGGAGTTTTGAGGAGCGTTTTCTCCATTAACAACACGAGAACTGTATGGTCTCGTGCCACAAGCTGGAACATGGAAATAATAAGCATGTAATAATGATATTGTGACAGTAGAAGAAACTGTGGATAAGGACCGGATCGTACTCAATTGCACTGGTCTAACTATATTGTAACTCTTTGAAAATAATTAAGAAACATTTCAGAAATAGGAAAAAAAGTATTGGGAACACTTTGCTTCAACGGTATCAGTCGGCGGTAGCTTGGAAACAGGTTTTGTTCCAGAAAAATTAAGTGGAGAAGAAAAAAAAAAAAAAAAAAGTAGAGAAAAAGAAAAGCGGGGCATTTTTTGTAAGTGTACTCGTTTGGAAAAACTATAACTACAGACAATCCAGGTGATCTGGAATCTAGCTAGACAGACAACGCATAGTTTGTCTCAGGGGAAATTCCTAAGTGTTTTCTGTTATCTCTTGTCAAAATGAAATATTTTCCACCAACAACGACGAAATATGCTCTTTCTAAAAGGTATTTGGCGAATCTGCACGGATGAGTATTATTATTTTTATTTGCGAGCAAAAACTGTTATAAGTCGGGCTTAAAACCTTGAACTAGGAAACATTGAGCTACGAACAAAATGTTCGCTGATTGGCTAATTCCTTCGGCCTGAGGGAAGCGAGATCACCTGGATGGAATGTGATAAAGCTGAAAAACACGTCATGTCCCAGGAAAAGCGAAGGACCGGGAAAAAGGAGACAAAAAAAAAAAAAAAAAAAAAGAAAGAAAGAAAGAAAGAAAAGGAAACAAACATAAAGGAAGAGAAAAGCATATTCCGTGGGAAAAGTATAAATTTGAAACTATTTGTTTACGAAAAAGCAAAGAGGGAGTATAGAAAAGAAAAAAAAGAAAAAGAAAGCCCGTATAAAGACAGAATTGATGATGGCTAATGACTGATGATTGATGAACAGTCCTTACCTTCCAGAAGCGAAGGTCCAAAGCACAGGAAAAGAACTCCCAATAAAGCCAACATTGTTGCACTATTCTCGGTGTTAACGATCAATAGTATTTGGAGCATTCCAGTATGTCTTTATATACCCCTTTTATATTGACTCAGTGGTCAACCTGACCATCACCACGATTACGATATAAACAATAGTGCACGAACCTTTCTCAATAAAATGTTCTCCCAGCCTTTGAGGTCATTGGAAGTCCGCGTTTTAAAACGTAAGTCAATATGTCGGAGTTTCATTTTTTCTGCAAAATGAAAGACTTTTCTCCGACATTATTGTCGTTTGTTTTTTCAGTTTCGTTATTACATCTCGGTTGAAAAACACAGCTTTAAGTTTGTTAAACATCTTCCATGCACTTTGATATTTTATCCCGAATCTTTACATTATGGCTTCCTGTCTCAAGTTCACAGACAGTTTGATGTTTCTTTGAGTTAGTTTTTTCAATACAGCATAACGATACCCAACCCACTTATTAGTGACTCAGACAACCGAAGAATGATCGATTGCTATTTCTTAGCATGATATTTAGATGACTTCCTGGCGAATAATCATTATGATTATACTTATAATTCATAGCCAAGACGCAGGCAATAGCAAAACAATCACCATAGCAACAGTTTTACCAAGTCCGAATAATTCAAGTATTTGAGGATAATATGACTCAATTATAATTATGAAAACCAGATTGGCGAAAAGTTTATGGCCTGGGAGAAACTTGCAGTTGAGAAATTTCAGTTAAAATACTAAAACTGAACTATAGGATTGAATGTATGACGTCATTTCCTCCCAATTTAGATGCTGAAATAAATAGATAACTTTTATCCGCCACTTTTGACTGTAAAGAAAATATGTTGCTTGGCTACAATTGGGGCCATTTAAATAAGTTTAACCAATTTTCAATTCAATTCGTTTCCAATTTTCATTGAATTTCATCCAAGTGCCCCTTTAATGAAAGAAACTCGTTGGACTGTCGCCTTTTTTTGATTAACAATCTTGTTTGCTTTTCACTTATACTAACATTTAGTCATGGAACAGCTTGTACCAACATGGATACTAAGTACATCACCCATTCTTTTCTTTATTTTTGTCTCAATTTATTGTTATGTGATTGTTATTTTATACAAGAAAAACTAGAAAGGTGTGATCAGTTAAAAAATGAAGGACGCGGGTATAAGATAAATGCCTACAGGATCTAGAAAGCCACGTGTTTGATGTGCATGAGCTCAAAATTCTAGCACAAAGTATGATGGGAAAGTGAGTCCTTACGCTTTTTTGGCTTCTCTTAAAAATTCAACCTACAATTTTTCCTTCAACATTTTCTATGGAAATAAAAGTATTTCAATAGACGTTAATCATAGAGTAATTTTTTATCCATAGTTCCTTTGATTTCCCTGTTCCAATTTTACAGGACTCACTTTCCCAGAGTGCTTTGTGAGCTTTGATGCACATTGCGTATTAGACCACCTGCGTGCACCCGCGCACGGTGTGTTTTCTAATTGGCGAATTATCACATGCACATGCAATTTCTATCTAAGAAATAGGTCACACCAGCCATTTTCTTTTATCCTGGCGGGTGATTGGTGGCGAAAATGTACTTAATTTTGTAGAAATTATAAGTGGGGTCCTCCTGGACCTCCCATAAAATCTCTTGTCATGCCATAACACAAAGTATATGTGGTCAAAAAAGGTTCAAGTTGAGCTTTAGGTGACTACCAGCTATTGAACGCTCGAGTTGAGCCATGCAATTGTGTCACTCAAGACTAATAAACTTCCATGACAGTGTTTGATTTAGGGCGCTAATTAAACCAAGAAGCCCTCATTTCTAAATTCTAAATCCTTAAACTTCTTCTCTTGCTTCCTTCCCTAACTTTGCTTTTGTTTCACCTTTTTCTACAAGCTCACTATTCGTAGATAAAGTAAATGTCAGTACAAGATTGTCCAGAGTTATCGTGCTCATCCAAATTCGCCAGATCTTCACCTCCCCAAACACGCAATGCCTCGCCTGATTCCACCGGAAACCCGTCGCCACAGTTATCGAATTTGAAGATTAATTCCGGGCTGTCATAGTGAAATCCAGGAAGGTTATATGTATTCCAACTATTCCTTTGGATGTTGCTTGGAGGAATAAGTACTGTGTTTGCATCATTTGTTATCAGGGTATTTATAGTTTTGCCTCCCCATTTTCCAGATCTAGAGATACCAGCGCTTGAAAGGAATCCAGAGACGTGGACTAGCTTTACTCGAATAACTTTGCCCCTTTTTGGGACAATGAACTGTCCATACGAACTCCCCCTATCTCCATAACACACAGGATTTGCATTGACCTTCTCAAAATTAGCTGAAATAGAAAGGAAAAGTTTGCGATTGTAGCTGCGATTTCAGAACGATTATCTAAATTCACGTTACAGATTAATTGCCGCTATTTTGGTTAAACATCTTGGGATTTTATAGCATTTCCTGCTAATGTTTCTGCCATCGACAGTAGATAAAAACTACCTCAAGCTACCGTCAATGGAAAGGAGAATTCTCACACCGTTCCTTTTGAAAGAAGTGGCGGCAAGAGTTTACAAAGGGCCAATAACATGCAGTTAATTAAGGTATCAGGATATGATTATGACCCCTATATGCGCTACCTCAAATTTCGCACAGGCTTTACAATATTTTGTCATAAAAGTATACATTTTCTGAAAGCTAAATAAATGTAGTTTTCGAATATCTATTTATAATTGTCTGTTTTGGAACACAAAAGAAGTTATTGGGTTCAAAGTGACATTCTACCTCACTTCATTCGACGATTTCCCGCAGGATCAGAATTTCCGCTATGTCAATCAAAATCACATTAGCATACTCTGTGGATAATGAACTTCAAAACAGTGTCTCAGATTTTTGATATCTTTTTTAGATCGTCCGCAATGACGCGTTAAATCCGGAAGTTTGAAATTTCGGTGGTTATGATTGCAAAATAGACAATATCTTTAGAAAGAAAAAACATTTTAAAAATCTGAGAGACTGTTCTTTAGATCGTATTGTTATTTATCATAATCCAAAGTTTCAGTTTGATCCAATGGAATCCGAAAGAGCTACAATGTTTTTAAAACGATATTTTGGTCACTCAAAAACTGCGGAGAAAGCCATTAAACTTTTTAAGTGTCTTAAAACAGAAAATTCCATATTGATTTTTAAAAGCTACGTTTATTTAGCTTTCACAAAATGTATACTTTTATATAATATTATTGAAAATGCAGCGAGAAATTTGGCTCGCGCTTAAAGTAATCTCGAAGACCACAAACGTATCCTGATACCTTAATATTGTAGTTATTGTAGTTCGTAAGAAAAAAGTAGTAAAAATTGTGAAACCGGAAGTAAGTGGAAGGGTTGGGAAAAGTTCGAATATTTGCACAAAACAAGAGATATGCTTTGAAAATTTAAGAAAATAAACAATAAAAATGGGGTCTTTCTTGGTGAAAGTATTTTATTCAAAGTTAGAGTGTTTGCAGGGCATTGTTTCGTTCTAAGTTCTTTATTGATTTATTTCTCTGCTTTTGTTTTATTGTGTTCTTCAGGGGAGTGGCCAGGGGGGTCCTGGGGACCAGGGCCCCCCTCCTTCATCGTCCATCGTGTTTGCCGTTTTTTTGGTTAGCAGTTTTTTGCTTGATGTTTTGAAAACGGGTTTAGGGTCCCCTAAGGCAAATTCCTGGCTACAATCCTATTCTTAACCCAAGTGCCCTGTAACACCAACAAGAGCAAAAAAAAAAAAAAAAAAAAAAGAGAAAATATACACTAATATAAGTTACCGACTTACCTTTTTTTTCACAAATATCTCCACTGAATAGACAAGGACACACACATTTGGTAACGATATTCAAGCAAGTACCGCCATTCAGACAAACGCTGGAATCACACTGAAAAAGTAATTTCGATTAGAGTGATAAAAGTTCCAAAACCATTATGGAATAAGCCACTTCACGGTCTCTTCCGCCATCTTGAAATTGGGGCAAAATATAAAGAAATCTGGATCACTTTGACTTTCCGTAACTCCGCTCAATTTTAATGGATTTTCAAGATTTAAACTTTTTTGAAAATATATTTTCTTTGTTATTTATCCCTCTAAATATGATGGAAAATAAAAAGCTTGAAATTGAGAAAATAAGATGTTTCTTTTCATAATAAAACGATGGGCACGTGAATATGAAAAAAATTGTAAAGATAAGATGAGTCGCAAAACTAGTTAAAACACTTACATTGGTTTTTTTTTCAGTCCGACAATTGGTATACATGCTTGCTGATAATTGAAGTTTAAATTTTGAAAATCAATTAAAAATGAGCGGAGTTACGGAAAGTCAAAGGGATCCAGATTTCTATATGTTTTGCCGCGTTTGCCCCAATTTCAAGATGGTGGACGAAACCGTGAAGTGGCTTATAGAAGGACAGAATGATGAAGGTAAAAAAATCAATGAAAAATTTCAAACGCACAAAAAAACTGTGGCGCTATGACACTGCACGTTTACCTTTTGTACTCTGAATATCCATCCATTTTTCTTTTGGATCTTGAAGTTTGTCGAACGGCCATCAAGTAACTCACAACGGTTGGTTTCATTGTGAAAGTTGTACCGATAGCAGAGGGAATGAAAGTGACAGTTAAACTGACACGAGATCTCGTCTGCTGACGAGAAAGAATGGAGAACTGGACCTGAAAGGACTGTATCATTGAAAGGAGGTCCAAATTCTTTTCTTTCTGGAGCGCAAGTTGAAACTGAAGAGGTTCAAAGATAAAATACTATTAATAATGTTTTAATTTATTATTATTTTAATGAAAAAGGCTAGACTGGTGCATTAATTCTAAAATCAAAATTTAATTATTCGAATACCTATACAATCTACGATAAATGTGCTGCCGCAAGATGTGTAAAAATCATAATAATCGACATGGAAGAGATGAAAGAAGCGCAGATGTTTTCGTGAAACTCGCTGAATTCATTCTGAATCATAAGTTTTGAACAACCCGCAATCGTCACTACTTACCAACTTCGAGGATGAACTTCATGAAAAGAAATAAGTAAAAGGTAATCATTGTGGTTTGTTCGCAAACTGACCCTGAATCTTTGATCCAGGAGGCTCAAACAGTAGAAACTGAGTTCTGAAACTGAGTTCTAGAGCTGTTAAAGTAATGCATGAAAAGGTGTATTCTTAATTAGGATAACGAAAAAGTGATACATTTTTAATGATTTTCAGATCGTTTCCTGACGACAAGCTATTGTATTGTTACTTTTAACGTCATTGCCGCCATGTTGAATGGGCTTCATAGCATAAACATATATTTTTTTTTTGCGTTCAGAAAATAAGTATTTATGTACCTGTAGCAAAAACATAACTAGTGTGTATAGTAGCTGTTTGGTACTTTGAGCCATCAGTATCGAAAAAAAGGGAGTCATCAATACGGGAACGAAGGGAACGAAGCGGCTGCGGGGGAGACTAATTATGGTATACAGTTAATTCAAAAAATGTTGTCGTCGACCGACTCAAGCCTTCGCAAATTGACCGAAAAGAAGTATTGGTAGCAATCACTGAAGAGTTGAACTCTTCACTGATTATAATTTAATATAAACCTGACTCACAGTACGAAAATTCACTGACGACGTAGTATTTTAATGAATTTACCAGTTTTAAGATTGGGAACATCTTTGAATGAATATCAGCATTCATATCGACTTTTGTCTTCCTTTAGCAAAATCCAAAGACATATAAATATTATACAGCTAACATAATGGTGTGACATTTGCAGAATTTTCAAATTTCTCATATTGTTTTCAGAAGATTCCCTTTTGTAAGCTCTTTCAAAAAATCCAGTTTAAAATTTCGAGCGCGCAAAAGTTTGAAAAAAAAAGTTTGAAAATCGACTTTCGGTCCGCTTTGGACAGGTGTGAACAACCCAAAATAAGACCCATCCTTAAGAACGCATGGCTCGTTCAAGAATACTCCCTGCGATCTAATACTTTTTGAACATTTGAACTAGTAATCAAATTAGGAAAATTATTTTCATTCGTGTTCTTGGCAATTTATCTGGTTCCATTCTAAGGAGCTACAACTCGAAGCAAAATTTTCATTAAAAGTATTTGTTCTGAAAGCTTGTTTATTGAACTTTATAAAACTCATGAATAATTAATCCCCTCACCCTCTCACCAAGGCGACCCGAGTTCGAGCCCCGCTGGGCTCGGTTTCGTATGTGAGTAGAGTTGTTTGTTGGTTCTCTGTTCCCTGTGCTTCGAAGGTTTTTCCGGATTCTCCGGTTTTTCCTCCCTCCTCAAAAATCAACTTCTAAAATCCAATTGGAATGCAGTGGAGGAATAGCCACTCTGTGAATTCCACTGTTAATCGCATTTATTTATTTATTATTTATCTATTTATGAGGAAACACAATAGAAATGATTGTCCGTGGAGGAGGTTGTATATCTGATACAAAATCGTCCTGATTTGCATAGACTTTAACTCCAATTTTCTCAGCCAAATTCAATTTTATCTTTAAAATCTTAGTAGAACATGAATGTATACACCTAGACGTTTCATAAGTAATATACAATATTCGTGTCCGTGTTGTATCAGATATACAATCACTCGCCTTCGGCTCGTGGTTGTATATCTGATACAACACGGCCACTCATATTGTATATATTACATACAACACGGCCGCTCATGTTGTAAACATTACTTATTTCTTGAAAATATCAGCCTCGGAACGCAAATACTTCCCGGCAGCTAAACGACACTCTTCGATGTAGCATACGCAGGTCTAATTTCGGCGTCAGAACCAAAGCACCCGCTCTATTTTTTTTCCAATTTTAGTACGACTTGTTCTTCCCTTCCCGAGAAAGACAATGATAATCGATTGTAGAGCGGAAACAGGACATTTCGGCGCCATTTCTTGGTTCGATATATTCTTATTTTAGGACCAACATGGTGGATAGTGGTGTTGCTAGTTGTCATGGTAATCCATAGTTCACCAGGTTGCGAGTTTTATACAGTTGAAAAATTTTAAAAAGAAAAAGAAAAGAAAAGAAAAGAAAAGAAAAGAAAAGAAAAGAAAAGAAAAGAAAAGAAAAGAAAAGAAAAGAAAAGAAAAGAAAAAGAAAAGAAAAGAAAAGAAAAGAAAAGAAACCGAGTAATTTATGTAAAAAAAAAAATATATATATATATCATAGAAATATTAAAAATATATATATTAAAGGAAAAATAATAATAAGAAAAAAGACTCCAATCTGGATACGTGGAGCATTCCAGTATGTCTTTATATACTCTTTTATATTGACTCAGCAGTCACCCTGACCATCACCACATTAAACATAACGATATAAGCAATAGTGCACGAACCTTTGTCAATGAATGTTCTCCCAGCCTTTGAGACCATTGCAAGTCCGCGTTTTAAAACATCAATAAAAAGTCAATAAATCAGAGTTCCATTTTTTCTGCAAAATGAAAGACTTTTCTCCGACATTATTGTCGCTTGTTTTTTTCAGTTTCGTCATTACATTTCAGTTAAAAAAACACAGCTTTAAGTTTGTCAAACATCTTCCATCATCACTTTGATATTTCATCCTGAATCATTATGGCATCCTGTCTCAAGTGCACAGACAGTTTGATGTTTCTTTGACTTTTCTCAATATAACAGAACGATACCCAACCCGCTTATTAGTGACTCAGATAACCGAAGAATGATCGATTGTTATTTGTTAGCGTGATATTTAGATGACTTCCTGGCGAATCATCATTATGATTATACTTATAATTCATAGCCAAGACGCAGGCAATAGCAAACCAATCACCATAGCAACAGTTTTACCAAGTCCGAATAATTCAAGTATTTGACGATAGTATGACTCAATTATAATTATGAAAACCGAAAAGTTTATGGCCTGGGAGCAACTTGCAGTTGGTAAATTTCGGTTTAAATACTAAAACTGAACTATAGGATTGAATGTATGACGTCATTTCCTCACAATTTAGATGCTGAAATAGATAGATAATTTTTATCCGCCACTTTTGACTGTGAAGAAAATATGTTGCTTGGCTACAATTGGGGCCATTTAGATAAGTTTAACCAATTTTCAATTCAATTCGTTTCCAATTTTCATTGAATTTCATCCAAGTGCCCCTTTAATGAAAGAAAGTCGTTTGACTATCGGCTTTTTTGACTAACAATCTTGTTTGCTTTTCACTTAAACTAACATTTAGTCATGGAACAGCTTGTACCAACATGGATACTAAGTACATCAACCATTATTTTCTTTATTTCTGTCTCAATTTATTGTATGTGATTGTTATTTTATACAAGAAAAACTAGAAAGCTGTGATCAGTTAAAAAATGAAGGACGCGGGTATAAGATAAATGCCTACAGGATTCAGAAAGCCACGTGTTTGATGTGCATGAGCTCAAAATTCTAGCACAAAGCATGATGGGAAAGTGAGTCCTTACGCTTTTTTGGCTTTTCTTAAAAATTTAACCTGCAATTTTTCCTTCAACATTTTTTATGGAAATAAAAGTATTTCAATAGACGAAAATCATAGAGCAATTTTTTTCTCATAGTTCCTTTGATTTCCCTGTTCCAATTTTACCGGACTCACATTCCCAGAGTGCTTTGTGAGCTTTGATGCATATTGCGTATTAGACAAGCGTGCACCCGCGCACGGTGTGTTTTCTAATTGGCGAGTTATCACATGCACATGCAATTTCTATCTAAGAAATAGGTCACACCAGCCATTTTCTTTTATCCTGGCGGGTGATTGGTGGCGAGAATGTACTTAATTTTGTAGAAATTATAAGTGGGGTCCTCCTGCACCTCCCATAAAATCTCTTGTCATGCCATAACACAAAGTATATGTGGTAAAAAAAAGGTTCAAGTTGAGCTTTAGGTGACTACCAGCTATTGAACGCTCGAGTTGAGCCATGCAATTGTGTCACTCAAGACTAATAAACTTCCATGACAGTGTTTGATTTAGGGCGCTAATTAAACCAAGAAGCCCTCATTTCTAATTTCTAAATCCTTTAACTTCTTCTCTTGCTTCCTTCCCTAACTTTGCTTTTGTTTCACTTTTTTCTACAAGCTCACTATTCGTAGATAAAGTAAATGTCAGTACAAGATTGTCCAGAGTTATCGTTCTCATCCAAATTCACCAGATCTTCACCTCCCCAAACACGCAATGCCTCGCCTGATTCCACCGGAAACCCATCGCCACAGTTATCGAATTTGAAGATTAATTCCGGGCTGTCATAGTGAAATCCAGGAAGGTTATATGTATTCCAACTATTCCTTTGGATGTTGCTTGGAGGAACAAGTACTGTGTTTGCATCATTTGTTAAGAGGGTATTTATCTTTTGGCCTCCCCATTTTCCAGATCTAGAGATATCACCGTTTGAAAGGAATCCAGAGACGTGGACTAGCTTTACTCGAAAAACTTTGCCCTTTTTTGGGACAATGAACTGTCCATACGAACTCCCCCTATCTCCATAACACACAGGATTTGCATTGACCTTCTCAAAATTAGCTGAAATAGAAAGGAAAATTTTGCGATTCGAGCTGCGATTTCAGAACGATTATCTAAATTCACGTTACAGATTAATTGCCGCTATTTTGGTTAAACATCTTGGGATTTTATAGCATTTCCTGCTAATGTTTCTGCCATCGACAGTAGATAAAAACTACCTCAAGCTACCGTCAATGGAGAATTCTCACACCGTTACTTTTGAAATAAGTGGCGGCAATTTTACGAAGGGCAAATAACATGCAGTTAATTAATATTGTAGTTATTGTAGTTTGTAGTAGTTTGTAGTTTGAAGTAAGTGGAAGGGTTGGGAAAAGTTCGAATATTTGCACAAAACAAGAGATATGCTTTGAAAATTTAAAAAAATAAGCAATAAAAATGGGGTCTTTCTTGGTGAAAGTATTTTATTCAAGGTTAGAGTGTTTGCAGGGCATTGTTTCGTTCTAAGTTCTTTATTGAATTTGTTCTCTGCTTTTGTTTTATTGTGGTCTTCAGGGGCGTGGCCAGGGGAGTCCTGGGGACCCGGGCCCCCCTCCTTTATCCTCCATCGTGTTTGCCGTTTTTTTGGTTAGCCGTTTTTTTGGTTAGCCGTTTTTTTGGTTAGCCGTTTTTTGCTTGATGTTTTGAAAACGGGTTTAGGGTCCCCCTAAGGCAAATTCCTGGCTACGCCCCTATTCTTAACCCAAGTGCCCTGTAACACCAACAAGAGCAAAAAAAAAAAGAAATATACACTAATATAAGCTACCGACTTACCTTTTTTTTCACAAATATCTCCACTGAATAGACAAGGACACACACATTTGGTAACGATATTCAAGCAAGTACCGCCATTCAGACAAACGCTGGAATCACACTGAAAAAGTAATTTCGATTAGAGTGATAAAAGCTCCAAAACCATTATGGAATAAGCCACTTCACGGTTTCGTCCCCCATCTTGAAATTGGGGCAAAATATAAAGAAATCTGGATCACTTTGACTTTCCGTAACTCCGCTCAATTTTAATGGATTTTCAAGATTTAAACTTTTTTGAAAATATATTTTCTTTGTTACTTATCCCTCTAAATATGATGGAAAATGGAAAGCTTGAAATTGAGAAAATAAGATGTTTCTTTTCATAATAAAACGATGGGCACGTGAATATAAAAAAATTGTAAAAATAAGATGAGTCGCAAAACTAGTTAAAACACTTACATTGGTTTTTTTTTCAGTCCGACAATTGGTATACATGCTTGCTGATAATTGAAGTTTAAATTTTGAAAATCCATTAAAAATGAGCGGAGTTACGGAAAGTCAATGGGATCCAGATTTCTATATGTTTTGCCGCGTTAGCCCCAATTTCAAGATGGTGGACGAAACCGTGAAGTGGCTTATAGAAGGACAGAATGATGTAGGTAAAAAAAAAAAATCAATGAAAAATTTCAAATGTACAAGAAAACTGTGGCGCCATGACAACGCACGTTTACCTTTTGTACTCTGAATATCCATCCATTTTTCTTTTGGATCTTGAAGTTTGTCGAACGGCCATCAAGTAACTCACAACGGTTGGTTTCACTGTGAAAGTTGTACCGATAGCAGAGGGAATGAAAGTGACAGTTGAACTGACACGAGATCTCGTCTGCTGACGAGAAAGAATGGAGAACTGGACCTGAAAGGACTGTATCATTGAAAGGAGGTCCAAACTCTTTTCTTTCGGGAGCGCAAGTTGAGACTGAAGAGGTTCAAAGATAAAATACTATTAATAATGTTTTAGTTTATTATTATTTTAATGAAAAAGGCTAGACTGGTGCATTAATTCTAAAATCAAAATTTAAATATTCGAATACCTATACAATCTACGATAAATGTGCTGCCGCAAGATGTGTAAAAATAATAATACTCGACATGGAAGAGATGAAAGAAGCGCAGATGTTTCGTGAAACTCGCTGAATTCATTCTGAATAATAAGTTTTGAACCACCCGCAATCGTCACTACTTACCAACTTCGAGGATGAACTTCATGAAAAGAAATAAGTAAAAGATAATCATTGTGGTTTGTTCGCAAACTGACCCTGAATCTTTGATCCAGGAGGCTCAAACAGTAGAAGCTGAGTTCTGAAACTGAGTTCTAGATCTGTTTAACTAGCTAAAGCAATGCATGAAAATATGTCAAAAAAGCTGATACATTTTTAATGATTTTCTGACCGTTTCCTGACGACAAGCTATTGTTTTGATGCATTTGACGTCCTTGCCGCCATGTCGAATGGGCTTCATAGTAAAAAAAAACACATTTTTTTCTTGCGTTCAGAAAATAAGTATTTATGTACATGTAGCCAAAAGATAACTAGGCGTGTGTGTAGCTAATCACGGTTGAATTCGCGGTTGAATTCTTCTTTGATTATAATAAATTAAATATAAGCCTGGCTCACAGTACGAAAATTCACTGACGAAGTAGTATTTTAATGAATTTACCAGTTTCAAAATTGGAAACATCTTTGAATGAATATCAGTATTCATATCGACTTTTGTCTTCCTTTATCAAAATCCAAAGACATATAAACATATACAGCTAACATAAACTAGCATCGTTATTTTAAGAGTAGCTGTCCGTAACGGTCGAGAATGGCGGGACATTTGCAGAATTTTCAAATTTCTCATATTTTTTTCAGAAGAAATTGTGCGTAAATATTTACGGTGTTCAGCTTACCCATGAGATTAATATCGCCCTGGACCCCCACAGTTGCCACATATACAACATAGCCTGGCTGCGTAACCAGCGTGGTTGGTCCTTGTAGTGTAGTGGTTAACACGTCGGACTAGTATACCGAAACCGTGGGTTCGAGTCCTGCCAAGGGCATATGATATTTTTCTCTTAATTCTTTATTCTATTATTCACACCGAACGCATTTCATTTCACTAGTATTATCCTCAATTGTGCGTAAATATTTACGGTGTTCAGCTTACCCATGAGATTAATATCGCCCTGGACCCCCACAGTTGCCACATATACAACATAGCCTGGCTGCGTAACCAGCGTGGTTGGTCCTTGTAGTGTAGTGGTTAACACGTCGGACTAGTATACCGAAACCGTGGATTCGAGTCCTGCCAAGGGCATATGATATTTTTCTCTTAATTCTTTATTCTATTATTCACACCGAACGCATTTCATTTCACTAGTATTATCCTCAATTGTGCGTAAATATTTACGGTGTTCAGCTTACCCATGAGATTAATATCGCCCTGGACCCCCACAGTTGCCACATATACAACATAGCCTGGCTGCGTAACCAGCGTGGTTGGTCCTTGTAGTGTAGTGGTTAACACGTCGGACTGGTATATCGAAACCGTGGATTCGAGTCCTGCCAAGGGCATATGATATTTTTCTCTTAATTCTTTATTCTTTTTTTCAGAAGATTCCCTTTTGTAAGCTCTTTCAAAAAATCCAGTTTAAAATTTCGAGCGCGCTTTTATTTTTGCAAATTTCACAAAAGTTTGAAAATCGACTTCCGGTCCGCTTTGGACAGGTGTGAAGAACCCAAAATAAGACCCATCTTTAAGAACGCATGACTCGTTCAAGAATACTCCCTGCGATCTAATACTTTTTGAACATTTGAACTAGTAATCAGACTCCAAAACAAATGTAAAAAAATTCTAGGAAAATTATTTTTATTAGTGTTCTTGGCAATTTATCTGGTTTCATTCTAAGGAGCTACAACTCGAAGCAAAATTTTCATTAAAAGTGTTTGTTCTGAAAGCTGGTTTATTGAACTTTAAAACTCATGAATAATTAATCCCCTCACCCTCTCACAAAGGCGACCCGAGTTCGAGCCTCGCTTGGTTCGGTGTCGTACGTGAGTAGAGTTGTTTGTTGGTTCTCTCCTGTGCTTCGAGGATTTTTCCGGGTTCTCCGGTTTTTCCTCCCTCCTCAAGAATCAACTTCTAAATTCCAATTGGAATGCAGTGGAGGAATAGCCACTCTGTGGATTCCACTGTTAATATAATCGCATTTATTTATTATTATTTTATTTATGAGGAAAACACAATAGAAATCATTGTCCGTGGAGGTTGTATATCTGACACAAAATCGTCCTGATTTACATAAACTCTAACTCAAATTTTCTCAGCCAAATTCAATTTTATCTTTAAGGTTTTAGTACAACATGAATGTATACACCTAGACGTTTCATAAGTAATATACAATATTCGTGTCCGTGTTGTATCAGATATACAATCACTCACCTTCGGCTCGTGGTTGTATATCTGATACAACACAGCCATTCATATATATTATTTATTTCTTGAAAATATCAGCCTCGGAACGCCAACGCTTCCCGGCAGCTAAACGACTCTTCGATGTAGCATACGCAGGTCTAATTTCGGCGTCAGAACCACAGGTAGCCCAAGCGTAGAATTAGTGGGTTGTGACGTCATTAGCTTCAGTGAGTGAATTATATATTCAAATTTCATATGGTTTGAAAATATGCTTTCAGAAAGACTTAAATTATTTAAAGCTTTTGAATAAAGTCTCTACAAATGTTGTTTGGTAGTTGAGGAACACTTTGGTTATGATATATTGGCATGAAATTGTGTTTTTGAGGGGTTTTGAGCGGTTTGAAAATTTGCTTCGCTCTCCCTATGTATATATTATGGGAAGGCATAAAACAGCGCCTCCAAATTTTTATACCGACCCTTACTTTCAGCTCCATATCTCCACAACAACAAACTTATCGGAAAATTTAGCCCTAGAAATCAATTCTCCAATAAATTTCCTTTAATTTGAAGCTTTAGAAATTTTTTTTGTCCACACGATGCCGAGAAATAATTTTTTGAAATTCGAAAAGCAAGCCGTACATATGCGCGGAAATCTAATACGGCCAAAAATCAAGAAAAATATTCGGCGCAAAATACAAAACATACACGTAGTGGGGAGGGGACAGGCCAAATGTTACTGGAAATAAGACCGTATTTTCATTGCTCAAAATACCGCATTTTGCAGGCGTGCGTTAAAATAAACACTGTATTCCCCCGGGAGGGTGTTACTCAACCTATATAACATTCACGCATGCTGCAGTTGAGCATATTCAAGGACTCAAACACTCGAATTCAAGACTTCTTTCCCTTTGACCTACCCACGAAGAAGACATATCTCCTTTATACGTTTTACGTCGCCGAAGCCGTACACATGGCAGCTCCACAGGAACCTAATAATGCTGCCCTTAATGCCCTTGCGGCACAAGCTGCCCCAGCTCAAGCAGCGCCGGCTCCAGCAGCTCAAGCGGCCCAAAATGAAGCCCAGAACAACGCGGAAAACCAACCTAATGTGGTATTTATTACTTATTCTTTACTGGCGTTTAGCTTATTTTAGTTTCCCTACGTTGGGTTATCGTTGTTAAACCCATGCTTGTTCTTACACGGCGGTTTATCTAATTTGCTATCTTAATCGCTGCTTATCACGCTCGGTACACGTTATATGTTTCCCCGACACCCAACCTCGTGTCAGTAAAGTTGGCCTGTACCACCCACACACTTATATAGTGCCTTTATGTCCCTTTTCTATCATTGTTAAGCGTACATAATCCTGCAGTTGTCTTATACGTCCATTACATATTAGCTCCACGACATGCCCCTCTAGTTATCCTACACCCATTTTATTGTAGTGCCCTTAGTTTTTCTACCTTACTTTTGTATATACCACTATTATTACACCTTATACCCGTAGAAAATAAGTACACGTGGTTAATTGTGCACAGGGAGTCCAAAAGCTAGCCGTAGAACGGCAGGAATATATTTTAAAGTTAAGCCGTGGGTCGGCAGGAAAATGATTCCCATAGTGAAACGTGCACAGGGAGCCCAAAAGCTAGGCCGTAGAACGGCACAAATATATTTTAAAGTTAAGCCGTGGGTCGGCAGGACAATGATTCCTATAGTGAAACGTGCACAGGGAGCCCAAAAGCTAGGCCGTAGAACGGCAGGAATATAATGAAATGTAAAGCCGCTGTTCGGTAGGACAATGATTCATAAAGTGAAACGTGCACAGGGAGCCCAAACGCGGCAGGAATGCAAAGAAATGTAAAGCCGCATAGCGGCTGGAATTTACTTATTTTTAAGTACTCGGGACTAGGTATAATTGTGACGCGTGTCATACAGGACACCAAGACATAATAGTGCACGTGTGCAAATAATGTATACTCCATGAAATATACCAATTGGTTAACGTCTCTTCAAAGGAAAAATGAATTATGCGAGATCCATTTAATATCTGGCAATAAAGTGATAAAGAAACGAATTGAATGAATGAAATCAAAATAACTAAGTCCCATAAGTAGCCGCAACCCATTAGCCTATCATTTCATCTCCTAACCTACAAATAGAGTGGGACCCCTGCATTTTACTTAGTAAGCCCCCACCTCGCCGACCAGAAGGGTAGCCTAAACAACACCCTACATCTGCCTCCGGGCGGGTACTGGTCTGGCTTGGCAAGGGCAATTCCTTCCTAGTTTCGCAGGTCTATATAGATTTTTCAATCCCTTTCTTTTCTAGACTACCCCCCAGAGTTTCGACTTGTGCAATCAACCCATACGGAAAAACGAATTGATGTGGTGCAACTGGGAAAGAAAGAAACCCAGCCAGGCCGGACCAAACCCGTCTGTGGAATTAGTATCCAAGGGAATGGCATTTGCAGATCCCACTATGCTTGTCTTCCGGGACCCAGAGTCCTATATCGCTGGAAACTTAAGCACATGCGCAGAACAATGGGAATCCATACATTTAATAGCAATTTTGGAGAAATAAATAAGAATGGTTTTGTTTTGAGTTTTGGGAGAATATTATGCTAACAATCTCCATCATCTTTTCCTCCGCACGACCCTTTAAACCTACCTGTAGATATCGTTTGCTCGGATGCGGTACACATATGAGCAGCGAGCGAATTAGCGCAGGGATCCCCGATTTCCCATAACTTAACCACGCCTAGCTTTGAGCGGTTACTTAGCAGTGAAAATGGTTTATGACTTTCGGTCGCATTACGCATCAATGCACCCCGTATCGCACGTGCTTGTACATTCGCAGTCGCTTTTTTTCTCACTTCGCCCCGGCATTCTTGTTTTGAATTTGATTGAAGTGGCATAGCTTCAATGGATAGTCATTGCGATACGGGGTGCATTGATGCGTAATGCGACCGAAAGTCCGGTCTTGTTAAAATTCTTATTTTAGGACCAGCATGGTACTCATGTGCTCATAGTTCATAGTTCATCAGGTTGCGAGTTTTACAGTTAAAAAATTAAAAAAAAAAAAAAAAAAAGAAATGAAAAAAAAAAAAAAAAAAAAATTGGAAAGAAAAGAAAAGAGAAAAGAAAGAAAAAGAAACCGAGTAATTTATGTAAAAAATACCAATTATATATCATAGAAATATATAAAAATATATAATATTTCGACCTGAAAGTTATCACTCAATCAATCTTTTATTTCTGTTTTTTATTTATTTACATTTTTTTTTTTGAATTCAAAGTATTTAGAACCGGAGTTTCATTTTTTCTGCAAAATGAATGGCTTTTCTCCGACATTATTGTCCCTTGTTTTTTCAGTTTCGTTTTTACATATCGGTTGAAAAACACAGCTTTAAGTTTGTCAAACATCTTCCATGCACTTTGATATTTTATCCCGAATCTTTACATTATGGCATCCTGTCTCAAGTGCACAGACAGTTTGATGTTTCTTTGAGTTAGTTTTCTCGATACAACAGAACGATACCCAACCCGCTTATTAGTGACTCAGATAACCGAAGAATGATCGATTGCTATTTGTTAGCGTGATATTTAGATGACTTCCTGGCGAATCATCATCATTATTATACTTAGAATTCATAGCCAAGACGCAGACAATAGCAAACCAATCACCATAGCAACAGTTTTACTTAGTCCGAATAATTTAAGTATTTGAGGATAATATGACTCAATTATAATTATGAAAACCAGATTGGCGAAAATTTTATGGCCTTGGAGCAACTTGTAGTTGGGGAATTTCAGTTTAAATATTAAAACTGAACTGTAGGATTGAATGTATGACGTCATTTCATCCCAATTTAGATACTGAAATAAATAGATAACTTTTATCCACCACTTTTGACTGTAAAGAAAATATGTTGCTTGGCTACAATTGGGGCCATTTAAATAAGCAATTATCAATTCAATTCGTTTCCAATTTTCATTGAATTTCATCCAAGTGCCCCTTTAATGAAAGAAACTCGTTGGACTGTCGGCTTTTTTTGATTAACAATCTTGTTTGCTTTTCACTTATACTAACATTTAGAAAAAACCTACTAATGGTCTATCACCAATCGAGCCCTGTGATTGGCTGAGCTACTAGGGGTCTATTAGTGATAGACCTCTAGTAGCGAATAGCGCTGGTTTTGAAAACCAAAAAAAATATATTTAAAGCAAAATCCAAAACTTTTTGCATCCTTTTATTGGACCGATTAGTAGGTTTTTACTAAAACCATTAGACCTCTCGCCCTCATGGCCTACGAGTCAATAGCCCATTCGGCCTTCGGCCTCATGGGCTACTGACTCGTAGACCATTCGGACTCGAGGACTAATTGTTAATTAGTCATGGAACAGCTTGTACCAACATGGATGCTAAGTACATCACCCATTATTTTCTTTATTTTTGTCTCAATTTATTGTTATGTGATTGTTATTTTATACAAGAAAAACTAGAAAGGTGTGATCAGTTAAAAAATGAAGGACGCAGGTATAAGATAAATGCCTACAGGATCCAGAAAGCCACGTGTTTGATGTGCATGAGCTCAAAATTCTAGCACAAAGCATGATGGGAAAGTGAGTCCTTACGCTTTTTTGGCTTCTCTTAAAAATTCAACCTACAATTTTTCCTTCAACATTTTCTATGGAAATAAAAGTATTTCAATAGACGAAAATCATAGAGTAATTTTTTTCTCATAGTTCCTTTGATTTCCCTGTTCCAATTTTACAGTGCTTTGTGAGCTTTGTGAGCTTTGATGCACATTGCCCATTGGACCTGCGTGCACCAGCGCACGGTGTGTGTATTTTTTCTAATTGGCGAGTTGTCATCTGACATGCAATTCTTATCTAAGTAATAGGACACACCCTCCATTTTTATTTTATTCTGGCGGGTGAGTGTTGGTGATAATGTACTTAATTTTGTAGAAATTATTAGCGGGGTCCTCCTGGACCTCCTATAAATTATCTTGTCATGCTATAACACAAAGTATATGTGGTCAAAAAAAGTTCAAGTTGAGCTTTAGGTGACTACCAACTTTTGAACGCCCGAGCTGAGCCATGCAATTGTGTCACCCAAAACTAATAAACTTCCATGACATTGTTTGATTTAGGGCGCTAATTAATTAAATTCATGTCAACAAAAGCTGAGAAAGGGCTGGGTACGAAAATGATATAAACCAAGAAGCCCTCATTTCTAAATTCTAAATCCTTAAACTTCCTCTCTTGTTTCCTTCCCTAACTTTGCTTTTGTTTCACTTTTTTCTACAAGCTCACTATTCGTAGATAAAGTAAATGTCAGTACAAGATTGTCCAGAGTTATCGTTCTCATCCAAATTCGCCAGATCTTCACCTCCCCAAACACGCAATGCCTCGCCTGATTCCACCGAAAACCCGTCGCCACAGTTATCGAATTTGAAGATTAATTCCGGGCTGTCATAGTGAAATCCAGGAAGGTTATATGTATTCCATCTATCCCTTTGGATGCTGCTTGGAGGAACAAGTACTGTGTTTGCATCATTTGTCATCAGGGTATTTATCGTTTTGCCTCCCCATTTTCCAGATCTAGAGATATCAACGTTTGAAAGGAATCCAGAGACGTGGACTAGCTTTACTCGAAAAACTTTGCCCTTTTTTGGGACAATGAACTGTCCATACGAACTCCCCCTATCTTCATAACACACAGGATTTGCATTGACCTTCTCAAAATTAGCTGAAATAGAAAGGAAAATTTTGCGATTCTAGCTACGATTTCAGAACGATTATCTAAATTCACGTTACAGATTAATTGCCGCTATTTTGGTTAAACATCTTGGGATTTTATAGCATTTCCTGCTAATGTTTCTGCCATCGACAGTAGATAAAAACTACCTCAAGCTACCGTCAATTGAAAGGAGAATTCTCACACCGTTACTTTTGAAAGAAGTGGCGGCAAGTTTACAAAGGGCAAATAAGAATGGGGTCTTGCTTGGTGAAAGTATTTTATTCAAGGTTAGAGTGTTTGCAGAGCATTGTTTCGTTCCAAGTTCTTTATTGAATTTGTTCTCTGCTTTTGTTTTATTTTGTTCTTCAGGGGCGTGGCCAGGGGGGTCCTGGGGACCCGGGCCCCCCTCCTTCATCCTCCATCGTGTTTGTCGTTTTTTTGGTTAGCCGTTTTTTGCTTGATGTTTTGAAAACGGGTTTAGGGTCCCCCTAAGGGAAATTCCTGGCTACACTCCTATTCTTAACCCAAGTGCCCTGTAACACGACCCTGCGCTGAGCACGATTGCGGTTTAGTTAAACCTAATAATCGATATCACGATGTAAAAAAAAAAATATATATATACACTAATATAAGTTACCGACTTACCTTTTTTTTCACAAATATCTCCACTGAATAGACAAGGACACACACATTTGGTAACGATATTCAAGCAAGTACCGCCATTCAGACAAACGCTGGAATCACACTGAAATAGTAATTTCGATTAGAGTGATAAAAGTTCCAAAACCATTATGGAATAAGCCACTTCACGGTCTCTTCCGCCATCTTGAAATTGGGGCAAAATATAAAGAAATCTGGATCACTTTGACTTTCCGTAACTCCGCTCAATTTTAATGGATTTTCAAGATTTAAACTTTTTTGAAAATATATTTTCTTTGTTATTTATCCCTCTAAATATGATGGAAAATAAAAAGCTTGAAATTGAGAAAATAAGATGTTTCTTTTCATAATAAAACGATGGGCACGTGAATATGAAAAAATTGTAAAAATAAGATGAGTCGCAAAACTAGTTAAAACACTTACATTGGTTTTTTTTTCCAGTCCGACAATTGGTATAGATGACTGCTGATAATTGAAGTTTAAATTTTGAAAATCCATTAAAAATGAGCGGAGTTACGGAAAGTCAAAGGGATCCAGATTTCTATATGTTTTGCCGCGTTTGCCCCAATTTCAAGATGGTGGACGAAACCGTGAAGTGGCTTATAGAAGGACTGAATGATGAAGGTAAAAGAAATCAATGAAAAATTTCAAACGCACAAGAAAACTGTGCCGGCATGACACCGCACGTTTACCTTTTGTACTCTGAATATCCATCCATTTTTCTTTTGGATCTTGAAGTTTGTCGAATGGCCATCCAGTAACTCACAACGGTTGGTTTCATTGTGAAAGTTGTACCGATAGCAGAGGGAATGAAAGTGACAGTTAAACTGACACGAGATCTCGTCTGCTGACGAGAAAGAATGGAGAACTGGACCTGAAAGGACTGTATCATTGAAAGGAGGTCCAAACTCTTTTCTTTCGGGAGCGCAAGTTGAAACTGAAGAGGTTCAAAGATAAAATACTATTAATAATGTTTTAGTTTATTATTATTTTAATGAAAAAGGCTAGACTGGTGCATTAATTCTAAAATCAAAATTTAAATATTCGAATACCTATACAATCTACGATAAATGTGCTGCCGCAAGATGTGTAAAAATAATAATACTCGACATGGAAGAGATGAAAGAAGCGCAGATGTTTCGTGAAACTCGCTGAATTCATTCTGAATCATAAGTTTTGAACCACCCGCAATCGTCACTACTTACCAACTTCGAGGATGAACTTCATGAAAAGAAATAAGTAAAAGGTAATCATTGTGGTTTGTTCGCAAACTGACCCTGAATCTTTGATCCAGGAGGCTCAAACAGTGAAACTGAGTTCTGAAACTGAGTTTTAGAGCTGTTAAAGTAATGCATGAAAAGGTGTATTCTTGATTAGGATAACAAAAAGCTGATACATTTTTAATGATTTTCTGAGCGTTGTTTTTTTGCATTCAGATTTTACCAGTTTCAAAATTGGGAACATCTTTGAATGAATATCAGCATTCATATCGACTTTTGTCTTCCTTTAGCAAAATCCAAAGACATATAAATATTATACAGCTAACATAATGGCGTGACATTTGCAGAATTTTCAAATTTCTCATATTTTTTTCAGTAGATTCCCTTTTGTAACCTCTTTCAAAAAATCCAGTTTAAAATTTCGAGCGCACTTTTATTTTTGCAAATTTCACAAAAGTTTCAAAATCGACTTCCGTCCGCTTTGGACAGGTGTGAAGAACCCAAAATAAGAACCATCTTTAAGAACGCATGGCTCATTCAAGAATACTCCCTGCGATCTAATACTTTTTGAACATTTTAACTAGTAATCAAACTCAAAAACAAATGTAAAAAATTTCTAGGAAAATTATTTTTATTAGTGTTCTTGGCAATTTATCTGGTTCCATTCTAAGAAGCTACAAATCGAAGCAAAATGTTCATTAAAAGTATTTGTTCTGAAAGCTCGTTTATTGAACTTTATAAAACTCATGAATAATTAATCCCCTCACCCTCTCACCAAGGCGACCCGAGTTCGAGCAGAGGCAGCGAGAGAAACTAGCCTCTCTACAGAACAAGTTAAGGTAAGCGGCAGTTCAGTTGTTATAGTAATGGCCTATTGATTTCAAAGACTGGAATGTGCGCTCACAATCCAAATCATTGTTGTCTTCCCTCGATCTGTATTTGGCTTCACTTTAGCGTGACTTTAGTTCTATTAAATAAATAATTTTTCGTTGTTTTCAACTGAGTGGTTTGTTTATTAGAGATATCTCGATTTCCGGTTGGTCGAGCAGTCTAAATTAAAAAACAGTACAGATATTTAAACTTAACAAATCGACCTCGAGACCGAAATGACTACGAGTCAATAGCATATTGAGTAGACATATTAAGTAGACTTTCTGCTCCCTCAGGAATTGAATTTTCTAGAAAGTTATCAACAAAGTTATTTGAAATATCGACAAGCGTGATATAATAACTATTGTTTTGGTTTTCGAAGTTGGCGCTGTCGCTACTCTAGGGATATGATAGACCCCGAGTAGCGTAGTCAATCAGAATGCAGGATTGGCAATAGTCCTCTAGTATATTCTATGTTATATCAGAAGTTTACTGAAAAGTCGCATGCATTGAAAAGTGAATATAATACGTTATGCTGATTGATCTATCGTTGTAATATTCTATGTATAAATAATTATTTACCAAAAATAAATTACAAATGAGTAATCCTTAATCCTAAATTGGTCCTAAATGTTACAAAAATAATGCCTAATCCTTAAATTTTTGGGTCAATAATACATATGTTTGTTTGTTGGTACTCTCCTGTGCTTCGAGGGTTTTTCCGGGTTCTCCGGTTTTTCCTCCCTCCTCAAAAATCAACTTCTAAATTCCAATTGGAATGCAGTGGAGTAAGAGCCACTCGGTGGATTCCACTGTTAATTCTCATTTATTTATTATTATTTTATTTATGAGGAAAACACAATAGAAATCTGAATATCTGATACAAAATCGTCCTGATTTGCATAAACTTTAACTCCAATTTTCTCAGCCAAATTCAATTTTATCTTTAAAATTTTAGTAGAACATGAATGTATACACCTAGACGTTTCATAAGTAATATATACAAGATGAGTGGCCGTGTTGTATCAGATATATGCGGATCACTCGCCTTCGGCTCTTGGTTGTATATCTGATACAAAACGGCCACTCATATTGTATATATTATGACTTATTTCTTGAAAATATCAGCCTCGGAACGCAAACGCTACCCGGCAGCTAAACGAAGCTTCGATGTAGCATACGCAGGTGTAATTTCGGCGTCAGAACCACATGTAGCCCAAGCGTAGAATTAGTGGGTTGTGACGTCATTAGCTTCAGTGAGTAAATTATATATTCAAATTTCATATGGTTGGAAAATATGCTTTCAGAAAGACTTAAATTATTTAATGCTTTTGAATAAAGTCTTTACAAATGTTGTTTGGTAGTCGAGGAACACTTTGGTTATGATATATTGGCATGAAATTGTGTTTTTGAGGGGTTTTTAGCGGTTTGAAAATTTGCTTCGCTCTCCCTATGTATATATTATGGGAAGGTATGAAACAGCGCCTCCAAATTTTTATACCGACCCTTACTTTCAGCTCCATATCTCCACAACAACAAACGTATCGGAAAATTTATCCCTAGAAATCAATTCTCCAATAAATTTCCTTTAATTTGAAGCTTTAGATATATATATTTTTTGTCCACACGATGCCGAGAAATAATTTTTTGAAATTCGAAAATCAAGCCGTGGCTATGCGCGGAAATTCAATACAGCCAAAATTCAAGAAAAATATTCGGCGAAAATACAAAACATACACGTAGTGGGGAGGGGACAGGTTAAATGTTACGTGCACGTGCTTGTACATTCGAAGTCGCTTTTTTTCCACTTCGCCCCGGCATTCTTGTTTTGAATTTGATTACAGCAGCTGAAGTGGCATAGCTTCAATGGATAGTCATTGTGATACGGGGTGCATTGATGCGTAATGCGACCGAAAGTCCGGTCTTATAAGATTCTTATTTTAGGACCAGCATGGTACTCATGTGCTCACACTTCATAGTTCACCAGGTTGCGAGTTTTACAGTTAAAAAAAAATTAAAAAGAAAAAGAAAAGAAAAAAAAAATAGAAAAGAAAAGAGAAAAGAAAGAAAAAGAAACCGAGTAATTTATGTAAAAAAATACCAATAATATATTACAAAAATATATAAAAATATATAATATTTCGACCTGAAAGTTATCACTCAATCAATCTTTTTTTTCTGTTTTTATTTGCTTACATTTTTTTTTTGAATTCAAAGTATTTAGAACCTTGCCGTTTCCGCTCGCAATTTCTCATAGATTTCTCATAATTATATTCATTATATAAATATCGTTGAAATACCAGATCTAGAATTTATCCGGTGTCTAAAACTACGTAAATTCTACACAGTGAAGATATGAATTATTTTGAATTCCTTTTTCCCCTTCTTTGTTAAGGAGATTTCCACATGAAACCCGGCTCCATTACGTGAGTGCTATAAGTATGGCTTTAATTTCCTGGCGAGTTCCCTGTGCGTTAAGCTCTTACACATTGTCGCGGGTTCCCTATGGCGTAAACATTGTGTAACCGGATAAATCTCAATTACCAGTAATCTTATCGAGTCGGGTGTTTTTCTTCTTTGCTTTGAGGGACGTCGGGGCAAATTTTCAGTGACTGAAACAACCTATTCGTGACTGAAATCGGGCGTGGCTAACTCAAAGATCAAAGTGGAATTTAGCTTGCTAAGTTTTGCGGAGGGATCGCGATCGATCGAGGAAAATCGGACAACCAGGAATAAAACCTTCCAGTCAAATCAGATATCTAGGAAAGAAACTCTGCTGAAATGTTTTGCCCAGTCCATAGAACCTAATACCTTGAAAGTGATAGGCTAGTTGTGTGCATTACCGCATATTTCGTTTTCCTTGCCAAGCCTGACTTGGTTACTTATAAGACTATGCATGCATATTTTTCACACTCTTTAGTAATTCACAATCTCAGCAACGAAACCGCAGGACATTGAATTTGGTCGGGTGCATGATCATGGCCAGGGATTGGCCAAATGAAATTTATAGTAGATTTACGTACGCGTAAAGAATGTGTAAAAAATGTCAAATGGGGTAGTTTACGGACCTATGATAAAGTACAATTCATTGGTTTCCAGTTTCCATTAATAACGAATTTCGCTTCTTTCAGTTCAAGTTCGTGTCAAGCTATTGAAACAGTTGAATAAATAATAAATACACTTGCACAGATACGTATCACTTTCCCTATTCAACAAGTGAATAGCGTGTTTTATTACGATTAGCATTGAAATACCACAGGGAGCACAATTTAGATAAAAGTAAAAGGTGAAAATAAAATCGGGAAAAAAACGCGTTTATTTATTTATTTTTTTAATTCAAGGTCAAGAAAATGTCTTCTATAGTACCAGCAAAAAAAAATCCGTAAAAAATGCACTAGAACATTCACAGGGCAAAATAACAAATTTAAGTTGCATTAAAGGACTATTAAAGTCAATTTAATGGGGTATTTAAGTTAAGTTTAATTTTTTCATTAAATTCATCTCTTTACACATTTAAGATACCTTAAATCTGCATCTTAAACTTACTTAAATCACTTTTACGTAAAGACTAACTAAATATTACTTAAAGCTAACTTTTTCCTATGTTTACCTTTAAGGAGATTTAAGTTAGTATTAAAGCTCATGTTTAGATTTAAACAACTTTAAGGTTAACTTAAATTCCTTTAAATATATTATTTCATCCTGTGATTTTTTTTCGCGCGCGCCTTTGTTTTCCTATATAATTCCTCTATGGTATCCTACGTGTGGATTTGGTCAATATAATTTAACAAGGGAGGGAAAGTCAAGTCGCCATCTTGAAAACACAAACACACTTTAAATCACGATTTCCCCGTCTCTTAAACCTCAAACTCCCGAACAAACGTGACCAAAATGGTCTCTAGGATTAGGGAATTCATTTTCTTGAAACGAAATTTACGTACAGAAAATGTTTCGCTTGCTGCAGATTACCTGACTATCTTCTGTGCTAATTGGCGCGGAACTGGATCGAGACTTGTCCAAATCTCCAAAATTTGGAGTTGAATGAGAGAAATCCAAGGTAAATTTCACTAAACCTGATATTTTGTTGGATTAACTATAGTTATCTTTTCAAGTAAAATCAAGCAGCTAAGCGTAAAAATTGTCGAAGGATTTTTCAAGAACAAAACTAGTCTCTCCCACAAACCTAAGTGGGAAAATGGTAAGGTCGAAATTGGTCTCCATCCAGTCCCTCGCCAATTAACACTCCGTACAGAACATAGTCAGGCAATCTGCAGCAAGCGAAAAATTTTCTGCACGTAAATTTCGTTTCGTAAAAAAATAAATCCCTCATCCTAGAGACCATTTTGGTCACGTTTCATTTTCTGGAGTTTGTGTTTGTGTTTCAAGATGTCGACTTGACTTTCCTCCCTTGTTAAATTATATTGACCAAATCCACACGTAGGATACCATAGGGGAATTATATAGGAAAACGAAGGCGCGCGAAAAAATGTTCTATTGCATTTTTTACGGATTTTTCGCTCTTTCGTATTATAGAGGACATTATCTTGACCTGGAATTAAAAAAAAAAAAAAAAATTACACACGATTTTTTCCCGATTTTTTTTTTTTCACCTTTACTTTTATCTAAATTGGGCTCCCTGTGGTATTCCATTGATACTCATATAATAAAACACGCTATTCACTTGTTGAATAGACGCATCAAGAGTTCCGCGCTGCTGCTCAATGCGCATGCTCAGGGGATTAAGAAGTGGGATGATATTTTGTATAATATGCAATTTTTCGGTATATTTGATTCAGAATTCGCTTAACGGTACGCGATCTTGAATATTTAGTGAAAATTGTACTTGACAAGAAAGATACAACTAAAATATAGCATATTTTACAAATTTTATCTCACCTTTTAATCCCCTGAGCATGCGCATTGAGCAGCAACACGGAACTCTTGATGCGTGTATAGGGAAAGTGATACGCATCTGCGCAAATGTATTTATTATTTATTCAACTGTTTCAATAGCTTGACACGAAATTGAACTGAAAGAAGCGAAAGTCGTTATTAATGGAAACTCGAACTCCAATGAATGGTACTTTATCATTCTTTACACATTCTTTACGCGTACGTAAACCTACCATCATTTTAATTTGGCCAATCCCTGGTAGCGTGTATTATACTGTATTATACTGTATTATACTGTTTAGCATACCGATCAAGTAGTAGCTTCTAGTAGCTTCCAGTAGATTCCAGCTTGTTGTTAAGAATTGTCAGTGGATACCCGAATACCCAAATGTGCGGGTATCAAAATCTTGCCAATAAACTTCAAATCCAACATCCTTTAACGAAAAAAACCTTTGATCTGATCAAAGTAATCCAACTGGAAGGACAGTGAAGGTCAAATTGATCGAAGATCAAAGTCCATGACTAACACTTCGTGTGTTTGGTTTAGATTCAACTGTATTAACAACTGACGGCCTCTTTGCGTAAACAGCTTGCATCAGTTTTATGTTTTTCATTATCTTATTTTACGAAATGAGGAAACAGCTGTAACCTTGTTTAGAAATCTACCATATAAAAAAGGCAGCTTCTGTGTAAAAGTCACAAACTTGTTCCTTGGTTCAAGATGATGCTTGTATTAGGATTTGCACTTTTGTGTATTGTTCCATCGTATATCAACGGTAAGGCACTCCAGTACCTTATAAGCCAATTCACAGTTTAAGAATCGTTATCAGTGCGCATGCGATTTTATCCCGAATTTCTCACCTTCTTTTGTTTAATTAAAAACAAAAGAAGGTTTAAACAAAAGAAGGTGAGAAATTCGGGATAAAATCGCATGCGCACTGATAACGATTCTTAAGCTTTGAACTGGCTTATTTGTATTTTATTTATCCATGACCTATGATTATGCATTTTTTCATGTGCAATTTGCGTTTGATAATTTCCAGTTTTGTATAGAGTATGATTTGATTCATTTATAGTTAATTTGTCTGAGAGATTTTGGGATGCTTTATAGTACCTTTTCCTACACACCGGATCACTTTTCAAAAACTTGACTACTTTGCCATATATAACGCAAAATCTACCACACATCTACTATTTATTTATTTTTTTAATTACAGCACTATATCCTAAACACAATGCGCATGCCCTGCATAACAAATAAAATACTGAAGAAACCGGAATCCAAAATCGTAGGGCAAGGAATCCAGGATCTTAATAGTTTTAACTGATTTCATTCTCTAAACCTGAATTACTATTGTAACTAAAAGACTGGGGGCTAACTAGAAAACCTAACAGTTAACTTAGCCCCCAGGCTCTTCTTATTTCCAAACAAAACTGTAAATCAAAACTGTAAATCATTCTAGTATTACTAATTCTATGTATAAAAACTGTAATATTTAAAGAGAGCAAATAAACTAAACTAAACTAAACTAAACTAAAACTTAATGACGTTGATTTTTCCTCCGTAGCCTGTGGGGTACGTCCTGCGGGAACTCGTGTAGTTAATGGACAAAATGCTGCAGCTCACGCCTGGCCCTGGCAGATCTCTCTCCGCGTGAACGGAAGGCACATCTGTGGTGGTTCCTTGATAACTCCCGAATGGGTTCTCACTGCAGCTCACTGCGTTGAAAAAGACCCACGACCAACTTCCTACACAGTGGCTGTTGGTGAGTTTTTAAACAATTTGGACTTTTTGTAAAAAAAAAATAGAGTGATTACATGTCACAATACGACTTTCATATTGGATGACAGACTATAATTATTTCTCTTGTATATTGCATGAATATCCTGCTTATTTCATAATGCAGAAGGACTACTAGGGACATCGATATAAGTTAATTCCCAATTCCACCGAAAGCTGGTGAAAGCTTGGGCGTAACCTAATTGTTCTATCTACTGCTATTTTTATAAACATTCGAACTCGGTAGTTGTAAGCTGCACGCTGAAATTTGGTTTTTCGCTTTCGTCAATCAAAAATAATCAGTCGGTACCTTTTATATTTTTGACTGGCGGCAGTGAAAAACCAAATTCCATCGGGAAACTCGCAACTACAGAGTTCGCATGTTTATGAAAATTGCAGTAAGACTACGTATCACTTCTGAGTTTAACGCATCTTTTCAAGCTTTTCAAGCTTTGAAAAGAATACAGCAAAGAAATATCCTTCGGGATAGCGACAATTCTTGAAATGAAAAATGAAAAAAACTTAGAATGACGTCAACAAATCAAACAAACTCAACTTCTATTTGCGGTTTAGTTGAGAATTAACAGTACCTATGGCCACGACCCAAGATATGAGGTATTCACAGTGGTGAAAGCAAGCGCATGCGATCCATACCACACCTGCACCTTAATTCTCCCCCACCTCAGCCTCCAATGCAATTTATTTATTGCTTTAAAATAACTCTTAAACACTGTCAGGTGTTCATCGTCAGAGCGGAAAGACCAACGTCCAGCGTTCATTCCGTGTATCAAAGCTCTTCAAGCACTCTGGATTCAGCATGAGACGCTTAACGAATGACGTCACCCTACTCAAACTCTCAAGCCCAGTACAACTCAGCCCTCAAGTCAGCACTGTGTGCTTGCCTAGTGCAGGAAGCCGTGCGCCTCAGGGAAGCCGATGTTATATTACTGGTTTGTAAAATAGTTCTTATTTTGTAGTTCTTAGAGTACTTTTCTAAGACTTCGTAAACCTTGAAGCGTAACGTATGCGATTTTGGCGAACTTCCATTAATTTTAAAAAATTAAACCTATATCGTCATAAATACAATGGACAGGTGCAGAAACAGGAAAAAAGGTACTACAACTGGAAACTCTATGAGTCACAACAACATTAAAAACGTTTCACCTATTGGTATCAGTATTATTCAAAAAAAGATAAGATCATTTTCCCAGGGGTTTGAGTTGCTTAGAAATTAAATCTAATATATTCCCGGACTTGGTGTCATATGTGAGTAGAGTTTCTAGTTGGTTCTCTCCTGCTCGAAGGTGCTTCGAGGGTTTTTCTCCGGGTTCTCTAGTTTGATTTCCTTTTCTCTGCAAGAATAAACTTCTAAATTCTAATTCCATCATGGAAAAAGAGGACCAAAGGAATAGTTATATTTGGGTTTGTTAGCCACCCTTGATCTGCCCTTGCTCAGAAGTGGGAAATCATTTGTCTCAACGTGTCTAAAGCAAATCGTATTACTTTTCATTAAACCGTCCTATTCTTATTATTATTTTATTTAAACAACATTTAGGATGGGGAAGAACAATTGGCGGAGGCAGAGGAGCTGACAATTTACAGCAAGCTGTCCTTACTGTCTCAAATGACCAAGCATGTGTCAGAAGAAACAGTTATTTGGTGCCCGTTGATCCAAGGACCATGATCTGCGCCGGCGGTCAAAATGCCGCTGGTGGTTGCCAAGGAGACAGCGGTGGCCCATTTGTGTGTAACGAGGGTGGTAAATGGGTTCTCCGTGGTGCTGTCAGCTGGGGACATACCATGTGCCGTACTGATCATTACACTGTGTTTGCTAGAGTAAGCACTTTTAGACAATGGATTGATCAAATAATTTCAGGTCAGTAAGGGGATTGATACTTTATAAATTCAAAAAAATACATACGTCTTTTTTTTTGCTTCATTCGAATTTCCGAACCGCTTAGCTTGTAGAAAAACTGAATAAATTTTGATAACAAGTACTCTGAATTTTGAAAAATGTTTTAGCTAAACGTGGGTAATCAAAAAGATCATTGGTGGATCAGGGGGGAGGTGGGGGGAGAAGCGATCTACTCATGATCAACACCAATGAGAAACGTTTTATAAATAGCAGTCAAACAGCATTGTCTTCATATTTCCTTCTTATCATTACTTAGGCTATTTGTAATTGTATGACTTGCACTTAGGGTTTTCTCCTGATTATGTATATTAGCGAGAGCGCGCGCTATTTTGTAAATTACCCATGGTAACAATTTAGTTAATTTTGATTCTTTATAACGTACACCTAGACTCTTTGATGTTAGCCAACATGCAGAAAACTCGGTATTCGAACCATAAAACACTTAACGTAGTCCAAGCTTATAATTTGTTTTAAACTTGACTTTCTTTCAGGAGGCGGAGGCGGCGGCGGCGGAGGAGGAGGATGTAAGTACGACTATTGATAACTTTCTAGAAAATATTTTTGAATTCACATTTATATCCTGATTTATCTGTTCACAGCTTCTTGCCGAGATAGGGACGGGCGCTGTCCAGGTTGGGGACATCTCTGCTCATGGCATCAATATGTGAGAGCAAACTGCAGAAGGACCTGTAGATTATGCTAAGGTATTGAAAAGTTGGCGAACGCTTATTTCAATAGTCCAAACTGTCCTTCATCGAGAAAGGACTGGAGTCGATTCTAGGGCTGGTTAGGTTTAGGTCAACAATAAAGGTTGAGGGTTAGATTCCAGTTCTCTCTCGGCAAGAGCATTTTGGTTTTTGGAAACAAGTATATCTAACGAAAGGTTGCCACTGCTTTATGATCATGCTCAATCTGGTATACCTTTGATAAATTTTATACATGCATTTTCAGTTAACATGGGCAATATCGCAGGCGCAGACATGAAAAGGAGGTATTTTCGGGCAAAATCACGCGCGCTATTGACTCTGCCCGAAACTATTTTGAAAGCACTCGCGCATCTCGAAAATGGTCTATTGGCATCAGATGAAAGTTGAATTTATTTGGTCTTTCTATTGATTTGAGAATTTATCTCCGGTTAAGAAAACCAATACTTTCAGAAAATATGTAATTCTAACTGAGTGAAGTTTATCCATTCACTGACTTCGATCGGCCCAAAGAATGTTAAGGGACATTTATGCTTCTACGTGGATTAATTTAAATTCAGTATCACCCAAGCTCACGATAAACAATGGAAAAAAATATCCTTTTCGACAATAATTTTCCTTTCAGTGCAAACCCAACGAGTTATTAGTTTCCGGTTTATTTCTTCATCAGCATCATGGTGTCTTTTCTATTATGTGAAATTTTGACAAAGTTTTGTCCCTTTTCTTCATCGTAAATGTTCTACTTATGGAGATGTGCTCAACTTCATTTTTTATGCGTTTTTTTTTTTTACTGCACGAAGGAATTTACTTTTACTTTCCCACTGGTTTTCGATTTTCGTGTCCCGGAGATTTAAAATACCTTTCAAAGGTCTGTTTTTTTTTGTTTTTTTTTCATGTTTTTTTTGACTGCACGAAGGAATTTACTTCTACTTTCCCACTGCTTTTAGATTTTCATGTCCCGGAGATTTAAAATATCTTTCAAAGGTCTGTGTTTTAACAAATGTATTTTCCTATAATTTTCAGAAATCCTGTACGTGAAGAAACTTCATTTGTTTGCAAGTGCTTGGAATCTATTATGTAAGATTTGCTTGGAAATAAAAAGGAAGTTTATAACGAGATTTTGAGTGACAAATTCTGCGCACATTTAATTGCTAAAAAGTATCCATCATTTAAAGAAAATCCGTCAAATTAACACAGAGAATGCACCGTTAAGGCGCGGATACACGATGTTGCTGAATTAGGATCGTTTTCTATTTGCGTGCAGCAAATTGCGTCTTGTGTAATGGGTCGCAACATCGATTGACTGCAACATTGCGCGCATTTTTTTCCCTGAAAGAAAAGCTACCGCAAAGTAAGAAAATTAATTTCTGAGGAGGGGGGTCCAGTTATTAAGTGGAATGGCCTAATACATCAGGATGACATTTGACATCAAATATAAGATCATACAAGAAAAAGCTTAAACATAATAAAGCTTCAGAACATTTACACATAGTAATCTGGCTTTCAAGCAATTTTAGCTTCTTAGTTATTTCTGAAAGCCAATGCCCTTATATGTTTGCAATACTCAAGCATGAAATATTTGTAAGAAAGAAATATTTGGGGAACAATGAAATTATAGTTGTTGCGGTTGTAATTAATACACGTACTGTACTGTACAAGGCCACTTTTTTGTGTGTTTCAACAGTGACAAAATAATCTACAGGTCCTTTGGGGGTAGTTAACCACATGGGAATAAGTAAATTGAAATTAGTTATTTTAAATGAGATGAATTTTTGAACTCTGATTTACCTTTATAGTCTGCCTTGTTGACTTGTGATTTGTGCAAAACATGGTGTCAAACTAGAGGAAACTGTTTTTCCAACTTCAAGCAGATTGACGAGCAATTCTACGGAAGGTAACTTCACGAAACTTCGCAAGTACAAAGATGAATATCTCGGTTCTTGAACCTCCTTTTCTGAAGCCATGAATTAAATCCTAAAGTCCTCGAGGTTTCAAAACATGCTTGTGTGTCAGCTCTTTCTGAGTGGATTCTTCACGAAAAAAAAATCAAAAACTATTCAAAAACCTTGTAGCATCCTTTGCACCCTCACTGCACTCGGGCACAAAACTGATGCTACTCGGACCACAAATAAACAATATGCCCTCCAAAAGTCATTGTTATTGTTCTATTCTCCTATTGTCCAATTCTTAAACAAACAATATCCTGAATAGCAATTAGTCGAATAATTTCTGTTTTAAAGTGATCTTTGAAGCAAAGTTTTATAATTAGGATCTAAAAAAGAACGAAAACAATGTAATTATTTTCTACTATATTCACGGGCCTAATAGAATCACTGCACTAAAGTAGTTTCTTACTGATATTGCAACAGAAAAAAGAACATAGGACCATACACACGGCTGCTCATACAGATATGACATTTAATATAACACGCTATTCACTTGTTGAATAGGGTAAGTGATACGCATCTGTGCAAGTGTATGTATTATATATTCAACTGTTATAATAGACTTGATACGAAATTGAACTGACAGAAGCGAAAGTCGTTATTAATGGAAACTGGAACTCCAATGAACGGTACTTTATCATAGGTCCCTAAATTACCTCATTTGGCATTCTTTACACATTCTTTACGCGTACGTAAATCTACTATCAATTTCATTTGGCCAATCCCTGGTAGCGCGTGAGCTTGATATTATCAATGTATCAGTTATAGGTTTTTCAGCAGATAATGCAATTATCATGTCTAGTATATTCATTTTCTAGACCTGTTTTTAAAAGCACAATAAACTTTTCATTCTGACTTAACAAAATGTAAAAAAAAAAAAAAAAACATTTATCGGATGCATTGGCCATATTAAAAGCTTTGTAAAGCTTTTTGGTATAAACAAAAAGAATAAATATTTGCTGTTTGGTAGATGAGTGAATGCAACCTTTATTTATTCTAGTTCGTAATCTTTTCAGTGTCTTGCTGAAGGACACTGCTGTCAATAGGAGGCCTGTCTTTTTTCATGATTTGTTCTTCATGTGGGAATCTTTCATTGCTTGCCCCCTGATCTTGTATTATACTGTTTAGCATACCGATCAAGCAGTAGCTTCTAGTAGCTTCCAGTAGATTCCAGCTTGTTGTTAAAAAAATGTCAGTGAATGTCCGGATATCAGAATCTTGCCAATAAACTTCATATCCAACAATCTTTAAAAAAACGAAAAAAAAACCTTTGACCTGATGAAAGTAATCCAACTGCAAGGACAGTGAAGGTCAAATTGATCTAAGATCAAAGACCATAGCAAACACTTGTGTGTTTGGTTTAGATTCAACTGTATTAACAACTGACCTCTTTGCGTAAACAGCTTGCATCAGTTTTACGTTTTTCATTATCTTATTTTACGAAATGAGGAAACAGCTGTAACTATGTTTAAAAATCCACTATATAAAAGAGGCAGCTTCTATGTAAAAGTCACTAACTTGTTCCTTGGTTCAAGATGATGTTTGTATTAGGATTTGCACTTTTGTGTATTGTACCATCATATATCAACGGTAAGGCACTCCAGTACCTAATTCGTATCCCTATTTATCAATGACTTATGAATATCCGTTGCTCGATCTTTTTTGCATGTGCAATTTGCGTTTTATAATATTTGTGCGACAATCATTTCCGAATTAAGAGAGTAGGATTTGATTCATGTGTAGGTAATCTTTTAGAGTCTGAGAGATTTTGGGATTCTTTATAGTACCAAGACGTAAGGCAGCAGTGAACGATTAAATGGTACATTCTACAGGTATCCACTGTCTTCTGTTTCGAATCTGTTGCCGTACTTGTAACATTTCGAAAAGTCCTAGTTTAAAATATAAAGTTTGAAAGAGTCATTTTGGTCAAATTGAAGGTATATTTTCCATTGCAAAATCAAGAGACATATAGGGGTACTTTAGTTAATGATTTATCATAGTCCAAAGTTTCAGTTCGTTCCAACTGAATCCGAATGAGCTGCAATGTTTTTAAAAAGTTACTTTCATATTTGTCACTCAAAAAATGCGGAATAACCCAATAACTTTAATGTTGCAAAACATAAAATTCAAAATTGATTTTCGAAAACTACGTTTGTTTAGCTTTCAGAAAATATATAATTATATATCATAATATTAAAAGGCAGTGTGAAATTTTGTTCGCGCAAAGAAATCTCGAAAGCCTCAAACGTATCCTGATATCTTATTGCATACTGTAAGTTTTCAATCAGAAATCATGTGTTTTGTATTAGTTAATGTCAAAACGAGATAGTCAGTTAAGGCTAGGAGTAAATGTAACATAACCGTAGCCACCGATAAGGTTGTCTGATTTTAACACTTTTCCCACAAACCGGACCACTTTTCAAAAACCGGACCACTTTTCAAAAACCAGACCACTTTACCACACATCTATTATTTATAGTGCTGTATCCTAAACACGATGCGCATGCACTGCATAAAAAATAAAGCACTGATGAAGAAACCGGAATCCTAAATCAAAGGGCAAGGAATCTAGAATCCTAATTGGTTTAACAAGTAACTGATTTCAGTTGCTGATCACTATTAATGACGTTGATTTTTCTCTCCGTAGCCTGTGGGGTACGTCCTGCTGGAACTCGTGTAGTTAATGGACAAAATGCTGCACCCCACGCCTGGCCCTGGCAGATCTCTCTCCGTGTGAACGGAAGACATATCTGTGGTGGTTCCTTGATCACTCCCGAATGGGTTCTCACTGCAGCTCACTGCGTTGAAAAAGACCCACGACCAACTTCCTACACAGTGGCTGTTGGTGAGTAATGAGAGGATTTTGACCTTTTTGAAAAATAGAGTGATTAACATGTCACAATACGACTAGTTCATATTGGATGGCAAAAAAATGATAAAACCTTAGAATGACGTCAACAAATCAAACAACTAACGGAACCTATGACCACGACCCCAGACATGAGCTATTCACAGTGGTGAAAGCCAGCGCATGCCTTTCATGCCACACCTGCACCGTAATTCTCCCCCACCACAGCCTCCAATGCAATTTATCTATTGCTTAAAAATAATTCTTAAACACTGTTAGGTGTTCATCGTCAGAGCGGAATGACCAACGTCCAGCGTTCATTTCGTGTAACACAGCTCTTCAAACACTCTGGATTCAGCATGAGACACTTTATGAATGACGTCACCCTACTCAGACTTTCAAGCCCAGTACAACTCAGCCCTCAAGTCAGCACTGTGTGCTTGCCTAGTGCAGGAAGTCGTGCGCCTCAGGGAAGCCGATGTTATATTACTGGTTTGTAAAATAGTTCATATTTTGAAATCCTTAGAGTATATTCATGTTTCTAAAACTTCGCCGGTAAACCTTGAAGCGGACGTGCTTTTCAATTAATAAAATAAATTAGCCCTATATCGTCTTAATTACAATAAATTCAATGGACAGATGCAGGAACAGGAAAAAAAAGAAAAAAGAAAAGAGAAATCACTGGAGATTCTATGAGACAAAAACACCAAAAGCATTATATCTATTGGTATCAGTATTATTAAACAAATTATATAAAGAACATTTTCCCAGGAGGCCTAGGTGGAAAGTGGAATGCTTGTTGCTTAGAAATGAAATACAGTATATTCCTAGACTAGGTGTTATATGTTAGTAGAGTTCCTAGTTTGTTCTCTCCTTTGCTTCGATGTTTTTTCCTCCGGTTTCTTTTTTGATTTTCCTCTCTCTGTAGGAACGAACTTTTGAATTCTAATTCCGTAATGGAAAAAGGGGACCACAGGGATGGTCATATTCGGGTTTGCTAGTCACCCTGGATCTGCCCTTGCTCAGGAGTGTGAAACCATTCGTCTCAATGTGTCTAAAGCAAATCGTATTGGTTTTCATTAAACCGGCATATTCTTATTAATATTTTATTTAAACAACATTTAGGATGGGGAAGAACAATTGGCGGAGGCCAAGGAGCTGACAATTTACAGCAAGCTGTCCTTACTGTCTCAAATGACCAAGCATGTGTCAATAGAAACAGTTATATGATGCGCGTTGATCCAAGGACCATGATCTGCGCCGGCGGTCAAAATGCCGCTGGTGGTTGCCAAGGAGACAGCGGTGGCCCATTTGTCTGTAACGAGGGTGGTAAATGGGTTCTCCGTGGTGCTGTCAGCTGGGGACATAAGATGTGTCGTACTGATCATTACACTGTGTTTGCCAGAGTCAGCACTTTTAGACAATGGATTGATCAAATAATTTCAGGTCAGTAAGGAGATTGATACTATAAAGGCAACTGAAAAGATCTTAATCTTTCTTTTGCTTCATTCGAATTTCCGTACCGATTAGCTTCTAGAAAAACTGAATAGATTTTGATAAAAAGTACTTTTCACAAAGTTTTGGCTAAAGGTAGGTAAAACCAGAAGGATCATGGTTATTTATTACTTAAGGTGGCTTCCTATAGTATTTTTCAGACCATACCTTTCATTTTCATTTTGCTTATTCATGGTCTTAACTTATACCTATATACTTGAATTTTGGACCAGTGATAGAGCTAAGATGAAATTTTAAAATGATGTTAATTTTAGCTTGATTGACGTTACCTTGGCAACGATAAACAAATATTGTGGAAATTGGTTTTTATCGAATAACTCTAAAACTCGATGAGACTTAGACAAGCGGCAAACGACATCATCAACTTCAAGCTATTGCAAAACGATTCCAACTATTTTAAAGAAAATCAATCTGTTAGATTTCAAGTAATTCACTGAAATATTCTAAAGCCGTGATTTTCGCACATTGAAAGTTACGGCGGCCCGAGAGATACTCAGAAAAACCGAATTACTATTAAAATACTCCAAAACAAACCCTAAATTTTACCTGGCTAGCATGTTCAAATTGCTGCCAGAATAACTTTCAAACGAATGCATATATTTGCTCGATATGGTAGGAGTGTATTTATCAAAATATTCACGCAAGGAAAAAAATATATCTCTGGTATTGAGAGAGAATTAACTTTTAGTATTTAGCCAGTAGGCAGTGTATTAGGAAGGGTTTGTTTTGGAGTATTTTAATAGTAATTCGGTTTTTCTGAGTATCTCTCGGGCCGCCGTAACTTTCAATGTGCAAAAAATCACGGCTTTAGGATATTTCGGCGAATTACTTGAAATCTAACAGATTGATTTTCTTTAAAATAGTTGGAATCATTTTGCAATAGCTTGAAGTTGATGATGTCGTTTACCGCTTGTTTAGGTCTCATCGAGTTTTAGAGTTATTCGATAAAAACCGATTTCAAAAATATTTGTTTATCGTTGCCAAGGTAACGTCAATCAAGCTATAATTAACATCATTTTAAAATTTCATCTTAGCTCTATCACTGGTCCAAAATTCAAGTATATAGGTATGAGTTAAGACTATGAATAAGCCAAATGAAAATGAAAGGTATGGTCTGAAAAATACTATAGGAAGCCACCTTAAAACACTTAACGTAGATACAGCTCATAGTTTGATTTCAACTTTTCTTTTTTTCAGGAGGAGGCGGAGGCGGAGGCGGAGGCGGAGGCGGTGGCGGAGGAGGAGGATGTAAGTACGACTATTAATAACTTTCTAGAAAATGTTTTTGAATTCACATACATATCCTGATTTATCTGTTCACAGCTTTTTGCCAAGATAGGGACATGCGCTGTCCAGGTTGGGGACATCTCTGCTCTTGGCACCAGGATGTGAGAGCATACTGCAGAAGGACGTGTAGACTTTGCTAAGGTATTGAAAAGTTGGCGAACCTTTATTTCCATAGCCCAACTGAACTGTCCTTCATTGAGAAATGACTGGAGTCGATTCTAGGGCTGGTTAGGTTTAGGGTAAGAATTAAGGTGTAGGGTTAGATTCCTGTTATCTCTCGACAAGGACATTTTGGTCTATGGAAACAAGTATATCTACCGAAAGGTTGCTACTGCTTTAAGATCATGCTCAATCGGACATACCTTTGATAAATTTTATACATGCATTTTCAGTAAACATGGGCGACAGACGATTTTCGAGATGCGCGAGCGCTTTCAAAAATAGTTTCAGGCTGAGTTTCATGTCTGCGCCTGCGATATTTTTGAAAGCGCTCGCGCATCTCGAAAATGGTCTATTGTCATCAGACGAAAGTTGAATTTATTGGGTCTTTCTATTGATTTGAGATTTTATCTCCGAATCTCCAATTTACTTAGTTTAACAAAACCAACACTCTCACTAAATGCTTAAATCTATGTGAGTGAGGTTTATCCATGCACTGACTTCGATCGGTCCAGAGACTGTTTTAGACTGTTTAGATTCAAGAAAGAAAATTTCCCTAATTCTTCTACGTAGATTGATTTAGATTGAGTGTTAACCAACCTCACGATAAATAATGAGAAAAAGGACCATTTCTGACAAGAATTTTCCTTTCAGTGCAAACCCAACGACTTATTAGTTTCCGGTTTATTTCTTTATCAGCATCATGGTGTCTTTTCTATTATGTGAATTTTTGACAAAGTTTTGTCCCTTTTCTTCATCGTAAATTTACCACTTATGGAGATGTGCTCCACTTGGTTTTTTTTAATGCATTTTTTACTGCATGAAGCAGTCTATTTCTTCTTTGGTACTGCTTTTCGATGTCTTTATCCCGGAGATTTAAGATACCTATCAAAGGATTGTGTTCGTAACAAATGTATTTTCCTCACTTTTTAGATATCCTGTAGAAGAAGAATCTTCAATGTTTGCTAATGCTTGTAATCTATTATGTAAGATTTGCTTGGAAATAAAAAGGAAGTTTGTAACGAGATTTTGAGTGAAAAATTCTGCGCACAGTTAATTGCTAAACAGTATCCATCATTTAAAGAGTCGGTTCGAGCCCCACTGGGCTCGGTGTCGTATGTGAGTAGAGTTGTTTGTTGGTTCTCTCCTGTGCTTCGAGGGTCTTTCCAGGTTCTCCGGTTTTTCCTCCCTCCTCAAAAATCAACTTCTAAATTCCAATTGGAATGCAGTGGAGGAATAGCCACTCTGTAGATTCCACAGTTAATTCACATTTATTTATTTATTTATTCGCATTTTTTTTAAAGAAAATAGTTTACAGTCGCCGTATCATGTACGGTTGCGGCCAAGTCCGTCAAACACACAGAATTCTCCATTAAGGCGCAGATACACGGTGCAATTTTGAATCTGAATTAATGAAAAGAACCTTGTAAGAAATACTGGGGGTATACGTAAGATCTGATGAAGAAAAGAAAAAAGAAAATCGTGGGTTTCTCTGGCCTTATCAAGCTGGTTAAGTGATAAGCATTTCATTTTTCTACGTAGTATCCGACATTACTTTCACATCTTAAATTGCAAGGAATTATAGGACGTCCAGGGGTAAAAGAAAACAAAAATGTCGGATAAAATAGAGGGTTTCGTTTATTTGTCTTTCTTTCATGTCCATCTTTTTAATTAATCTCTTGTCAAGTTGTCTAGGTGTGAAACGTTTACTTAATTTTAATCGACGCCATAAGTGTAACAGAGATTTGTACGAAAATGGCCACCGTATCGTCAAAGTATTGTGTCTTGTGTAATTGGTCGCAACATCGATTGATTGCAACATTGCGCGCAGTGTTGCACCGTGTATCTGTTTTGATCTTCAAGTGGTTAAATTTTGGTCGGCACTCACTCGGCACTCCCTAATTTTTTAATTTAAGATTAATGGGAAAAACGTCTAAATTTTACTGATTCTACATCAATATTTGATTTTTTTTATGGGAACTTTTGTTTGGATTTACGATACCTTTTGAGGGCACTGAAAAGGTGAAATGTGCTAAACCAAGGTATTTATTGGTGTTTTTGTCACAAATTTCCATGTGGCATTGTAAAATGTTCACTTGCCGGCATTTTGTTCAACTTATAGGATGCAAAGAACTATTATTTTGGGGAAAGGAGAGAAGCCGGGTTTTCGCTCTTCCTTAAAGCCCGAACTCATGCACCTACATTCAATACCCCATGACATGGTGTTTTTTTCATCAATTTTTCTAGTCAAGAGTAGTGGACTCGCCCATCACCCCAGGTTTAATTCCAATTTCTTCCCAGGTTCTCCGTGTTTTCTCCAGTTCTCAGAACTTAACGAGCTAAATTTCAGTTCTGATCGAGCCTTAACCAGACTTAGATCAGTCCCTCGGCTGTTTCATGGAATCGATATTTTTTTCTTAAGATCAAAGGTGATCATGATTCACCCAAACCTTTATCTCCAAGGCAAAAATAAGACATGAATGACTCGTTTTTGTTCATATAATGACAATTTGACAATTTTTTTGTTGCTGGTTTGTTTGTTATTTGGCAAGCTTTACTCAGTCTTCAAGCTGCACAATTCAATCTGATCAAACCAAGCAAATACAGTCACATCAAGTGAACTTGCTGGTTCAACTTGGAAGTCGTTTCCATGTCAAACACTTTTGTTTTCGAGATTTGAACCTTTTCCTCAGTCGTAAAAGTTAGTTTAGCCTGCAAAACTTATGCAGCTGGTACAAATAACGAATGGTATATAAAATAAGGCAGCCTTGAACTAATTTTATCGTCGGTCAACTTTTGGTTAACAAGTGAAAACGCCATGATTCTGTGCCTTGGACTGGTTCTTGCCCTTTTAGGGCCATCTCTTTCTGAAGGTAAGAAAAATATCGAATTGTTTATAATGAAAAGGATTTCTGTTGAAAGATAGTATTTTCTAAATCACTCGAAAAGCTACAATCTTGGACAAAATTGTTGTTACATTGCCCTTTTCATGACAAATTTTCGATGCTCTTCGCACTTTTCACTTGTTTTCTTCAACCCCCCTTATCCCCTCCCCCTAAACAATGTTGTTGTGTTGTCTCCTTGGTCTGGTAGCCCCTTAGGATGCAACATTGGATAGGGGGAGGGGGATACTTTGGAAAAAGAAAGTTAAAAGTGAGAAATGTTTTGTAACAACTAATTTTGTCCAAGATTGTAGCTCGCAAGCGTAGCAATCACTTTACCAGTGTTTGACTTTGCCTTTTATGACTTTTAGTACATGCTCCCCAATACTTCTATCGTGTTCTGCCAATCCCCGCGTGCTTCATAATTTCACACATTCCGTTATTTCAATTATTCTCGTAAGCCGTAACAAAGCATTTTTCTTCAGCTTGTGGAAGCAAAACTTTCAGTGCTCGTGTGGTTAATGGAGAAAACGCCCAACCACACTCGTGGCCCTGGCAGATCTCTCTCCGTGTGAACGGAAGACACATCTGTGGTGGATCTCTGATCAAACCTGACTGGGTCGTTACTGCTGCTCACTGTGTGGACAGAAACCCCAGACCAAGTGGCTACACAGTTGTTGTTGGTACGTAAAATCTATTATGACCAAAAAAAATCAAATTCATATTTTTCCTCTCTTTTTATTCCTGTCTGTCTGTCTGTCTGTCTGTCTGTCTGTCTGTCTGTCTGTCTGTCTGTCTGTCTGTCTGTCTGTCTGTCTGTCTGTCTGTCTGTCTGTCTGTCTGTCTGTCTGTCTGTCTGTCTGTCTGTCTGTCTGTCTGTCTGTCTGTCTGTCTGTCTGTCTGTCTCTCTTACGTTTTCTTTCTATGATTTATTATCCATCTTCAGGAGCACATCGCAGAACAGGATCGACCCCTGTCCAGCAAACTTTCCGTCTCCGTCAACTTTTCAAGCACGAACGATTCAATATGAGGCAGCTGAGCCACGACATTGCTCTTCTTCAACTTGAGCGACCAGTCCAAGCCAGTTCAAAGGTCAACACTGTCTGCCTACCATCATCTGGAAGCAAGGCTCAAGTGGGATCTCAATGCTACATCACTGGTAACTTTAATTTGATTTACTTTTATTGACTTGAGTTCAAAGGGCTGATACTTGATGTATTATCATCCTTATTCTACAGGTTGGGGTCGTACTGTTGGTGGTGGAAATGCTGCTGATACCCTTCAACAAGCCATGCTTCCTGTGGCTAGTCACCAGGCTTGCTCTCGCGTAAATGGGCTTCTCCTCCCAGTACATGAGCAATCTATGATCTGTGCCGGTGGACAAGGCAAGGGTGGTTGCCAAGGAGACAGCGGTGGACCATTTGTCTGTAACGAGGGTGGTCGATGGGTTCTCCGTGGTGCTGTCAGCTGGGGACACAGTCGATGTCGTACTGACCATTACACTGTTTTTGCTCGAGTCAGCAGCTTTATTGAATGGATCAGCCAAAAGATGTCAGGTACTTTTATACTGGCCGTCGTACCATCGTCATTCAAAAGCTTTTGACTTCTTTTTTTTTTCAAAATGATTTCTTAATTTTCATTCCATTACCTTTGAACAGGTGGCGGAGGAGGAGGAGGAGGGGGAGGAGGATCAGGTAAGTGTTGATATCATTATATTATTACTATTATTATTATTATTATTATTATTATTATTATCATCATCATCTTCATCATTACTACCACTACTACCACTACTACTACCACTACTACTACTACTACTACTACTACTATTACTACTACTACTACTACTACTACTACTATTACTACTACTACTACTACTACTACTACTACTACTACTACTACTACTACTACTACTACTACTACTACTACTACTACTACTACTACTACTACTACTACTACAACTTTTATGGTTTTAATTAAGTATTATGCTCACGATGATACAAATGCTAGTGATTAATATGTTATTTAAAATCCTGGTGGTTTGACTATTTCCGTGATCGAAAACAGATCCAATGTCATCAACCACTGTGCGCTCAATCTACTCGTTTTTTCATAGCGGCCATTTTGAAAATTAAAGAGGCTGAATGAAGCTTTACTTTTTGAAAACAAGACACTCTAAATAATAGATCTCAGTTTTCCTAAGGTTTAAAGCATCCTTGATCGAGATGCCAAGGACCCAAGAGCAACGGAACATGTGGAAATTGTAATCAAATCCTATCAAGGAATCGAGAAAGCTTTTGTCAACTTCTTTGATAGCATTTGAGCGTTTATTCTTTAATTTAATAAACCCCTGACCGATAAAGGTAAACTCCTAATCTTATCTGGACAGCATATTCTTTAAAGTAGACACGTTTAAAGTGTATATAAGCCCTACAGGATGGTTTCATGGTTTGAAAGCCCTTTTAAAATAAACAAGAATGACGTTTACTATTCTTTGATATCCCTTTTCGTTGCTGAGAAATTCAATATAGATATTTAAAAGCAGAACAAATTAAGTGAAAAACCTTTTTATCATTTAAGGTTCTTGCCAAGATAGAGACCAACGATGTCAATCGTGGACAGCATACTGCTCCTTTCATCCATTTGTCAAACAAAACTGCAAAAAAACCTGCAAACTCTGCTGAGGTTCGTAAAAGTCTAGATGATAATACTTGGAGCATGTTCAAACTTTACTGGAGTATTAGACAGTGACTAAAGCTTTCCCAATGTCACTTTTCTAGTTACTTAATTTGAGTATAAAGTCAGTCTTTTACATGAAATCAATGAAGATGATATGATAACTGAAACCGAAAACATTTGAATATTTATCGATATATCTATTGATCTTTACTAGCCAAAAAAAAAGTAATTTCAATGTCATACGGAGAGAAATAAAAAAAAAGGCGGTGACTATTTCACAAGTTAAATAAAAACCGCCTTCTACTCCTTTTGAGTTATTTTCACAAATTCAAGTTAAGTAGTCCATTATTTTTGTTCTTTTCTAATTTTATTCCTTGTCATAATACAATTATAATCATTTTCTTTCTTTTCTACCCAGATTCCCAGTTACTCACATTAAAATGCATATGACATTTCATGAAGAACTACGAATCTTAAAACAAGCAAGTTATATGAAAATTTCATTTAGATGAGATGAATAAAATGATTGATTGAAAGAAGTTGTTTTGACTTTATTGGTGGAATAACTAGTAGTCTGCGATAAAGATAGCATCACCTTAGAAATGCAGGCCTTTTAAAACTTTATTCGCTGATGATGGTTTGTAAAGTGCACTTAAAAGAATGTGAATTAGAGATTCCCTACTCCCCGGGAAGCTAGATCACCACTAGTCTCCTTTGCAGCCGTTCTTAGTGTCGGCCTCAAAATCCCTCCACACTTACTAGATCATGACCAACCATCATTAAATTTGTTTTAATCAGTGAGCTCCCTGTGTATCGTTTTGCCTCGCTTTACTGGTGGAATGTCATTCTATCCTTCTATAAGAAGTCTTACTTTTTTGGTTCCAAACTTTTTCTTATTAATAATAATAATTAAAAAACTCAGAAACAAAGTAACGCTTTTTTTATTCTGATTATTCTGATATGGATTACCTATTCCTTTAAATATTGGATGACACAAGATCATATAAACGCTGAATAATACGATTCTTTCCTGCCGTAATCATCCTCATTAGTAACTGTGAAATAACGAGCGTCCACAATAGCGGGGTGTGCTTCGTAATAGAATATGATGCCGGACAAATTATTGGGTACATCACTGACTCCTAAATCTGGGTTAGCGTACGGGTCTAAACTAGATATGCCAATTCACTTGACTTATCAAACCTTTAAAAATACCTTCAAATTTTATCAATAACGGGAACAACCTCTGGGCTAGCGCTGATCAAATTCAGGGCCCAGGACAACGGTTATAATCACATATCGAATTGGAATTGACCTTGTTAGGTTTTGCAGAGTATGGAAAACGGAAGATCCTGCAGGTGGAGAATCAAGGGTGAGAACTAGCAAACTCTACTCACATGTGATAACGAGTTCAGGAATCGACGATCTCGAAGCTACAGAGACGAGGGACAAGTCAACTACGTAACGCTACCCCCACGCCTGATCCCCAACTGAACTCATGAAAAATGATACCCAGACTTCTATAACTATTGAACAAGAGCCCCATGATACTCAAAACGCCAAGTAAATTGTTTAATACAATTTGATCAGTTTCGTACAAGTCGTTACGTACCATAATTAAAAAATTCGTTACCTGCTAAAGAACTCCAACAAAATAAGACATGTTATTGATTAGTCTTGCTTTAAACAAGCTTCGCGCACTTTCTTTTGATTTTCCAAAAACAGGTCGCACAAAAAAAAAAAAAAAAAAAAAAAAAAAGAAAAAACGTCAGTCGGGACGACAATTACAAACTTGACTTTTTGAAAACAAATAAATATTGGTGTTTCATAATCGGCTTCTTAGTCAATGGACACGCCATGCTGTCATAGCTGTGGGGCTGTTAAAACCAAACTCCACAAGAAGAATAAAACACTTTTAAAGGTGAATCAATAATGGCCTAAAGTAGTGAAAATACAAATTTGAAGTGGTGTTGAACGCGTGACACAATGTCAACGACAGAATACTCTAAAATGGCACTGAAAATTAAAAATGTCCTTTTATCTTAAAATTTATGTCTGCTCAAATCAGTTCTGGTATTTGAACATCAAGGTTTTCATTTTCAAGACATTTTCCAGGATTCTTTTTAAAGCATAGTTTGTTGAACCTGCAGCAACTCCACAGCTGTCTTTACCAAGTAGCATATAAAAATGAGTACGACTTAGAGACATTCTTATTAAGCAAAAAAACCTTTACAGACATGATTTTTGCTCTTGGCCTTGTGCTTGCTCTTTTAGAGCCATCCCTTACTGAAGGTATGTGTAACACTAAGAATAAATCGAATTGACTTATAAGAGAGTTAATCAATATAAACTTTTGTAAAAAATGGCGGTTAAGTTACTATTGCTTTTGGAAATTTATTAGACTCAGAGTAAAACATCTAAGACCTTTCCAAATAGTTTTGTCTTTCTTTTGTAATTTATGAAATTTTACATCACAGTGTATGATTTCTTCCTTTTAAAATCATCACGGAAAGAAAGTTCATAGTTTTCTTCCCTACATAAAAATGAACTTCCAAACTCCAATTTGATCAGGAATTGGGGGCCAGACTGGAAATATTTTTCTGTTATACCTTTGTAAAGCAAGGAGGGGTGATTAAAAAGGAGGTGTATACGTACGCCGTACGCGTCATCTTCATTTAGGGGTTTCCATTGCGGATTCCAGAACTACTCCTAGATCCCCCCCTGCATCGAATAGAGCATTTGCCATTGCATAGAGCATTTGCCATTGCGGCCCCTAAGTTATGGAATTATCTGATCATAGATTTGCGTCAAATTATAACAATCACTATATTTAAACGTGAGTTAACGACATATCTTTTTAGTTTGGCTTACTGTTCGTCACTTTCTGATTAATTATTAGTTATTATTATCGTTGATATTCTTCTTCTTCTACTTTTTCTTCTTCTTCTTCTTCTTCTTCTTCTTCTTCTTCTTCTTTTTCCTCTTCTTCTTCTTCTTCTTAATATCGTTCTAGAATTTTATTAGATTTTGTATAAGCTTTGTTTTTTTTTTGCATTTTTAATAATAATATTAATATAAGTCGATATTACATTTAGTATATGTATTATGCGCGATTGATCAGTTTTATGCATATAGGCGCATTATAAGTGATTTTCAAAATATTACTATTGAACAGTATATATTTATATCAATCAGCTTATTTGTACGCCATATGGCACCTACTTAATCCACGACGGTTTGCCTGTTCAAATTTACGAATATTTTATTAACAGTCATAAAAGTCTTGAGAAAAAACTGACTTTTGTTCATGATAAGATTAAATTGCTAAAATTTTGAAAAAAATGCATTTTCTTTCAGCCTGTGGTGCCAAACCGTACAGTGCTCGTGTGGTTAATGGACAAAATGCCCAGCAACATGCCTGGCCCTGGCAGATCTCTCTCCGTGTGAACGGAAGACACATCTGTGGTGGATCTCTTATCAGACCTGACTGGGTTCTCACTGCTGCTCACTGTGTGGAAAGAAATATGAGACCAAGTGGCTACACAGTCGTTGTTGGTAAGTGAATTGTAAATGAAGAGAAGAGAAGAGAAATATATGAAAAGAAAGGAGAGGTGAGAAAAGAGGAGGAGGAAGAGGAGTATGAGGAAGAAGAGGAAAAAAAGACGACGAAGACGAAGACGATAACGAAGAACAGCATTAAGGAAAACGAAAAAGAACGCAACAAGCAAGTCAACAAAAAAAAAAAAAAAAAAAAAAAAAAAAAAAAAAAAAAAGAAAAAAAGAAAACAACACAAAAAAAGAAAACAACACAAAAAAAGAAACAAAAAAAAAAAAAAAAGCAACAACAAAAAAACAACCGATTAAAAAATTAGTTTTAATAATTAAAACATTTTGAGCCGTAAATCTTACATTTAGAATGTTATATCTCTGCCATAAAAGAGTTCAAGACATAAATCCTTATATAATGTAAGTTAACTATTGCTGAAATTTATCGGTAGGTGCTCACTGGAGAACGGGATCGACCTCCGTACAGCAAACTTTCCGTCTACGTAGACTTTTTGTTCACGAAGCATACAGAAATTTGATAAACGATGTAGCTCTTCTTCAACTGGAGCGACCTGTGCAAGCTAGCTCAAAGGTCAACACTGTTTGTCTACCATCAACTGGAAGCAAGGCTCAAGCCGGAGCACGTTGTTACGTCACTGGTAAATTGAAATTTCATTCACCGTAAACTTAATATGCAATTGTTGCGATTTACACTAACTTTCTGGATTATCATCCTTATTCTGCAGGTTGGGGTCGTACTGTTGGTGGTGGAAGTGCTGCTAATACCCTTCAACAAGCCATGCTTCCTGTGGTTAGTCACCAGACTTGCTCTCGTGTTAACGGAAGACTCCTTCCAGTAATTGAGAGGTCTATGATTTGTGCTGGTGGGCAAGGCAGAGGTAGTTGCCAAGGAGACAGTGGTGGCCCATTTGTCTGTAACGAGGGTGGTCGATGGGTTCTCCGTGGTGCTGTCAGCTGGGGACATACCATGTGCCGTACTGATTATTATACTGTTTTTGCTCGAGTCAGCACCTTCGTCGGCTGGGTGAACCAGAAGATCGGCTCAGGTATATTTACAGTAATCTTTAACCATTGTTTTGCATGAATTGCGTATCATTTTTTAGCTATTTATTAATTATTAAGGACTATACCAACAAAAGTGCAAACGCCTAACAGGGGTCACTTTTGCAAAATTTCGAAATCACGATGTAGAATGAAAACTGGAGCCAAAACTGAAAATATAGATCGGTAGCACTTTGACCTCAGTCATTCACATTTTTTTTTTAAATCCACAGTAGAAGTTGTTGGTGGGATTTAGTTTGTTTGTCAGATGTTAAGCCTTTGATTTGTTTTCACTCTACATGGTGATTGTTTAATTTTGTATAGGATTCGTCCTTGCTGATTATCAATTTATTACCTTTTGACAGGTGGTAGTGGTGGTGGTGGAGGAGGGGGAGGAGGAGGAGGAGGATCAGGTTAGTATTTATTTTAATAAATTATCACCTTCATTATTAGTTTCATTTGTCTAAATTCGTTCTAATATATTAAAATCAAGTGCTATCATATAAATTGGATCGAGTATCCAATGGCATGCACGTGATTCTAAGTCATGAATTTATTTTAATATATTTAGAAACATTTATTTAAATTAATCTGAGAAAATTGTTTTCAGAATAAATGTTTAAATATAATTGAAAAATGAATGGCTAAGGGAGCATTCATTTTTTAGGAGGGGGGCGGGGGGCGGAGGAATTAGGGGGGGGGGGGGGTCATTAAAAAAATACTAGATAAAAAGGGGGGTTCATATTTTTTTTAACACTGAACCAGGGGGGGCTAGCAATTTTTTTCTATTTGATTCCTCTAATTCCTCAGCCCCCCCCCCCCCTCCTCCCCCCACCTCCTAAAAAAATGAATGCTCCCTAATGACTTTTTTTTGCTTTAAGGTTCTTGCCAAGATAAAGACCGCCGTTGTCGAGTGTGGACAGGATACTGCTCCTATCATCAATATGTCAGAGCAAACTGCAGAAGAACCTGCAGACTGTGCTGAGGTTTGTATATAGTCATTTAAAAAAACGTTGTCACTGATTGGTTCTGCTACTACGCGACTGAACCGAAAGGGATCATGGGTAAAATCGCTGAAGCGCTTAATTATTCGCTCTCAAGTAGTTTTTTTTTTTGCCTACTAATGAGATAACACATGCAGCAACCCTTCCAACGTTTGTCTTCGAGTTTTGCGAAAGGAAGACAAAATTCTATATGATTAATATTCAGTCAGATATGTTGCAGGTTTTGGAACTGTTAAGTCATTAAAATGCTATTTCACCAGCGAATTTTCGTACTGTAAGCCCGGCGCATATTTAATCAGGGAAGAATTCAACCGCTTCAGTGATTGTTTACCCATACTCCCATTCGGGCTAGTCGCGTAGTCGCGGAGCCGGTCTGTGACTTTTTTTCTTCAAATAATGTATAAATACAGGCAATTCTATGTACTTGCAGCATGTTCTAAGTGAGCTTGATTATTAGGCAGTGACTATTTCACAAGTCAAATGGAATTCCTGAACTCAGGTTGGATATTGGGACTGAACCTTGACTCGAGGATTTTTCTCCGGATTCTCCAGTTTTCCTCCCTCTGCAACACCTAAGTTAAATTCTAATTCGACCTGTAAGTTAGACGCGTGCCAAGAAGTTGTTTCAGGGCTTGATGAAATTTTAAGGCCTCGAGTCTTTAGTAATCTCCAGGGGTGGGGAAGGGGTACTTCTAAACATTTTATACGGATAAGTTCCGCCCAGACTCTCGACCCCTTACTCTTTTATGTACCAAAATTTCGGAAAAAAAGGTACCCATCTCTTATACATATTTATGTCCGATATGGTATCCCTTTTATATATAATATACTTTTGAAGAAAAGGTATTACTTTTATTCCCTTGAATAGTATTTTTACTTTACCTAAACTCGCGAATTGATGACGCTTTTCTATACCAAAACTCACAAATTCCCAACTCTTTACTATACCATCGGCCTGAAAAAGTTACCCCTTTCTGGCGGAGCATCCACGTATAGCGCGCTACAGGGAGTACAACCCGGGTTTTAAGGATTATTTTCTGATAGTACTTTTTGATCTTTATTCTTTATTTGCTTATCCAAAAACGTGTTTTCTTTTCTAGCTACCAAAAAAACTGTACCATTGATGTCAATAAGATAAGAAAGCCTGAGTTATTCCGAAAAGAAGTGAAAAGAAAGAAAAACTTATAAAAATGTTGGAATGATCAATAAAAAAAATATTACTTCAAAAACACCATAGACCAGCTTTCAGTCAATGAGTATTTTTATATCTTAATATTAGAAAATGCTACAAAGAAACGCGCATCCATGAGATTACATTATGCAACATATTGTGAATGAAATAAAAAGAGTAATCGATCCATGAGGTTACCTTATGCAACATATATATTGAATGAATTAAAAAGATTAATCGATCCATGAGGTTACCTTATGCAACATATATATTGAATTAAATAAAAAGAGTAATCGATCCACGAGGTTACCTTATGCAACATATATATTGAATTAAATAAAAAGAGTAATCGATCCATGAGGTTACCTTATGCAACATATATATTGAATGAAATAAAAAGAGTAATCGATCCATTAAGTTACCTTATGCAACATATATATTGAATTAAATAAAAAGAGTAATCGATCCATGAGGTTTCCTTCTGCAACATATATATTGAATGAAATAAAAAGATTAATCGATCCACGAGGTTACCTTATGCAGCATATATATTGAATGAAATAAAAAGAGTAATCGATCCATGAGGTTACCTTATGCAACATATATATTGAATGAATTAAAAAGAGTAATCGATCCATGAGGTAACCTTATGCAACATATTGTGAATGAAATAAAAAGAGTAATCGATCCATGAGGTTACCTTCTGCAACATATTGTGAATGAAATAAAAAGATTAATCGATCCATGAGGTTACCTTATTCAACATATTGTGAATGAAATAAAAAGATTAATCGATCCATGAGGTTACCTTATGCAAAATATAAATTGAATGAAATAAAAAGAGTAATCGATCCATGAGGTTACCTTCTGCAACATATTGTGAATGAAATAAAAAGAGTAATCGATCCATGAGGTTACCTTATGCAAAATATTGTGAATGAAATAAAAAGAGTAATCGATCCATGAGGTTACCTTATGCAACATATATATTGAATTAAATAAAAAGAGTAATCGATCCATGAGGTTACCTTATGCAACATATATATTGAATTAATTAAAGAGTAAACGATCCATGAGTTATCTTATGCAAAATATAAATTGAATGAATATATGTTGCCTTATGCAACATGTAATGTGAATGCTGCTAATTAAGATATATTGACATGTGGAGAAATTATGGACACGCATGCGCAGTTGCTCTTTAAAAAAATTATCAAAATGGCGGATTAAATTCATTGGGTTTTAACCTTAATAAGTTTTGTTTGTGAGATAGTTCTTTTCGCTCGATGTATATTAGGTTTGTTCAATCGGAATCGTATTATACAATTCAAAAGCTCAATAAACAATAAAAAAATCAACAAGTGTATAGAGTATTCTTTGCGGTAATAAGCATTTTAGGTTAAGGAAAATAATGTGGCTCACCATGTAGCCACTTCAAAGAAATTGGAATAACAGGGGTTGAAAGGAGACGATTTTGTAAAAAAATAAGAGACATACAAAACTTGTTCAATCGAATTCATATTTAATAAACTCGACTCTTTCACATCAAATAACTTTGAAATACCTGATAAATATTTGCTCTGCGGTAAAATGAAGTCAACTCCCGTGAAATTTTGATGCCAAAATGTAGTAAACATGGCGATTTCTTGCGCGTGAAGCCCCAAAACTCGTCTAATTTTGGAAGTTTCTTGTGGATATTAAGCTTATTTGGCCGCCATCTTGCTTTCATAGACGTTTAATAGCTCCCAGGCTTTGCAGGTCATAATTGTTCGTTTTGGTCTACAAAAACCTGGGCAGACCATGTGATTTGTCAGCTAAAGACAGTGCAAGAAGCTTGCAACTATCCTTTCGACTTCAAAATACTTTCCCCCCTCCACAGTTAAACATCTTTTCTTATTTTTTGGAAAAAAATCTGCAGTTGACATGCAGTTTAGGTCTTTAGAAAAGACTACTGAACGATGACTGCGCCCTTTTTGTTCTAACATACTACGCGCGTACTACTCGCCCCATTCCCAAACGGATGTCCATAATTTCTCCACATGAATATCTTCACTCAAAACACTGAGCAAAAAATAGAAGAGTTCAAAAAATATATATACAGCCAGGCATGGACCCGTCACGTTGTGCAACATTGTTTTACCTATAACTCTCATACAAATTATTGAAAATTATTTTTCACATAGAAGCCATTGTTTTGAATTACAAGCAACAACAAATAAATATAAATGTCTACCTGACGTCAGAGTCAAACATACAGCATGGAAAAACCTTTATAACTTCAAGACGCATCACTTAAACTGTACGTATATATTTTCTTAGGCCACACAACAGCTCACCTCATGTAGAATCTATATGTACTGAGACGTTTTTCAGAGGTGGTATAAGCACTCTAAGGAATCCATAACAAATACAAATTGTATAAGAATCACTGACTCCTAAATTGGGATTAACAGGTCTACACTTAATAAGCCAATTCATTTAACTTTACAAACCTTTAAAATTACCTTCAAATTTTATCAATAACGGGAAAAACCACTGGGCTAGCGCTGATCAAATTCAGGGCCCAGGGCAACGGCTATAAAATCACAAATCGAATTGGAATCTTGCTTAATTAGGTTTTGCAGAGTATGGAAAACCGAAGATCCTGGAGAATCAAGGGTGAGTCCTAGCAAACTCTACTCACATGTGATACCCAGTTCAGGAATCGGCGATCTCGAAGCTATAGAGGCGAGGGACAAGTCCACTACGTACCGCTACCCCCACCCCTGATCCCCGACTGAACTCATGAAACATGATACTCCGACTTCTATAACTATTGAACAAGAGTCCCATGATACACAAAACGCCAAGTAAAGTGTTTAATTTTCCGAAGTCAGGTCGCAAAAAAAAAAAAAATAATAAAATAAAATAAAAAAAAAATAAAAAAAAATAAAAAAAAAACTTTTATCGGGACGACGATTGCAAACTTGATTTTGAAAACAAATAAACATAGAATTTTCTTAATCGGCTTCTATGTCAATGGACACGCCATGCTGTCATAGCTGTGGGGCTGTTAAAACTAAGATCCATCAGAAGAATAAAACACTTTTTAAGGTGAATCAATAATGGCCTAAAGCACTGAAAATACAAATTTGAAGTGGTGTTGAACGCGTGACACAATGTCAACGACAGAATACTCTAAAATGGCACAAAAAATATCCTTTTATCTTGCAAATGATGTCTGGTCAAACCAAGTCTGGCATTTGAACATCAAGGTTTTTATTTTCAAGACATTTTCCAAGATTCTTACATAGTTTGTTGAACCTGCGGCTACTCCACAGCTGTCCTTACCAAGTAGCATATAAAAATGAGTACGACTTAGAGACATTCTTATTAAGCAAAAAACCTTTACAGACATGATTTTTGCTCTTGGCCTTGTGCTTGCCCTTTTAGGGCCATCCCTTTCTGAAGGTATGTTTAACACTAAGAATTAAAATCGAATCGGCTTATACAAGAGTTAAACTTTTGTAAAAAGTGGCGGTTAATTTACTATTGCTTTTGGAAATATATTAGACTTAAAGTGAGACATCTAAAACCCTTTCCAAATTTTTTTTTTTAAGTTTTATGAAATTTTACATCACTTTGCATCATTTCTTCCTTTTAAAATAACAACGGAAAGAAAGTTCATTGTTTTCTTCCTTCCGCAAAAATGAACTTTCAAATTCCAATTTGATCAGGAATTGATGGCCAGATTGGAAACAAGCTTGGGACCTTGTTTTTTCTGTTATATCTTCGTAAAAGAGTATTAAAAAGTAGGGGGACGTCGTCATCTTCTTTTAGGGGTTCCGATTGCGGATTGCAGAACTCCTCCTAGATCCACCCCTGCATCGTGTAGTGTGTATTTGTAATAATCAGCTTGTTTTTACGCCATATGGCAGCTACTTTAATTTACCGCTGAAAAAATCCACGAGGTTTTGCCTGTCCAAATACGTATATTTTATTAACAGTCATTTAAGTCTTGAGGGAATAAAACCTGTCTTTTGTGCAAAATATGATTAAATTTTTGATATTTTGAAACTGAAAAATACTGTAATTTTTCAGCCTGTGGTGCCAAACCGTACAGTGCTCGAGTGGTTAACGGACAAAATGCCCAGCCACACGCCTGGCCCTGGCAGATCTCACTGCGTGTGAACGGAAGACACATCTGTGGTGGATCTCTTATCAGACCTGACTGGGTTCTCACTGCTGCTCACTGTGTGGAAAGAAATACGAGACCAAGTGGCTACACAGTTGTTGTTGGTAAGTGAATTGTAAATGAAGAGAAGAGAAGAGAAAATCAATGTACAAAAAGATAGAAGAGGTGAGAAAAGACGAAAAGGAAGAGGAGGAGGAGAAAGAAGAAGAAGAAGACGACGAAGAAGAAGACGATAACGAAGGACAGCATTAAGGAAAACTAACTAAAAAGAACAAAAACAAAAAAAACAAAAAAAACAAAAACAAAAACAAAAAGAGCAAGGCAACAAAAAATAGTAACTTGCGATAAAAAAATCAAATTTAATCATTTCAACATTTTTTTTAGCTGCAAATCCGTGGTCAGGAACACCGTCCATTTGAGTGTTCAGTAGAAGATTATATCATTGCCATAAAAATGAAAGAGCTCAAATTATTAATAATCTTATTAATGTATAGATAAACTATTGTTTTAAAAACTATGTTGGTAGGTGCTCACAGTAGAACGGGATCGACCGCTGTGCAGCAAACTTTCCGTCTACGTAGACTTTTTGTTCACGAAGCATACAGAAATTTGAGAAATGATGTAGCTCTTCTTCAGCTGGAGCGACCAATCCGAGCTAGCTCAAAGGTCAACACTGTCTGTCTACCATCATCTGGAAGCAAAGCTCAAGTCGGAGCACGATGCTATATCACTGGTGAGCTAGCTGGCTATAGCCTAATGAATGTTACTTACATTGTAGGTGGCTAATGTTCGAGTGTGACAATTGGCACTCATTTTCTGGATTATCATTCTTAATCTCCAGGTTGGGGTCGTACTGTTGGTGGTGGAAGTGCTGCTTATACCCTTCAACAAGCCATGCTTCCTGTGGCAAGTCACCAGGCTTGCTCTCGTGTTAACGGAAGACTCCTTCCAGTAGTTGAGAGTTCTATGATTTGTGCCGGTGGACAAGGCAGAGGTGGTTGCCAAGGAGACAGTGGTGGCCCATTTGTCTGTAACGAGGGGGGTCGATGGGTTCTACGTGGTGCTGTCAGCTGGGGACATTCCATGTGTCGTACTGATCATTACACTGTGTTTGCTCGAGTCAGCAGCTTCGTCGGTTGGGTAACCCAGAAGATTGGCTCAGGTATATTTACAGTGATCTTCAAACATTGTTTTACATGGATTGCCGTTTTATTTCTTAGCTATCTATTAATTATTAAGGACTATACCAACAAAAGCGCGTACACCTAACAGGGGCCAAGGTTTGCAAAGTTTCGGCACAATCACGATGTAGAATGAAAACTGGAGCCAGAATCGAATGGATAGATCCCTAGCATTTTGACCGCAGCCATTCAAAATATTTTTTTTAAATCCACATTATAAGTTGTTGTTGGGATTTTATTTGGTTGTCAGGGGTTAGGCCTACTTTGATTTGTTTTCACGCTACATGATTGTTTAATTTTGTATAGGATTCGTCCTTGCTGATAATCAATTTATTACCTTTTGACAGGTGGTAGTGGTGGTGGTGGTGGTGGAGGAGGAGGAGGAGGGGGAGGCGGTGGAGGATCAGGTTAGTATTAATTTTATTAAATTATCACCATCGTTTTTAGTTTCATTTGTCTAAATTCGTTCTAATATATTAAAATCAAGTGCTATCATATATATTGGATCGTGTATCCAACGGCATGCACGTGATTCTAAGTCATGAATTGTTAATTAGTCTAAGAAAATGACTTTTTATAATTTAAAAAAAAAAGGATCTTGCCAAGATAAAGACCGCCGTTGTCGAGGGTGGACAAGATACTGCTCCTATCATCAATATGTCAGAGCAAACTGCAGAAGAACCTGCAGACTGTGCTGAGGTTTGTATATAATTACAGGCAATTCTATGTACTTGCAGCATGTTCTAAGTTAGCTTGATTATTAGGCAGTGACTATTTCACAAGTCAAATTTAAATGGAATGTCTGAACTCAGGTAGATATTGGGAATTAGAAAAAACCTACTAATGGTCTATCACCAATCGAGCCCTGTGATTGGCTGAGCTACTAGGGGTCTATTAGTGATAGACCTCTAGTAGCGAAAAGCACCGGTTTTGAAAACCAAAAATTATATATTTAAAGCAAAATCCAAAACTTTTGCATCCTTTTATTGGACCGATTAGTAGGTTTTTACTAAAACAATTAGACCTCTCGCCCTTATGGCCTACGAGTCAATAGCCCATTCGGCCAAATGTTCTTTTTTCGGACCATTTCTCATCCTCGGACATTATCAGCCGATATCCCAGCCGCCAGGAGGGGTTTATTTACTAAATATCAGAAAGATATTGGGACTGAACCTTGACTCGAGGGTTTTTCTCCGGATTCTCCAGTTTTCCTCCCTCTGCAACACCTAAGTTAAATTCTAATTCGAGTCTTTAGTAACCTCCAGGGGTAGGGAGTGGGTACTAAACATTTTGTACGGGGATGCTCCGCCCAGACTATCGATCCCTTAGACTTTTATTTACCAAATCTCGGCACTTGATAAGGTACCCCTTTCATATCTACATTTTTGCCTGAAAAGTTATCCCTTTCATATAACTTTGAAGAAAGGGTAACACTTTTATACACCTTAATTTTGAAGAAGCAGGCCAGATATGAAAATATCAATCGCCGTATAAAAGGGTGTGCAAGTGTGGCTTCATTCCTTTGAATAGTAATTTTAGCTTTCTCTTACTTTTATTTACCTAAACTTGCGAATTCATGACCATTTTCTACACCAAAAATAAAAAAAATCCCCGCAGTGTACCAACGAGAAAATAAGAAAACCGAAACCTTTAACGCGCACAATATGCTTTTCCATACCTCATTTCTCCCTTTCGCGCGGAGCATCCCCGAGCACTATAGGGAGTACGCACGGGGGTTTTAAGAGATATTTTCTGATAGCGCTCCTCGATTTTTATTTCTTATTTCCTTATCTAAAAACTTGTTTTTTATTTTTCTAGCTACCAAACAAAACTGTACCACTGATGTCAATTCCCAGATGAAGTGAAAAGAAAGAAAACATTATAAATATGTTGGAATGATCAATAAAGATGATTACTTCAAAAACACCACAGACCAGTTTTCATGTGTTCATGTATTCAATGAGTAGTAATAAATGTAGCAAAGAAACGAGCTATCATGTACAATCGGACTTAGTGAAACAAAATAACATATTTTGACGCGAAAGCAAAAAATCTTCAGTGCTATTTAAAGAAATATATATATAAATTTATCTTTCCTGACAAATTTCATTTATAATTATTTAAATTTTTATGAAATAGATAGAGTAATCGATCCATGAGGCTACCTTATGCAAGATGTAATGTGAACGTTGCATATTGAGATATTTTGGATATTTTCCTTTAAAACACTGAGTGAATTTCAACTGTTTGCTACCAGGACAGAAAATAGAGGAGTTCAAAAAATAATATATATATATATAAATATATTTATATCTTTTTGGTGAACATGTTAAATTCAACCTGCCCTAGCTGTACTTGACTGGATTGGCTGCATAGTAGGGGATTGCAGGGTTACGGTTTAATAAGCTGGTAAAAGTATTCAAATCTTTTTAACTGCTCGAAATAGTGGTCAAACACTGACCAATATGTGGTGTTATCCAGATAATTTTTTTTCAGAAATTAGTGATGTGTACTATCGTCACTACGCAAACACTACATAATAAACGCATTCGATTCTAACTCTTAGTAGAGTATGTGGAAACCTAAAACAAGTACATCTTAGAAAAATGGATCTCCTATTGGTTTTGTGAGTATCCCATTTGTGACCCTTCCTTAACTTTTGTAATCGCATATAAAAAAATGATAAATAAATGCGAATTAACAGTGGAATCCACCCAGTGGCTCTACCTCCACTGCATTCCAATTGGAATTTAGAAATTGATTTTTATATGGAAAATTGTTTGGAATGTAACTATTTTTTATTCAGATTAATACATAGAGCAGGTCCATATCGTGCTTTACTGAGATCGGGGCGGGAGAGGGGTCTGGGTGCATTCGTGAATATTTGGCCCTTGTTATGAGTAAATCAACATTTCACTATCAAATAGATGCTTAAAAAACGCAAAATATCCCCACCCAAGTGAAGGGGGGAGGGGGCGGGGGTGCGGACGATCCCAGCTTACGGGCCTGGAGATCAACGATCTTTTACACCATTCTAATTGAAAACTCTAACCAGTGGCGTAAAATTTTCGAATCAAGCCTTTCTTCTTTTATGTATGATGCCAATGCCACTAGCGTAGGGAGGGGCGGCCACGTGCCCTCCCAAATTATTGCCGTAATTAGTTTTTATTCCAGGTGCCGCAAGATCATTGATCCTTGCTACGCAACTGACGCTAACTAAAGACAATGATGTTGTTGAAAGATATTTCTCTTATTTGACTTATAAAAAAAGAAAAGAAAAGAAAATCATGAAGTTGTAACGGTTTTTTGAAAAGAGATGATTAAATTTGAAGTTCTTTTTAACAGCTCTAGTATTTGTTATCTGTTAAGAAACAAAACAAAAAAACAGCAGTTTCGCACCCCTTTAAAAGGTGAATCAACAAACACTTCTTGAATTGAAAAGACCACCCAAATGTTAAGTAAACATAAAAAAAAGCTTGATGGGCTGTCGAAAGTGAGAGACTTGCAACATGATGCTGTGCAAAGATAGTATTGTCTTGCAAATGTTCTGAAAGTTTCGACATCCAGATGGTTCAAACTTAGTGTTTCTTGAACAAATCATGATGTTTGCTGTTGAAAAAGATTTGAAGTTTCTTTTGAAATAAATGATTGTACAGTCTGTGTAAATCCTCCAGCTGCTTGGGGGCACCGCACAATATAAGACATCAAAGATGTAACTTAACCGTTACTGGGCAAGACTTCCTAATAGAAACATGATTTTTTGCCTTGGATTTGTTCTTGCCCTACTTGGGCCATCCCTCTCTGAAGGTAACGTAACAGACCTGAATTTCTTTAAGGTCCCATAAGAATAGTCATCACTCCAATCTGATTTATCTCGTTTACCTATAGATAGATGGTTTGGAATTATTCCCAAATGATCAATCGTTTGCAATTAAACAAGGATGCGATAGTTATAAAACTAGCCAAGAGGTTTTGATATACCCTGATGATAAAACATAGCCCTACCGTTTTGATCTCACGCCGATTTTCGTCAAACAAATTATTGGTTATTAGTTGGGACTGCGTTGGTGTATCGAATAGTAGGTCAAACTTAGTCAATAATGTCTTGATTAAGGATTGTATTTCAAAAGGAATATTTTTTATCTCCCTCAGCTTGTGGGGCAACGACCTTCACCTCTCGGGTGGTTAATGGAGAAAACGCCCAACAACATGCCTGGCCCTGGCAGATCTCTCTTCGTGTGAACGGAAGACACATCTGTGGTGGATCTCTTATCAGACCTGACTGGGTTCTCACTGCTGCTCACTGTGTGGACAGAAACCCTAGTGCAAGTGGCTACACAGTTGTTGTTGGTAAGTTTATAAACAAATTTCGGATTAATAAAAAAATGTGTAGGGAAGCATGATTCACGTGCATTAGAGAAAGTGTGGACTATTTTAATTGATTGGTTCAGGGGTGGCGTAGCAGTAAGAACAGTCGCTTCTCACCAATGAAAGATTCAACTCCGCACTCGTTGTTGTATTTGAGTATGGTTGCTTGTTGGTTCCCTCCTGTGCTTCGAGGGATTGCCTCCGGGTTTTTTCAGGTTTTCTCCCTCCATAATCAACTAAATTAAAGGCCATGACAGGCAAACGGCCCCAACAGTTGACCTAATATTTAGCCAACATTTTGCCAATACTTTGACCCAATATTTTGTTCTAACCATAACAAACGACTCAGTATTGATTCCAACAAATGTTAGTTAAATTTTGGGATCTTTTTCAATATGGCGTCGAGTCTCTGCAATAATCATTCCCTGCGTTTTTTATTAAAAAAAAAAAAAACACATATTTATCGTTTAATTCATGACTGTATAAATATTTTTTATAGACAAATTGGCAATGGCAAACTGTATAGTATACCGTTTTTTATTTGATTTTTAAGGTGCACATCGAAGAACAGGATCGACAGCCGTCCAGCAAACACTCCGTCTTCGCCGACTTCACAAGCATGAAGGGTTTAGTATGAGAAACTTGAGAAACGATGTAGCTCTTCTTCAACTGGAGCGACCAGTGCAAGCCAGCTCAAAGGTCAACACTGTCTGTCTACCATCATCTGGAAGCAAGGCTCAAGCCGGAGCACGATGCTATATCACTGGTAGATTCATAATTCACTCATTGTAAACTGTAAGCTTAATATGCAAGATTGCAATTGATGCTCACTTTCTGGATTATCATCCTTATTCTGCAGGTTGGGGTCGTACTGTTGGTGGTGGAAGTGCTGCTGGTACCCTCCAACAAGCCATGCTTCCTGTTGCCAGTCACCAGGCTTGCTCTCGCGTAAATGGGAAACTCGTTCCAGTAGATGAGAGGTCTATGATCTGTGCCGGTGGACAAGGCAAAGGTGGTTGCCAAGGAGACAGTGGTGGCCCATTTGTGTGTAACGAGGGTGGTCGATGGGTTCTCCGTGGTGCTGTCAGCTGGGGACACAGTCGCTGTCGTACTGACCATTACACTGTTTTTGCTCGAGTCAGCAATTTCATTGGTTGGATAAATCAGAAGATAGGTAGTGGTGGTGGTGGTGGTGGTGGCGGCGGCGGCGGTGGAGGAGGAGGGGGTGGTGGCGGAGGAGGAGCAGGTACGAGAAATATTAACAATAAGCTATTAAAAAGTGAACGACCGACCGTCCGTGCAAACCAACCAACCAACTTTCAAATTAACGCCGAAAATTCAAATGAATTGAAATTAAAATATTTGAAAATTTATAGTATGCACAACTGTCAGGTTGTCTTTTTAAATTATTTAAATTTATGAAATGAGAAAAAGAAATTGAATTTGCTGATAATGAAATGGAGCAATACGTGAAACACCAAAACGTAAAATGATTTTAGAAATTAACCCCGTCACTCTATGCTTCATAAATATTTTCTCGTTTAATTTCCTCATTTGCATCCCATAATTACCCCGTATTGGTAAATCGGTCTATTGTAGTTTAGCTCATTTGAATTTGCGGCCTCCATTTTAGCGATATTAAAATATATACTTCAGTTAAATGTTTTGTTTAAAAATCAAAGGATGTACTGACCAAATGGGCAGAGCATGCCCCGGTTGGGCTGGACAATGTGGAAACCCCATCATCCGTCAATACTGCAAAAAAACATGTAAAGCTTGTTGAGGTAATTATTCTTTACACTTTGACATTGTTAAAGGGGGACTAGTACGAAAATTGTTCAAAATCTAATTCAGCTGAAACTTTCCTGGAATAATCCTTAAGGGTCTAATAAACACTCGTTTAAGATTTTTCTTGATATTCAGATGGGAAGTATTATATTTTTACGAATCTTTAACGGAGTCTGTGACGTCATTTACTCAATACCATACTTCGCTCTATTTCAACAGCAATATACTATCTTCATTACTATATCTCATCAAAGCTTTGTTTTAAAATCTATTTTCTGTTCCATGTTGCAGTTAATGCCGAAGAAGTTAATGCCAAAGAAATCATTAAGTCTCTGTGGTATAATAAAAAAAATGTAAGGTTCCTGTATTGGAAAATAAAAATGGTATCTTGAAAACTAAAATTATTGTGAAATTGTGTGTCCTCAGTGTTTAGCTTTGGAGCAAGGTCTTAGTCCCGATTGCATGGGCTTAACATCAGTGCAAAATAGTGCGTATTAATAACGTATAACGTATAACTTTCAAGACAACTGAAGGCTTAAAGTGGTACGACGATGAAATGAACGTAGCTGATATTTTTTATATTTTTAACATCCTAATAGTATTCATAGTGATATTTTAAAGGTTACTTTGTGGTTCAATAAAGGTAAATTCCTCAAAACAGGTTTTTATCCTCGGATTTCGTTTCCCGCCATTATTCAAACGTGTCTCTTTGTAACGTCAGTTTCTCAACATTGATAACCCCCATAGCTTGTTTTCATATGTGGATATTCTGTAATTGAGGTTTCTTTGTTGGAAATAGAAAAGATAAGAAACTAGAAATCTAGAATGGGAAAAAAAGACGCTATATTCTCACCAGGATGGAAAATTGATCAATACTCCAGTTTCGAGTTCTTTTTTACGCTTTGTTAGTCTATAAACCGTATAATATATTATTTTATTCAATAACAGCCGGTGGAAATTTAAGAGATCTGTGTGTAAAGAAGACAATGAAAATTCTTTGAAATTTCACAAGTTTTATCTAAATTTCTGCATAATTTACGCACAATTGAGGCTAACACAGCGTAAAAGAGAACTCGAAACGGGAGTATTCCACGTCGTTCACGTCTTGAGATCAAGCAGTAACACCAATTTACAGATCTTCTATCGTTAATTTACAAACCTCGGGTTTCACGTCCCCGTTCTTGATTTGCTAGTGCTTAGGTCCCTAATAATGCCAAGAAGCCGCTGTGTAGAGGAAGGATGTAGTCCTAAACCTGGACGCTAAACGTAAAGCGTAGAGTAACTGACGCCACGGGTATGAACCAGACGGATTAAAGGTGGACGTTATTCTTAGACAATTCAACTCAACATTTTAACTGTTTTTTTTTTCTTCTCTTTTTTTAACAACGGGTTTCTCTTTTTCTAATTTTTTTTTTAATTTTTCATCAAAGTTAAAGTTTCGAGTCAGAGGATATTTTTAATATAAGGAACGCATTATACTTTCCAACTACAATGATTTTTTTCCTTTGCTGTCATCGAAGATCGTAACAAATCAAAGTTAATTAGAATTGCCTGGGTAAAATGCTTTCACTTTGAATTAAAGTATTGCAGCTTTTCCAGGTGTCAAAAGTAATATCTGATCCACCAGATTAAAATAAAGAGAGTCCTTTCGACATTTTGGGGCTGTTATCAAACAATACCTTTATGGCTTGAATAGAACAATTTAGCTTGGGCTGAATGTTTTCCCAATTAGATCCCTAAGGAATACAATACAATAAGCCTATTCACAGTTTAAGAATCGTTGTCAGTGCGCATGCGATTTTATCCCGAATTTCTCACCTTCTTTTGTTTAAACCTTCTTATGGTTTTAATTAAACAAAAGGTGGGAAATTCGGGATAAAATCGCATGCGCACTGGTAACGATTCTTAAACTGTGAATTGGCTTATACAGTACAATGGTTTCAAGTCGAGGTTGTCCTTTATAAATAAAAGAATCAAGTTCAACCTCCACTCCTCTTCTGAATATAAGCCCTGCCCTCAACCCTAAGCACTAAAATGAGGTTTGACTATTCAGGCACCGCGAAGCCGGAAGGGAGGGGGGGGGGGGGGTGGGGCTGCTTTCCCAATTCAACAATTTCCCATTACTCTTACTAGTAAACTGTTGTGTGCTTTTGTAATCCAGTTGCGAGATCGATTGTGCAATATTTCGATTTTATTTTTTCGTTTGGACGCCTTTAAACTCATGTGGCGGCTATAGACACGCGTGAAAAACGTCTGCGCATGCTCTAAGTCTGCATGCAAATTAGTCAAAAGTGTCTTCCTTCTATTGTAGAAATATACAAATTTGACTTTCACACTTGCCTGAAGAATAGTCTTTACAAAATCTCAAAAGTTTAAGTCAATTCTTGAAACTTAAGGCTAATTCTATCACATTGTCTTTATTAAGACAGTATCTTGGTCTCACAAAAGTACTGGTATACCCGCGAAATTTTTTTGTATGCATATATATATACTTGGAGAAAACAAGCATTTATTTTCTCACTAAAACTCTTGTAAATTTTTTTCTCAAGTGTCGCGGCTATATTGATGTACCAAACAACAGATCAGAATAGCTTATGCATAAAGAGTTCAATTCCCGTAGGATAGAAAACGTATATATTGTTTACGCCATGTGAAAACGGTATATTGTCATCAGAACCAAAGGATTTTTATGTGATGTTTCACTCTCTTGGAATGTTACAGTGTTACCTATGGGAGTTACGTTTTTCCTTATTGTGGATGCGAGAAAATGCATTGCTATTGCCAACGGACCAACTTTTGCATACCTTAGTAGTGTGGAGTGTGAAAGTATCACTACCTTTGGAATAATTCCGACAGGACAAGCGAAATAGGGAGGGATTTGGAAACTGTTACAATGTTACCTTTAGTCTGTAAACTTTACTTTATATGGTGCCTTGAACTGGGTTACATAACAATTCTGTTGTTCCTATTGTTTTAATCAAACAGTATGGTTTAAATGAGTATAAATAACGAACAGCCAGCTGGGGAATCTGTTGGCAAACGTGAACCAGAAACAACTTTGGAGCTGAGCAATATTGATTCTAAAGTCATGAAAGGAAAGTGCATCTCTTTACTACATCTGGTGCTCCTTGTAATCGAAGGAATACGTAGTGGAAATGGTAAGATTTGATATGATTCGATTAAAGACTTTCTTGGCAAAGGCTCTTCAATGTAAAGACCACCATATTCCGAATTGAAGATAAGAAAATGGAGTTTAGTTAGGTTTTAACAGTGAGGGCACTCGAAACGTGAACACTTCGATATCTTTTTGACATCATTTTTATTGCCAATCAGAAGCCAAATCCACAACAAGGCTCTGACATTATATCAAGGTTAGCTATTTAAACATAATTTTAGAGTCTAGTTATGAATCTGGTTTCTGAATGGACGATGAAAAAATGTTTAAAAAAAACTACACGTGTTCACGGCTCGGATGTCCGCATTGTAAATTAAATGTATATTAGGATTTGAACTTTTGCCTTATGTTCTTCAGGTCTCAACAAGCCATTTGTCCTTAGCAAGCGCGTTATTAATGGACAGAACGCTGATGTTCACGAATGGCCCTGGCAGATCTCTCTACGTGTGAACGGACAACACATGTGCGGTGGTTCTTTGATAAAACCAGGATGGGCCCTAACAGCAGCTCACTGTGTTGAATGGAATCCGTCACCGACTATATACCAAGTAGTAGTAGGTAAGAGATACTAATCACTTAATGACTGGAATATTTACTTGCTTATTATACTCGCTCCTTTCCGGAGTCTTCCCACAATCTCTTATGATCCCAGCGCGTGCTCGAGGTCGGGATAAAATTTGCATCAAAATGTATAAAAAATATACAAATTTTACCCTTACCTCGAGCTCGCGCTGGGATCATAAGGGATTGTGGGAAGACTACAGAAAAGAGCTCATAATTCGAGCTACTTTGAATTCACCTGAAAAACAACCTCTTGATTGGAGTCGCAGTTTCAAAGACCTTTTTTGAGATAGCAAAGATGTTTTTTATTGGTAGTCTAGCTTCGCTTCAAACAACACCATATATAAGGCAGGACGAATAAAAGATATTTGTATCCAAATTAAATCAGGATGGAAAATATTTACAATCTGAGAAACGTCTTTTGGAGGTGTATATGGCGGTGGTAGGGGATGAGATGGCGTAATTTGAAGATAATAATTTTTTTATCCAGTGCTGCCACCCCAACCACAATTCTGCTAAGGTAAATTATAACCAATTCATCATTGTTGCTCCTATTCCAAGGTGCCCATGAAGACAAAGGTACTACCCAAGCACAAAGAGTCTACAATCTCAAACAAGTGATAGTGCATGAAGAATTTCACAACAGCCTCTTGAGGAACGATATCTCCCTTCTGCAGCTCAACGGCTCGGTTGCCATGACAGCAAAAGTAAATATCATTCAATTGCCCCAACAAGGAAACAGGGTTGAAGTTGGCTTGCGTTGCTTCATCACAGGTAAGATATACGATTAATTAAATAAATATGCGCTGTAATCCATCACGGATTTTTAGTTACTGCTTCTGATTGCCATGAAATAAGACACACGCAGAGTAGCCATTTAAGTCTACTAAATGGAAAAGATAGCGAGATAATCGAAAGAAATAGTACGAGTATTTAAACAGATGATTGTTATTCTTAGCATTTTAGTCTTTAGTTGTAAAGTGATAATCTTAAGTATTTTTTGTTTGTTTAGAGCCGAGTATTTTCCATATATTTAGTGTTAACTAAACCTAAATATCGACGGGAATGAAAAACACGAGAAGTGTTAGGACAAGCACATTTCTTTTATATATCAATAGGATGGTAGTAATTAGTTTACCAGTACTATTATATTTTCAAAATAAATGATCTAGAACGGAGACAATTAATGGTTCATATGTATCGGCCAAGAGGTCCACATAGGGAACAACTGTGCCCGAGCACTTAAATATACGGCCGAGGCCTTTAGGCCAAGGGCAAAGTTTTCCCTATCCACGGTGATTTTAGGACGGTAAATAACTTATTTATTTTTTTCATTGATTTTCCGACTTGTTTTGCATGCGTTATTTCATGCGCACGCGGATGACGTCAGCATACTCGACCGCGAGCAGATAATGAGAAAATGCCGCCTGCTCAAACAGCCAATCGGAACGCACGATTTTTAGGATAATGGACTGGAACATTAAAAAAAAAGCCTCTGTTTTATATATTAATGGTGAAATAAAAATTTCCAGCGCGTTGCGTGTAATCGCATATTGCACGCACCCTCAACCATTTAGAAAGGAAGATGAAACTATTCTAATATTTACATTATTATCAGAGATAAACTAACATTTTTTGACTTCAGGTTGGGGACTCACACAAGGAGGAAGAAAAGCAAACACCCTTCAGGAAGCAGAGCTTCCAATCGGACAGGAAGAAGACTGCCGTGAGATATTTCCCAACTTGCATCACAGCGAAACAATGATTTGTGCTGGTGGAAAAGGCAAAGGTGGTTGCCAAGGAGATAGCGGTGGGCCACTTGCCTGCTTAGAAGATGGACAATGGATCCTGCGAGGTGTTGTCAGCTTTGGGCGAGCAGACTGTTCCCCGAATCATTACACTGTATTCGCACGCGTAAGCAGTCTGGTAGGATGGATTGAAGATACGATCAAGACTCGAGGTCATTAGACACCAATATAATAAAATATAAAATAACCTTTTTTCCCGAGAAGAATGAAAAATAGACCCCTTTCACAACATGACGCAGAGTCAGCTCAACATGGACGACAAATCAAAATAATTTCAATGTCCTTTGAATTGGAACCTATTGCTTTGTCCTCCAAATTGAGTTTTTTTTTATTGCTACAATTTTGATGGCCGTCAAGATGCTAAAGTAAAAATCAAAAGTGTTGATACACTGCCCCACAATGTTGAAAATACTAAGCATACGTACAGCGTAAGAAAAAGCGCTTTAAAAATAGTATATAGACAGAAGCCTCCCCTCCTTCATTCAATATTGTTTCCTGGGAATTAATGTACGTGGCTAGTTCATGGTACCAAATTTTGGCCATATAGGCCATCTAGACAACATTGCAAGGGGAGGGGAGAAGAGGGGAGGGGGGGGGGGGGAGCGTACATTCTACATCAGTCATTGCACACAGCCATTTTTTGGAGCAATATAGGTTAAATTTATCGACACATTTTTATTTTTACTGTAGTTTGCAAACTAGACATCAAGCACTTCAACGAAAGTTTCCCTAACGGAAGTTAGATCATAATTTTGTATTACTCGTTCCCTTTTTGTTTGACAGGCTTATGCAAAGACCAACTCCCGACCAGCTATTGTGAGAGAATGAAGTTTCTTTGCAAATCGCATGGCCATCCCATTCTTCGCAAGAAATGCAGAAAGACCTGCGAACTGTGTTGATTGATTTTATCAATGCAAGACGTTAGTCCTACATATGAAATATGTATAGATTTGTAATTGTTTTGTTTGTCTTTCTGTCTTCCTGTCTCAAAAGGAGGCCTAGGGAAACCAAATGATGGAGTAGAGTTTGAAAGTCCCAAAAATCTTTCTACTTATTTCCTGCCAGCGCTTTTAAATTTGTGAAAATGAGCACTTTGGGAGTCTCGTGGATTATGCTAGAATTTTCGCGCCAAAACTGCGACTATCGCTGAGTTGATGTAAAAAACAAATCAAAACTTACCATTTTTCGTCTTTGTTTAAAACCCGCGCAATTGTTAGTTGTTAAAATAGGCTTTTGTTTGCTGCGCCTTCTATAGTACTTCTTCCCAATAATTGTACAGTCGCAGCTGAAGACTAGACATCTTCTATGATTGAAAAAGCAATATAAAAGCCAAAATTTAACATTCTTCTGATAGGGGAGTCATGCATCTTGCATTGTACTAAAAGGATGGCCGGAAACTTTTACAATAAAATTGGTAGAAAATATTGTTCAAAAAGGTGTTTAACTCATCCTTTGCACTTTACGTCATCGGCCTGTGTTGGTGGTATTTATTAATAGATATCTTATTAACCTACTTTGTTAACACCAACAACATGGCCGCCAAGTCTTTGCCTGTTACGTTTTTGGGGAATGATTGAAAACAATTGATTTTAAGAGCAAACTATTTTGAATTGATTTTGATTTTGAAATTAAGATCACCAGTCCTGATGATAAAAATTAACGATAACAAGGGAATTTTTGTTCGACCATTCGCTAACTTCTGGACTGTGAATCATAACACAGGCTCACCACAGGGTAACCAATCAAGCGAACTGTTTATAAGATGGCCTTCTCTATTCATCTTTTCGCTTTACTCGGTTTTTTTTTTTTTTTTTTTTTTTTTTGGTGAATGTGACAAAAATGCATTAAAATATGGGATGTGCAATTTGCCTTTTTTAATACTATCATATTGGGCTTCCTGTGGGAATAATAGCGGACAACTGATAAATGCAAACGAGGGGGATAGGGGTAAGTAAATATTTATCTTTATTTTATTCATTGACCAATGGAGGAAGGGTAAGCATTTGAATCTTTACTGGAAGTGTAGAATAGCTACTCAGCCAACCCTATACCATGCCTAATATAGGAACGCATGTCCTAAAAAAAACGCTTAGTACAGCGTAAGAACGTACGTATTGAGTTTTGAAATTTCCTATTATCACCAATACAAATCCTAAAGAATGCCCAACTAACACAAAATTTCAAGATAAAATATGCCAAATATCAATACAGAAATTGATTGATATTGCACGAAATAATATAACTATGTACTAGCTGTGTATTCGAACCATGTTATATAATACAGTGAGCTATGTAACGTAATAACGTATATCCCTGTACTATATATATATATACTAGTAGGATGAGCTATGTATGCCGTACGTACGAACGTACTAACGTACTAAGATATATCCCTATACTATATATATATACACTAGTAGGATGAGCTATGTATGCCGTACGTACGAACGTACTAACGTACTAAGGTATATCCCTATACTATATATATATATACTAGGATGAGCTATGTATGCCGTACGTACGAACGTACTAACGTACTAAGGTATATCCCTATACCATATATATATACACTAGTAGGATGAGCTATGTATGCCGTACGTACGAACGTACTAACGTACTAAGGTATATCCCTATACCATATATATATACACTAGTAGGATGAGCTATGTATGCCGTACGTACGAACGTACTAACGTACTAAGGTATATCCCTATACTATATATATATACACTAGTAGGATGAGCTATGTATGCCGTACGTACGAACGTACTAACGTACTAAGGTATATCCCTATACTATATATATATACACTAGTAGGATGAGCTATGTATGCCGTACGTACGAACGTACTAACGTACTAAGGTATATCCCCATACTATATATATATACTAGTAGGATGAGCTATGTATGCCGTACGTACGAACGTACTAACGTACTAAGGTATATCCCCATACTATATATATATACTAGTAGGATGAGCTATGTATGCCGTACGTACGAACGTACTAACGTACTAAGGTATATCCCCATACTATATATATATATACTAGTAGGATGAGCTATGTATGCCGTACGTACGAACGTACTAACGTACTAAGGTATATCCCCATACTATATATATATACTAGTAGGATGAGCTATGTATGCCGTACGTACGAACGTACTAACGTGCTAAGGTATATCCCTATACTATATATATATACACTAGTAGGATGAGCTATGTATGCCGTACGTACGAACGTACTAACGTACTAAGGTATATCCCTATACTATATATATATACACTAGTAGGATGAGCTATGTATGCCGTACGTACGAACGTACTAACGTACTAAGGTATATCCCTATACTATATATATATACACTAGTAGGATGAGCTATGTATGCCGTACGTACGGTATACATAGCTCATCCTACTAGTATATATATATATAGTATAGGGATATACCTTAGTACGTTAGTACGTTCGTACGTACGGCATACATAGCTCATCCTACTAGTGTATATATATATAGTATAGGGATATACCTTAGTACGTTAGTACGTTCGTACGTACGGCATACATAGCTCATCCTACTAGTGTATATATATATAGTATAGGGATATACCTTAGTACGTTAGTACGTTCGTACGTACGGCATACATAGCTCATCCTACTAGTGTATATATATATAGTATAGGGATATACCTTAGTACGTTAGTACGTTCGTACGTACGGCATACATAGCTCATCCTACTAGTGTATATATATATAGTATGGGGATATACCTTAGTACGTTAGTACGTTCGTACGTACGGCATACATAGCTCATCCTACTAGTATATATATATATAGTATAGGGATATACCTTAGTACGTTAGTACGTTCGTACGTACGGCATACATAGCTCATCCTACTAGTGTATATATATATAGTATAGGGATATACCTTAGTACGTTAGTACGTTCGTACGTACGGCATACATAGCTCATCCTACTAGTGTATATATATATGGTATAGGGATATACCTTAGTACGTTAGTACGTTCGTACGTACGGTATACATAGCTCATCCTACTAGTGTATATATATAAATAGTATAGGGATATGTGCAAGTACTGCTCAGCATATCTACTATACTTCTTGTAAAGATTGCTTAAGATTGCAGCTGATTCAAACAACAACTCTAGGTACGGCTAGTACGCGTACTAAGAACAAAACGCGAACCAGACGAGCCTAAAACAGGCACCATATGGCCAACCCTGGATGAACATATTACAAAGAAAGGAAAATCCTTTCCTTATTGCGGAATTTCAGGAATTAGAAATCAGAAATTAGATAAGTGGCTTTTAGAAAACCGAAATCAGTCACCAAAAGTAGTCTCAAAGGAGTTTTAACATTTGAATATGAGAGATATTTTCAAAGTGATTGTAATAGTTTAGGTATGAAACTTCATAAAGTTAGGGATCTATTATCAACAATATACAGGGCCAAATATTAAACTGCCCTCACTAAAACTGTAAATTAGCGGAGAAAAGAAGCAAGAGGCTGGTGTAAATGAATTTTCCTCCCTACTTCTGGTTGGCTTGGAAGTCATCGTTCGACTGTCGACCAATCATATGCTCCAAGGATATCATTTCAAAACGAGAGTTTCAGTTCGCAAGTCCTGTTTTTGTTTTGAATGGGAAAGCGGTTTTTTTGAGAAGGTTCTGACATGGATTGAAGAAGCAATTTTACAAGTCATAGCCTACTAATCAGCAGCCAGAATTCAGATGTAGATTAGCCGTTCCGAGGTGGAGGGAAAATTGATTGCGTTAGCATTATATTACATTGTGGGACTGTTTAGATTAAAAGCAGCTGAAAAACACGTATTCCACACAAAGTGAGCTACAGAGTGGAGGCTAAATAAAGTTTGACAAATGGTATGAGAAGCTAATAATCAATAACCATTTGAAAAAAATTCCTCCAAAAGAACTTAAGGGACCATTAATCATTATGCAGATTTCCAATTTTGAGTGAAAACGTTCCTAAATCCCACCCCCCCCCCCCCCCCCCCCCTCCCGAACAAATCTGATCTTTTTGTTTATTTTACTTCATCTATATGTGCAATTTTTTCTGACCAAGGAAAAAGTATCAAGGAAAAAAATGCTCTTGTTAATGGCAATTACATTCAACGCGGAAAAAGTTGGACGTCTGAATTGGGCTTAAGTTTCTTGGCAAATATAGTAAGAAAATGGGAAACAGCGCGTGGTTTGTAATGATTTTAGGAGATTAAAAAAGGGTACAATACGAGGCAGTGTCAGTGGATCATATCATTTGAGCTTTTTTAAATCAGTTAGAAAAATATAATTTTCGTGATGTAGTTCTGACAAAATACACATTTTGTTTTTATTATTGAATGGTGCATTTTATTTATTTACTGGTTCATTATCAGGTGTACAAAGGTATTTGATCTTGAGGCCTGAAAAAAGAAATGGAAATATTCTTTTTGTCTTTATGGTCTGTATGTAACGTATAGTTGTACAAATGCATAAATTTAGTTTCTACAATGTATATATTAAACTTATTGTGAGCTGACTAAGTATAGAAAATACCACCGCTTGAGAAGAATTACTGAAAAAATTCATGCGTATTTGATGAAAGTTGCTTAAATAGTATGGTAGAGTGGTATTTTTCATTAAATCTGGTAATTCCTTTAAATAATACATCACGTCTCGTGCGGTTTTGAAAATTTCTCGTTCATTGAACAGTCAGCGCGTGCTTGTATTTGTAAACAAAACACTGACATCAGTCTTTTATAACCCTTAAATATTTAACAGCCATATAGGCATCCCATCTTGTTTGAAGAAGTGTAACTAAGAGGGTAAAGTTTGCTTTTTCCTAAATAATATATGCAAATCCTTCGTTTTATAATTGTCTTTAGTCATCTTCGCCTATTTGTTTTGTTTTGTATATTTTTGTGTGCGCGTGACTTTTAAAAAAATATTCTTTACCTTAGCACAGTTCGCATGACTTCTTGCAATAGGTTTTGACATAGCGCCAAGAGCAGTATGATTTCCAGTGTGGACAATTTTTGTTGTTATCCGCGCAACCTTAAAACAAAGAAATAAATAATAAGACTAATGATTATCATTAAAACTTAATTAACCTTGTATTCTCTCTAATGGTTGCTCGAAAATTTTAATGATGGAACGATCGTTTAAATGACACTTCAAGAATGTTATGGAATGTTCTTGCATATGGTAATTGCAATATTGAAAACGGATGATGTGTCACGATGATACATAATGGGATCGAAATGGTTTCAAACTCAGATAAACAAGCCGAATTTCTCATCTCCTTGAGTCCGATTTCTGGCGTTTGCTCTTTAATGACAATTTTTTTTATGAAAAGCAATGCTTTGTAATAAAAGATAAATAAATATAATGTGTTTCTCCGTTTTCTTTCCAGTATAATATTACGCTTGTCTAAATCATGCATTTATAAAGCGGGGTATTTTTAGAATAGCCACTCCCCCTATTCGTTTCTAATTTTCGACTGATATTGATCTTTTTTTCCTTGTAACCGAAGCTTTTTTTTTTTTTTTTTTTTAATTTGAGAACCTAACATGAATCTATTGATAATGGAACATTGAAGATAGTGGTCACTCGCTCTGAAGGACAAAAAATCATTCTTTGTTTCAGAGTGGTAATTCTGATCAAATTAAATCGTATGATGGAGCCAGATTTTTAACAAAAAAAGTATGCTTAATACTCCTGATGTCTTTATTCCTAGCGGCAATACACCTATTTCATGTATGAGTACCGTAGATCACTTTCTCGCCTATTTCAATTAAAGTTAAAGTTAAACAGGAGATCTGGAATGGTCGATCTAAGACCAATAGGAATTGGTGGGTGTCAACATGGATTTTGTGAATTAATGCAATAAGTGACACAAATTAGCAATTCAACACCATTCAAGTATGATTGCAACTATGTATTTGCAACATTTATGAGATGAGCATTCAGCCTCCCACAATTCCTCTAGGTCTCAGATCGATAATTTTAGATCTCCCGTTATCAAGTTTAATTGAAATAGGTGTACAGCGCAAGCGGCTACAACAGTTAGAAAGTGATCTACTGTACTCACAATCATTCGTGTTTTTTACCTGAATTGTTATTATTGGAGTTGATCCAATTGATGAAGCTGCTGACACGTGCAAACACGGTATAATGACTTGTGTCGCAGTTACTACGTCCCCAGCTCACGACCCCACGAAGAATCCACTTTCCTCGCTCTACACATGACAGGGGACCACCGCTGTCACCTTGACAACCGCCTTTTCCTTGCCCACCGGCACATACCATACTCTCTTCGTGCACTCGTAGGAAGTAATTCTTTGCTGCACATTTCTGATGTTCAGCAATTCTTAGCGGAGCTTCTTGAAGAATCGTAGCTGTACTCCCACCACCTATTGTGCGACCCCAGCCTGCAAAATGTGGAGGTATAAGTTACAAAGAGAACTAGAAAAAGTACGATTTCTTATGTTTCAGGTTAGCTTCGCATCCAAGATAATTTTGAGGACCAATTATAATTATGATCGAAGAACCCTTCTGGTTGGAAGAAAGCTAGAAATAGCAGCAGTGCAATTTACCTGGGCGATCGCACTTAACACAATTATAATGATCCTTGGTTCACGCCATTCACTTCTTAAGCAATAAAAACTAAGTTCTATGACTCTACCGGTGAAATAGAGCACGCGGGATGTTGGGGGAAACACGAGAAAAGTTCAAGAATCACGAGCCGGAGGGTCTATAACCCTATAAAACACTCCTGCTCGTATATTAAACGGTACATATAAAGAAAAATAATAATAAATCACCTGTGATGTAACACAATGTCCCAATAGGGACCCTGTCTCCTTGTCTTGGCAATTCTATCAGCTTGACATGCCGACTCAAAGTAACGTGTCTTTCAAGTAGAAGAATAGCGACATCTTTCATGAGGTGACTCATGCTGAAATATTGATGCTCATATATTTTGCTGACTCCAAACGTTTCTTGGGCGGTGGTCGTTTGTAGGCGGTGATGAGCCCCTGCAACGCATTAAAGATTCATTTTGGTGAACAAAAGTTCTGTCCTAATGGGCAATACCGTATATAATCGAATGCAGGCATATCGGTAATTTTACCTGTAGCTCATTCGGGCAAAAAGTATAATTAAGTAATTGTCATGATAGTTGAACAGTAGAAATAACAGAAATAAAAGCAGTCAAATTTATTTCACTTCCAATATTAGCAATTTTATTTTATTTATTTTTTATTTATAGACTGATTTATTTCTATTCTATTCTACTTATTTTTTGTTTTGTTTTGTTTACACTGAGCCATAAAACTATTTTGCATTTGCAAAAAGGCAATGTGACTGAAAAAAGAATACTCACCCACAACTACTTTATAAGCATTCGGGTTCTTATTTCTGGTTACACAATGAGCAGCAGTCAACACCATATTAGTTCTGATCAGCGACCCTCCACAGATGTGCCTCCCATTAAAACGAAGAGAGATCTGCCAAGGCCACTCGTGTTGGTCAGCATTGTTCCCGTTCACCACACGTTCAAATAGGTCACCAGGCTGATCTGCACCTTTAACACACAAAATAAAATATATATCAGACTTCGTTGGCTTTTGCGCAATGTTTTCCCGTTTCACGCCACGTTTCATTCACTTGAAAATAAAATTCTTTATTCCAGTTGCATCATATCCGTTTGTCTGAAACAAGAACTATTGAAACAAGAAATGATTATATAGCTGCTTTAGGGAATGCCTCGTGGTCTGTTATTGGAAAAAAATACGTCCAGAATATAGAAAATAAGTCTCCCCTAGCAGTCTAGCTTTTGCCTATTGCTCTTGCTGCATTCATATGCTTGACCTAGATTGTTTGTTTTCAAATATCTGTCAGATATACGAAATTGCATATGCATCAAGGAATGAGTTTTATTTTTTTTGTCTTATGGTCCTTTAATCTCCTTTCTGGACAGATCTAGTGGAGGTTGTTTGCAAGTATGTTCAGTAGTGAAACTCTTCTGAACATATTTTATCAAAAATACAAAAGAAAGTCAGTCGTGCCTGATAGTCAGCCTCTTCATAATTAAAAGAAAGAGAAATTGAATTCGAGCGGGTTTTCACACATGTTAGCTTATGGAATTGCAAAGCCAAGAATATGTTTGTTGCAATCTTAGCCCAAAACTTGGAATACCGAATTGCCTTCCCTCACTAGTGCGCCCCGGGTTTGATTCCCAGAGTCAGTATCGTATGTGAGTAGAGTTGTTTGTTGGTTCTCTCCTGCGATTTGGGAGTGTTTGTCCATTTTTTTTTCTTCGTATGGCAACGGAAAAATCAACTCTTAAATTCTAATTTGATGTGGCGTCGAATCAAGGTCCTGTAGCTTGGGAGACTGAATAAATTTCACTCCCTGCATGTTAATTAGACGTAAAATCATTACAGTTACAGTCGGTTAAAGCTACGTATACATAATGCATCTAGCTCGTTTCGATTAATTTTATCAAATCGATCAAAAGAACACAAGCAAAGCATTTAAATTTCAAAATGCGAAAGAACTTGGAAATTTATAGAAAACAAACAGAGTAAATAAAATATGAATAAGTACGGCGAACAAAATACGTTCACTTTTCACTCTCTTACCATTGGCAACAACCCCAGCTCCCAAAACAGTCAAGACAGCCAGTGCGTACATGCTACACGAACCAAAAGATAGCTCTTCATTCTGCTGAGAAAGATCCGTACTGAACAATGTGAAGTGATGACTGAACCTTTTAAACCCTAACTCATTAGCGTGTTACATTCAAACTTAATGAAGCTCTTTTAATACCTCCCGAGAAAATGGCTCATGGTAATGCATAATGTTTGAGAAATATCACCATACTGAACAGAGTGTAATGATGGAATGGAACTTCAACCGTGACTCACTAGTTTGTTACATCCAAGCTTAATGAAACTCTTTGATACTTCTGAGAAATTGGCTCATGGTAATGCATCATGTTTGAGAAACATATCCATACTGAACAATTAGCACATAATGACTGGTCCCAAGGGAAACAGTTAGTTTTGTTTCCCGAGAATCTCAATGTTTCCCGAGGCTCCGGCCGAAGGAAACATTGAGATTCGAGGCAAACGAAAGTAACTGATTTCCCGAGGGATCAGTCATTAAGTGTTTTATTATATACTCTAGTCAAACGAAGAAAAAATTTCTCTCCATTTTAAATTTTTTTGGATTTATTCCCCTCTCACTCTTTGATCACGTGCATTTATTACCCGCGCGGGAGTTATTGAGATTTATTTCCCTCCACGTGATGTACTCTCGACCAATAAGAAAACAAGTTTGACTAGGATATATAATAAATTGTAATCATTGGCTGCAAATTAAACCGTGGCTCATTAGCGTGTTACATTTAAACTTAATGAATCTATTTGATACTTTTGAGAAAATGGTCCCTGGTAATGTGTTATTTTTGAGAAAGATTTCCATAACAAAGTGCAATCATTGACTGGAACTAAAAACCATCACCAGAAATATCGGGCATCAAAATTTTCGGGCAAAATCAAAATTTTGATCCAGACTTATTTCAAAATGACACTCAACTTTACGGAGAATGTATGGGAAATGTGTTTGAATTATTTTTTTTCATGCAGAACGAAAGCTTATTATATTTTCAGTGACCTCGTATTGAAATATTTAAGTGCAAAAGTAACTTATTCTTATAATCATTTCCGCCAGCATTCGATCGAGCATGTACCATTAGTTCCATTCCATTGGTTCCATTGATTAGAATAGCTTTTATACTTTTTTGTCTGTGCAACCTTTGTAAAACACAGGATTATGTAGAAAGTTCAATTCTTCTTTTCTTTGGTGAAGGATTTCTTTTGAATGAACAAATTTCAGTGACTTAATTTTAGAAAGTTGGAATGAACGTTGTTCGATTGATGTGGTTTTTAATCTAAAAACATACCTTTAAAGTGGTTCCTTCAACTTCCGAATTTTATGATAAACGGCGAGTTCAACAACTGAAATCATCCGCCATTTTGAAGGGGGGAAAAACCTTATTTTAAAGAAAATAAGTGCACTATTCCGCACAAGTTCCTTAAGAAGGGTAAAAGTATTCGAAACCACAAATATTGAACATCTTATTAAGATCACATTATGGCTTTAATTCAAGCTTTGAGAGCAGCATAGCCCGAATTCCAATATGGCCGCCATTGACTTTCTGAAATAAAAACCTTATCTTAAAAAAAAAGTACCAACATCAGAAAGATGAAGCAGAAATATGTTTTTTTTTTGATAGTTTCATTGCTATAAAGAGAATTCAAGTGAAGCTATTTGGAATCAAAATTACAGACGGATTTGTACGTGTTCAGTGATCTGTTTCCTCACCTAGGCTCGTTGTGGTGTTTTTCACATTTTAAGATTCTCATAACTTCTCAAAAATTTAATATTTTTGTTTCAAACTTTCTTGTACAGTCGTTGGGATATTTCCATATACACAGTTTGTATGTGAATGCTCCCCCCCCCCCCCCCCCCACCCCCCTCTCCTCTCTCTCTCTCTCTCTCTCTCTCTCTCTCTCTCTCTCTCTCTCTCTCTCTCTCTCTCTCTCTCTCTCTCTCTCTCTCTCTCTATTTTTCTCTAGCTTTATCTGGCTAATATACGACAGTAAGTTGACCCAGAAAACCTGACGTATATATGACGTAATATGACGTAACATGTTGCTATGACAATGATAGAACACTACAAATGTGTTCAAAGTTTTCCATTTAAGAAATCACAAATCAAAATCCACACAGCGAAAATAGTTTAAGATTGGCATATTTTAACTTCATGACCCAATCTTAGTTTGGACTGAAAAAGTAAACCTTCTTTACTGAGGAATTTTCAAAAACCAATAAAGTTTATTTTAGGACCTTACCTATTAAAACAATTTTTTCTTAGCACCTTTTTTGAGTTAGTTTAGTTTAAGTATGAGACATTTTGGGACAAACTTTTTTATTTCCAATATCAAATGATTCGTTGCTACATCATTTAAGGTATCAGGATACGTTTGAGGCCTTCGAGATTACTTTACGCGCGAGCCAAATTTCTCGCTGCCTTTTCAATGATATTATATAAAAGTATACATTTTCTGAAAGCTAAATAAACGTAGTTTTTAAAAATTAATATGGAATTTTCTGTTTTAAGATACTTAAAAAGTTTTATGGCTTTCTCCGCAGTTTTTGAGTGACCAAAATATCGTTTTAAAAACATTCTAGCTCTTTCGGATTACATTGGATCGAACTGAAACTTTGGATTATGATAAATAACAATACGATCTAAAAAACGGTGTCTCAGATTTTTGAAATGTTTTTTCATTCAAAAGATATTGTCTATTTTGCAATCATAACCACCGAAATTTCAAACTTCCGGATTTAACGCGTCATTGCGGACGATCTAAAAAAGATATCAAAAATCTGAGACACCGTTTTGAAGTTCATTATCCACAGAGTATGCTAATGTAATTTTGATCGACATAGCGGAAATTCTGACCCTGCGGGAAGTCGTCGAATGAAGTGATGTAAAATGTCATTTTGAACCCAATAACTTCTTTTGTGTTCCAAAACAGACAAATATAAATAGATATTCGAAAACTACATTTATTTAGCTTTCAGGAAATGTATACTTTTATGACAAAATATTGTAAAGCCCGTGCGAAATTTGAGGTAGCGTATAGGTGTCCTAATCATATCCTGATACCTTAAGGTGACGGACTACTTTTGAACGTTCAATTTGTGTCCACGATGTGCTCGCGCACAAAATCCTTTCAAAACCGCATGACAACTTTTAAAATTTTATTGAACAATAAACGTTACGCGTTTTGATTTTCAACAGTGCAAAAACCCCAAATTTTGCACGGGACTGAATTTCCTAAAACAACAGGTAACAATCAATCTTTTATCAAAGTGTGAAAAAAAATGGGATTATTAGAACTTATAAAAAAAGTGTTTTATGTGTTTTTGTTGTCATCATTTAAGTACGATTTTCGGTTCATTTAGCTAACAAGATGCTGAATTTTTAGCTTATTTTAATAACTTTCTTCAAATATGTTTAGTAAGACTTCGAAAATAAAGTTTAAAGTAGATGTCTTGAAAAATTGCTTTCAGAGCTTTTTTAATTTTTGAGTTATGAGTTCTTTTGTGCAAAGCTTGATTTCCGCCATTTTACTTTCGAAAACTTGTCAAGATGGTCATATTCAAAATTCATTATCTTAAAAACGAGCTCGGGACATCTCATTTAGAATTTGTAATTATTACTTGCTAAAGTCAATCACCTTAATTAGAAGCGCACGCGCGCTCGTTCAAGCAAAACCGTTTCGAGCCTCCTTAATGCAATATATGATTAAAGCAGTGATAATGGTGATGATGACGACGGCGCCTATTACAATAGCAGCTATCAACACTGTACTCAAACTTTCAGAGGTAGGACCTGATAGTGAAAAATAGGAGAATAAAAATTAAGAATAAATAAGTCTGTAAAAAGATGAAAGATGTAAAGAAAAACAAGAAAAAAAGAAAGGAAAAAAAAAAATAAAAAATTAATACACCAATCCCGGCTTGGCTTGAGTGAATACCAAACAATGGGTATAGTTTTCCCAATGAAATATAGAATGTCTGACAAATAAACCTTAATTCATAAGAAGTTTAGTGTTTAGTGATTTTTTCCCTGATGTACCTGTACCTTTAGCCGAATGCATTTACTCTAAAATCGACATGATTAATTTTTACGGTTTTAAGCAATCGCCGTCTATTCCAAACTGTAATAAAAAAGGGAGGGAGGTAAAACAATTAATTTGGGATCGGTGTATTGCATGCCCTGGTTACCATAGGTTTTTCTAATTTTCTTTTCATACTTTTTAAGTACTGTAGACGCCCTAATCCCCTCCCCCAACCACCCACCACCAAAAAAATTCCTCCTAACCCCGGCCCCCAAAAGAAAGAAAAATAATCCTCTGGAATTAACCAGGGCAATAATGGCATGAATGTACATTTTAGGGGTAGAGTGTTGAAACTGTTAAAATAATTCGAATGTCGCTGGACAACAAATTGGAGGGGAGAGAAAGCACTGATTTTCATATATGAAAAATTGGTATGAGGCAAGTCATTTTACAGTGTGAATCTAAAAACCGTGGGCACCTAGAAATATTTCAGAAACGTTATTCTTATCTTTCCATCATCTTGTGGTTAGAGAGTCATTTTTGATTGGCCAAAGAACAATAGAACATTCCTGGAATATTTCTAGGTGCCCACGGTTTTTTGATTCGCACTGTAACAACAACACTTCAAGCGTCATTCTTGGCCAATAATTATTACGGTCAAACTAAGAAAACCTCGAATACCTAAAACATGCTTGGAATGTTTATTGTTTTTTAACCAATCACATGTAAGGGTTAGAGAATTTACGCGAGTGCTTTATTGGATTTAGAGCTGTATAATATATGTGAAAGAAAATAAATAAATGAGAATTAACAGTGGAAACCACCGAGTAGCTCTTCCTCCAATTGAAATTCAGTAAGAAGTTTATTTTTGAGGAGGGAGGAAAAACCGGAGAACCCGGAAAAACCCTCGAAGCACAGGAGAGAACCAACAAACAACATATTACTCACATATGACACATGTGCAAATCATTAAATACTGTAACCTACCAGAGTAGTTTGCGCTTGGAACAGTGGTGATAAACGTTGGAGGTTGAGTGTTGTATTGATTTGGTGAATCTGAACATAAAAATATGAAAAAAAGTTATGTACTTATTGACTGAGTGGAAAGGCTGGACGAAAAAAATATTTGGCTCTAAGTCATGCCATATTGACCGAGCGCAACGGTCCAAATGCAAAAAAATGGGGAAATGGTCAAAAATAATGAGTTTAGTGTTGTATGACAAGTTATTTACCTTTTGGGGTGCCTGTGTAATTCATGGCTAATTCACTTCAAACCTAGGAAAGTTCTTAAAAATCGGTTTCTAATACCGAAAAACAAAATGCTTAATAAACTTCTGATATTTTATTAAGCTTTTTGAGTGATTTTGGGCTATTTTGGGGTATCGAAATGAACTTTAAATTTCCAGTTATTGATTACTGCAATCAAGCCGTTATGGTTCAGCGGCCGAGTAAACATTTATGATAATTTCCCTCATGTACGTTGGCCCTTCAAATATTTCAATCATACCTACAATAAGCCGTACGTAGTTAGGCATGGTACTGGAATTCTCTCCACGAATTAGACCGACGTAGCATTTTGAATCGCTATCAGTTACGTTAAATAGAGCAAACCAAGCATGGCCTACTGTTAGGTTTCCAATGTAACGAATTCTGCTCTTCAGATTCGGATCCAACGCAGCATTGATGTGGGGAGTCTCGTTAATAGCACGAACAAAAATATACTGTGGATCAGCCGTGGCGCTGCCGCTACAAATGCCCCAAGTGGCTTCAAGAATTTTTTCATCTCTGGTCCATGTAAATGTCACAGTTTGTCCAGGCAAAGCCCTAATAGGACTTGGAGGATGTAAACCAGTTCCTTCTGGGAAAGAGAAAGGAAATTATGCTTGAGCTTAAATATCCAACCAACCCAATTAAAAAGAAATGTTAAAGTTAATTACGAATGACATGACTCGTATTTACCTGGTATGGCTACTAACACCATACCCGTAATCACTTGTAACATCCAAATACTTGTTAGGAAATACATTGAAAGAAGTTTTCGACAAAATAACTCCAATAAAATTCGAATAAAAAGGTCGGAAGATGCATAGGAGGTATAACAGCTCGGCTTCATTATATGCATATCATTATATCATGATCCATCATTATTCACTGTCAGCAGTCATGCGTCTGAATAAGTTGAGGTTAGGCACGTGTAACGAGGTCGATCTTATCTTTCGTTTTCACGAAGTCGATCTTAAACTAAACAACTGCATGCAAACTAATTCACTTCAAATGACACAACTAAAACTATCATATAACTTTTTTTACAGCAACAGAGAGGGGGCCCAGATTTTTCTGTATGGGGTCCTATGGGAATTCCACTGCCACACCTCCCTTCCCGATAAAAAATGAACGGTATTTAGCACAGTAATTGGCACAGTAGTAGCACACTAAATGGAAACATTTCAAGAAACGTTTTCTGTTTTATTTCGAATAAATCGCTGAAACATGTTGAAAATGATTAAGTTAAAGTAAGTCGATTTAAAAGGGGAAGTATGACTCAAAACTAACTCCTTATATACAAACTTTGCCTGCGCAAATGTTTCTTTGGTACCAAAATATTTCTATAAACAGTTTTCCGATTTTTCTCGATAGTTCCTAAAAGGAATATTCGATCCTTCGAGATGCTAAACTGACTTAGATTTGAACACCCAGATTAGGAGGGTAAAACGAGTTGTGTATACAAAAAGTCAAAAATAGGAGAGAAAGAATACAAAAAGAAAGAAAGAACAAATGAGTGAGTGGAAGAAAGGAGAAAAAAGCAAATTAAATGAAAAGGATAAGAAAATCCTCAGTTTTTTTCAAAGTTAATTTTTTAGTCGATCTCTGAAAAATATTTTTTCCTTGACTCGGTTATAGTGTAAGCCGATGTAAGAGGTACGTGCAAAGCTGTCCTGCCATGTCAAGAGTTGCGTTACCCACTACTTATATTTTGTTTTCGAAAGTAGATCTATTTTAAGCCCTATTAACTATAATAGTTTACCCATGCACAAATATTTGCATAATCAAACTGTCGTTCTTAAGAGACACAGCTCGTCATCTTGTAGGATTCAAATCACGAAAACAGCTCACGAAGCTCAAAAGTCTGTTTGTTTGTTGTTCTCCTCAAGATGAGAAATCGGAAAACTCAATTTATTTTTTGTAATACTCTTTGCTTCTTTGGAATATTGTTTTTACTTCATTGCGTAGGTAAGTTAATCATTCATCTTGTGCTGTAGAAAGAAGTCTGTTGAAGCATTGAAATTTTTGGTTTCAATCCTTACAAAGCAAAACAAAATTCACTAATCTAAAGATCTAAAGAAGTTATAACAAGATGTTCAAGGGTTTTTTTTTTAAGTATAAAAAGGCTTGATTTTAGATTGTAATTGGCTGTCTGCAGGGTTCATATGCCACTTCTCCAAGAGGCGGAAATGGCTGCATGATCTCATCGGAAATTCGTACGCAAATGTTTCAAGCTGAAACAAGCATTGGAGTAAATATTGGGCTGTCTAATAATTTATAATTTCCACAAACTAGATCTGATCAAGTTCTGCTCCAAATATGCTAATCTTATCAGCTAATTGCTCACGTCTGTGGAAGCAGTGAATATAATTTAGTGCTTCCAAAAGCCGAGAACCGAATTTAGAAGGAAGTCACTGTCATTCCAGGCATACCTGAACGAGCTCCCAAACATCATAAAACAAGCTAACTCAATTTTACTGTTCAATGTCAAGATAAGAGATGTTCAGTTCATTAGATTTTAATTCTATTGTACAATTTCCGTAATATTTCGTTTTTTAAATAGATTATTATTTTTTTATATTTTTGTTTTTTTGTTTTTTTGTTTTCTAATTTACCAAGACTCCCATTGATATCAGTAAATTGGATGACGACGACGACGACCGTGGTGATGATAATGATGAAGATCATGATCATGATGGTGATGATGATCATGATGGTGTTTAGGATCATGATGATGACGATGATGATGATGGGATGGTGATGATGAAGATGGTGGTGATGATGACGAAGATGATGAGGATGGTGGTGATGATGACGATGATGATGATGATGACGATGATGATGATGAGGATGGTGGTGATGATGACGATGATGATGAGGATGGTGGTGATGATGACGATGATGATGAGGATGGTGCTGATGATGACGATGATGATGAGGATGGTGGTGATGATGACGATGATGATGATGATGACGATGATGATGATGAGGATGGTGGTGATGATGACGATGATGATGAGGATGGTGGTGATGATGACGATGATGATGACAATGATGATGATGAGGATGGTGGTGATGATGATGATGAGGATGATGATGAGGATGATGAGGATGGTGGTGATGATGATGATGATGATGTTGATGATGACGATGATACAACTCAGCTCACAACTCAATCCACTTTGTGACAAAGGGGTCGACATAAAGGTGGTATAGCTTATCAGGATTATGACCAACAAGATGAAAACCCTAACCAAGTACAAACGACTAACAATCATCACATCTTTTTTTAAGTATCTCCCATCTGGAAGAGAAATTCAATCCACACATCTTGATCTTTTTACTCCTATTGATGACTAGTACTGCACATTAGGACATTCAAAATTTCATACCAAAGTTGTCACTGAATATGCTCACTCTTTGGACGAAGGAATCGAATTATTTTTCATTCTTGCGATAGAGTTTAAGATCGTCCTTGAATAATAAATGATTGACCTTTCCTTCGCTTTTAATGATCTCATATATAACGCCCCACAGCTCATATGAGTACAGGTAGGACCACTATACATAGAATACTATTTAATAAAGCTTCTTTTTAATTTAGACACAACCATTCGCTTCACTCGTTTTCCTCCAAATGTTTCGTACGTGTCTAGTGGAGGAACAGCCAGGTTCGTGTGGGACTACCATGTGGATAACAGAGAGAACGATTTTAAAAGTGAATCACCAGTATGGTATTTCATCAATCAGACGACACATTCTGATAGTAAGATCGGTTATGATGACTTGTACAAAAGCTGGAGTTTTGTCATCAGTAGAGCTACATGTCCAGCAAGATTACTGAATCCTGATCGAGTAAGCAGAAAGTCTACTTCTACTCTGACCATTACTGATGTGACTACTGCTGATAACGGGATATATCAATGTGTGTTGGAGCTTGTAGCGGGGAACCCTATTAAACACCAAGTACAACTTGTAGTCACAGGTAAGCTTATTATAGGGATGCATTTGTTAAATCTTATATATATTCTATAAAGTTTACTTACTTGATTTATAATGATAAGATACTTATTCCTATTATTATACATTTTACTCACTATCTTGATTCTGAATGTTGTCGGTCGGTCGGTCGGTCGGTTGGTTGGTCGCGATAAGTTGTTTGGGTGGGTGGGTAGGTGGCTAGGCTAAACTACCACTCCTCTCAGCCGGCCTATCATTCTTCATTATACTTGTTTCTATTTGAGTCCGCCCGACATTTCTACCACGTTACCCAAACAACATATACCAGCTTATCGAGGGACAGGACATAAGGGTAAATTGCACAGCTATTGGTCCACCAACACCGAACATCACGTGGATAAATATCACAGATGGTAGAGTTGCTGTCGCAAGCCAAGGATCAGGAAGTGCTGTACTGCAGATAAATAACATTAGACGATACCATGCTGGAGTATATGAGTGCCAAGCCAAGACCAATCCAAATGAGAATGCAACCACTACACGGACAAGTGTAACAGTGTACTGTGAGTATATGAATAATTCTAAAATATTTCAATAATTAACAGATGTCGCACATTTCTTTAAACTGGCTGAAATATGGCGTAGTTGTATCATAGAAAGCAAACATGCACCGTGGAACTTTTATTATTCAGATAGAGCACAATATTGAAATTAGTAATGATATTATCGGAAAAACTTCTTGTTCTTCATTAAATGAAAAAATAATTAAGATCGAACTTATAATCAACATGACAATTTCTGCTTATGAATCCGTGCTTACCTTTTCCTGACCAGTCGCGGAGTGTGGAAATACCTATTATCAATATCATATAGGTTTCGACTGCAAGCTACTCTGAACATTTTAACATTAATTAATGTGTTCCGCTAAAAACAACAGCATCAGAAGCAACAACAACAAGAAAAAGTGATGCCAGATATTCCATTTCTTTTCATATATTTTTAGAGACTAACAAAAAGCAGTGTCATGTATTTGTAGGCGGCCGTACTAAATGACTTCCTAAAAGGATTTTCTTCCAATTGGGCTGACATGGTTGGCTAAACAATACACAGTGCATTTTTTCAGGTCATTACCAAGGCATAGTACAAGTTATAAAAAGCACTCATTTTGTATTTGTAATTTTTGATTCCCTCTTTCTTAGACAAGCCGACAATTTTGGAAGCGAAGTCTTCCACAAATCTAAGTTCCTGGAATGGCAAGCAGGTGACCCTCAAGTGCTTGGTTACTGGATTACCAATACCCAGTATCCAGTGGTACAAGATTAGTGGCCAGCAAATAACAACTGGTGTCACAGCTATTGCTAAAGGTAGTCAAGTGGTGATTACAACATCAGATGGTGCAGACTATGGATCGTACAAATGCAACGCCACAAACGTTGCTGGCAGTGTTGAACATATTATCATTGTGACACAGTTGTGTAAGTACGCTGTGCGGTTTTAAATTGAGTATTGATTAAGATCCAGCAGATAAGGTTTTAGGGATTGGAAGAGCCTTGCCTTAATTTATTTTTAGAGTTAATAATGTACCTTTTCTTTCTGATTCCGCTATTCTTGATCTCACCGCCTTCATGTGTCACAAGGTAAAGATAACTTCGTTTTCAGTGAAATCATATTCCTACCCTAAAGTACGAAAACTATGCTTTAGTTCCACCAGGTGTTCCTAATGTCACGATACTTGACCAGGATATCCAAGCATCATCAGCAACTGTAAGGTGGATCAAACCTGGTTATGATGGCGGAAGTCATGTTATTGATTACAAAGTACAAATCAACACAAACCCATTACAAGAACAGAAAACAACAAAAACTGAGCATGAGTTCACTGGTCTGACTAAGAATACGAGGTATCAAGTCAGAGTCTACTCAAGGAATGTTGTTGGTCATGGAAATGCTTCCATAATCATATTCACAACAAAGAAAAGAGGTAATGACCCGTCCCATGTACAACAAAGTTTCATAGTTGCAGAGAGTAGAAAGAGCTTCTACTTCTGCAACAAAGTCGCGCAACAAAACTTTGTTGCCCGCGGAATGGTAATACGAGCAACTTTTGCACTGCAACTGGCAACGCAGCAATGTTGCGCGACAAGTTGCAATTGCACGATTTTTTTGCTCGTATTTCCGCATCTTAGTTACTTGAATTTTAAGAAAAGAGTGAAGTCAATAAGCTTGTGTAATAGAAAATATTAGGACAATAACATGACTTTTGGAGGGCATATTGTTTATTTGTGGCCCGAGTAGCATCAATGTTGACGATGCTACAAGGGCCACAAATAAACAATATGCCCGACAAAAATCATGTTATTATCATTATCATTAATATACAAGACCAAATTATACAAAGTCTTCAATATCAAAAGTTAGAATTTCAAAAAAACATTTTCATTTAAAAACAATTTTTTTATACATGCAAAACAAGAAAACATCAAACGCAGTCTTAAGATCTGATTGGCTGACAGCAGTCGTAAGACATTCTCTCAACCAATCAGTTCTAAGCAGGGCGGTAAATACATCTGCAGCCCGCGCGCTTGGCGTTTGGCCCGCTAAACTGAACGTTTTAGTGAGGGCAGTTTAATATTTGGCCTTGTATATTGATGATAATATTTGTTTATGCGTAATATTCAAATAGACACTAAAGAAAACAATGTAATTGATGTCTACTTCCGCGCCTAAAGGTTCACAAAAATATATATTAAAGTATTAATTAATTATTGACTTTGAAGAATTTGCTGCAAGTTTTCATTAGTGCTATATTAGTAATCATTGCTAGCCTCAGAAAAAACGTTTTATGCTTGCGTCACTTAGGTGCACCACCTTTGGCCAGTCTCCATCTTAGCAAAAGTAAAACTGCAATAACATTGTACTGGAAAAAACCCGACGAAAACGGCGGTGAAATCAAGAGCTATACCATCTACCAGAAACAAGGTGTAGATAAAACCTGGACACGTATACAAGTTGTCCGTGACTTGTCCAGCTTGACGTATGTTATACAACTAGAGGATGTGGAGCCTGGTCAGACATATTGGTTTATTGTCACGGCAACGAATGAGTTTGGAGAAAGTGAAATAGGAAGTGGTGATGAAGGTGAAGAAGCATATGTTTTGCCAAAGGCAACCACAACAACCACAGCAACCCAGTCAACAACTACAGCTTTTGGTAAGTGACGTGTTAATATGGGATGAAGTTTACTTTATTCAAATTTTAATGGAATAACGAAACAACGAAATAAAACAAAAAAAATATGCTTATCAGTTAGATAGTGAGCTACAGGTAATTAGTAAGTTGTGAAATATTGACAAATACAATTAGAAGAAAGAAAACGAATGAGAAGAATGAAATGAAACAAAAAATAAATAATAATAATAAAAAAATATACTAATACTACTACTACTACTACTAATAATAATAATAATAAAAAAAATTTAAAAAATTTAAAAAAAATTAATAATAATAATAATAATAATAACATTATTATTGATAAATGATAATACGGACGACTATGGGACCCATCTGGGCTCAGATTTTTTCTGAGTCCCATAGTCGTCCGTATTATCATTTATTAATAATAATAATAATAACAAACAATTTTATCGAGTTTATGGAGTAGATACGACAGGGTCTTTTAAAGTGCGTGTATTAGTCTAATATCTATTTCACGGCTTTAGTGATTTCATTCTGTTGTTTGTACTCCAATTGTACAAGTTATATTATTTTCTTAATAAGCAGTTGGATTAAACTAAGGAGTCAAATAACTTGTATTTAATAAAAGTCAACACAGTTCAAGGACATGAAATATCTGTGGTTAGTGATGATATTTGTTTTAATAAACAGATGGGGAATCAGTGAAAAAATCAGATGAGCAAGAAAAATGCAGTAAGTTGAAAACTGTTCATATTGCTTTTCACGATGTTTTACACTCATGACAAGTAAGAAGTAAAATTATGCATTTTTCGAAATATTCTTTACCTTCAAGCTAGTTTTTCTTTGTTTGTTTATCCTGAACCCTTTTTGTTTACTCTAATTTTCTTCTTTTTCTGAAAGCACATAATCTTTTAGTACGCGCATTTTAAGATAGAGTTCTTTAGCTTTATATGCACCGCACTATATTGCCCATTTCAGACCAGACGACATTCTCTTGATAATTGTTCTTTTATTAAGATATTTACACATGAAAGAATTAACTCCCAAGAATGGCATCATATGGTTTAAAATGGGCACAATAAACAACGAAACTAAAGAGCTCTATTGAATTACAATGCATACTACTATGAATTCCTTAAAGTGGCACTTGGATGAAAACGCCCCATCTTTTGAAAGTCCGAATAGTTTAAGTATTTAAGAATAATATGACTCAATCATGATTATGAAAACCAGATTGGCAAAAATTTTAGCCTGGGAGCCACTCGCAGTTGAGAAATTTTGGTTTAAAAACTAAAAGAACAAAGGGTTGAGTAAATGACGTCATTTACTCACAATTTAGATGCTGAAAAAAATATATAATTTTTTTCCGCAAATTTTCACTGTGAAGAAAATATATTGCTTGTACTATTGAGGCCATACAGGTTAGTTTAACCAAGTTTCAAGGCATTTCCAATTTTCATCGATTTTCATCCAAGTGCACCTTTAATATATATAGGATAATCCATCCAGCGATCCAATGGACACTGTTGTCAATTGGAGCCCTTGATTCCTCAACTCCGATTTCAACACGCTGATCATGTTTTTTCGCTTTTCTTTTCAAGGTGTTACTGCATTAGCTATCTGTGCAGCATTCCTAGCAGTATCTTTGGTTCTTAATATCATCTTACTTCTTTACATTTGGAAGAACGTTAAAAGGAAAGGTATTTGAAATATCATTTTCCGTCATCTTTTTTCTTCATTGCGATGATCTCTGTTTGTTTGTTACTTATATAAGAAAAAAAAAAGATTGCTGAGATTTATATAAGTTTACTTAGATATAAACTAAGATTCTAACACTCTTTTTTCTTTTTTTTTAATGCCTCTTGAAAAGAACCAACCGAAAATAGAATTACAAAAAGGTGGATAATTAAGTATAACTATTTAATTTTTGCAATTGCATGTTTATAGTAATTACCAGATTTTTATTGATAGCCTTATGCGCCTCTTGGTGTGGATCCAGGATTTTTAAAAGGGCCGGGGGGTAACTGCAATATTATGTAGGGTACTTCGCGTCACAGAAAACCCATAAAAAGCGGGAAAATGGTGAAAAACTTGAGTCTTAAATTACCGGAAATTAAATCTGAGAGAATGAAGTAATTTTAAAAACCGAGTGAAATCATATTCGAATAAATTATTTCAGTTTTTTTAAAAACACATTCTTTTTAATTTGTGTAAAAGGGGGATGGATGACTAATCACCCCCCCCCCCCCCCCCACCACCACCACCACCACCACCAACCCTGGATCCGTCCATGGAGGCGTAATAAGTAAAATAGGTATTAACCATTTTACATTTGTCTGTAAATTTCCATCTCAGGGCCACCAGAAACCAAAAAGTCAAAGATCTAGTTTATGACGTAGGTGCCTTATTTTTTTCATAACTTATATTTTCGAACTATCAATTTTATATATAGATCAAATGCAAATCAAATATTGAGAACACTCTGTAGATAGGCGTACTCCTTAGATGCTTTTCTTAGGAACCTCTAGTGCAAATAATCAAGTGCCCGAAACCCGATTTTTAAGGCTTGACCATCACTCAACAATTATCGAAGCTAATTGCAATTTCAGTGTAATACAAACATTTCATATTACTGATTTTGCAAAACGTTAAATTTCCGCAGAACACAATAGAGATGAAAGAAAACCAAGCTTCAAGCAATCCGGGGTCAGACACTCCTCAACACACTTCTTCAGAGCCCATAAGAATTTCTCGTGATCACCCAATCGAAATGTCCAGCAGAGTAGATGGCTACACCAGCATCTCAGAAACACCGAGTCATTATCAAGCACTCTCACATCCTGATACAGCTGGTTCATCGCATCAAGGTCAAGGTCCAACCTACGAACCCATTCGCCGCCCACAGTTCAAAGAACATGATGCTCATCAAGCTAAAAACGTACCAGATACTACTTACCAGCCTCTTGGTGTTAGGCTAAACCCTACAGATTACCAAAGCCTGCAAACTTATAATAATATGCATCAGCTAAAAAACAATAGGAATGACCAGTCCACTATATAGAAACACTCTCTGCTGTGTCACCTGCAAAAAAGCAGGCGAAATCCCACGGATACATGCGTATTTTTTTCTGAAATTCTTTTCTAGCGGAATAGAAGAAAAGTCCACACTTGAGTGGTTCTAATGAATAAACATGTCCTTTGATAGTCCTATTTATCGTCAAGTTGTTACTTCTCATACTCTTTACAAGTCTGGTCCCAACAAAGGTATACATCCAGGGTGTCCAAAGGAGAGGTCCATCTATGGTGCCAACTTTAATACCAGCGTTATATTAAATATTCCAGATGCTCAATGTAATACTAATATTATTTGTCTCTGAGGATGCCATTGAAGGATGAAAGCTTACACGTTGAAATATTAATCTATAAGCAGTATCTGGCCACATTTGTGCTTGAATTTTTTGGAATATCAGCTTTCTCAGTCTCCTCCACCAAAATCGTTCAGGAGGAGGACGAGCTTGGAAAAGAAGAGGATGAGAAGGACTAGGATAAGCCATCCTCGATGGTTTATTGAGCTATACAATTACAGCTCTAGAGCTGATCATGAATTGGCAAAAACTTTACAAATAAACTTAAATACTAAAATTTCACTAAAATATGATCCATAAAAATTCTAATAAAACCGACTCTATACAATTGCTGTAGAAAAAAAAAAGCTATTCTTTTGTCTGTTCGTTTTGCAAATAGGAACGTGATATCTTCGACTATTGCTCAGATTGAAACTGCATTTGTTTGGCTCTGGTAAAAGTTTTGTCCGTTTGGGCCTGTCTCCGATCAGAAAGTGTCTCTAAGCTAGCAAATCCTAATGCCTTACAGTGGTTAGCAAAAGGGAAGATTATTCTCATAGCGCGCTTCTGTAAACCCATTAACTCGTGTGACAATTAGATGGGAAGTGAATTATGAAAAACTGGAGAAGCGTACTCTATAACTGGCGGATGCATGTAATGTAAAAAGTTATAAGTTGCTTCGTTGCGACGCTTGCCCTCTTTAGTTGCATAAGGAAGTAGAGCCGGAAACCTTCCCGAGATTTCTGAAACGTAACAATTCCATTTCAGATCGTTGAAAATGTTCAGATCAAGTAGTTTGGCACTCGATACAACCTCGATAGCCTTCTCGTTGATGTCAGGCATAAATATATATATATATTACTATTACTGAACGATGCAATTTATTTATTTACTTGTCCATTATGAAGTTTACAAGGGTATTTGTTCTTGAGGCCTGAAAAAAGGGAGATAAATATTTTGTCTTTGTGATCTGTATGTAATGTGTAGATTAACAAATGCACAGAATACATCTACGTCCTCTCGTTCATCCCCCCCCCCCCCCCTCAAGCAACCTCTCTCCGTAAAAAAAACAACCACAAACGAAAAAAAACAACTTATAAACAAACAAAACTCCGACAAGCAATGTGCACGACGAACACAAATATCTAGCACAAAGCTTTTTAGGCTCCTCTGGATCCTCTAAAAAAATCATCTGACAGTTTTTCCTTCGACATTCATTTCCTTTCTACGAAAAAAAAAGTCAGTTTCAACCGAATATTTTTTCTTTTCATTTGATTTCACTGTTCCATTTTTGCATTATTCAGTTTCTCAGAGTGTTTTGTGAGCTTTGATGTACATTGTCTATTAGGGACTTTCAGGGTATCAAATTCTTACCTCGTAGAAATTTCAAAGTGATGGCACACCGTGAAATACATACCAGTCTAATACACCTTAGTAGTCTCTGATTTAATTTTTTTTTGTGTGTGTGCATGTGTGTTGTTGCATTAACTATTAAACATTGAGCATTATATTTTGTTTCACGGTTTACGGTTTAACTGTCTAAAGAAAATTTTACGAGGGGAGATTTACCCATGAACAACGTCCCTAAAGATTTATATTGCTATATTTAACAGCAATATAAGGCATTCCTTCTTGTTTGAAGAAGTGTGAACAACAGGGGAAGTGTGCTTTCTCCTAATAAAGATATCCCAATCCTAATTATCTTTAGTCACATAAATTTAGCAAAAACGTAATTGATAATGCATTCTTTTTTTCTTGTTTATTTGTTGTTGTTTTTGTGTGTGTGTGCGCGTATTCGTTACCTTAGCACAAATTGCATGTCTTCTTGCAATTGGCTCTTACAAATGAGAGGTTAGAGCAGATTGGTTTCCAGAATGGACATGCTTGGTGCTTATCCACGCAACCTTAAAACAAAGAAATGAATAATAAGTAGTCTGAATCAGGTCTTTTCAATTCAATCTTGAGTTTATAGTCACGACTCGTCCGTGAGCATAACTGCGCACGCGTCGACACTAAGCTCTCTCTCTCTCTCTCTCTCTCTCTCTCTCTCTCTCTCTCTCTCTCTCTCTCTCTCTCTCTCTCTCTCTCTCTCTCTCTCTCTCTCTCTCTCTCTCTCTCTCTCTCTCTCTCTCTCTCTCTCTCTACCTCTTCTCCTTCTCTCGGTCTCATTCAATGCATGCATAGTCAAGAGTCCATGACAGCATTATTTACCGAATAAAAACTAAAAGGACTACATAATGATTACATACTTGTTCCACCTCCTGTGCCACCTCCTCCTACATGTGATAACAAGAAAAGATAAAAGGACAAAATATAGGAAAACATTACAAAATGCACATAAAACCTAACATGAATCCATTGATAATGCAACCTTGAAGATAGTATTATGTTGTTGCAAGGATTAATTATGGATAGATTCATTTTTTTATGTTTCGACAGCTTCATAACTATTTATACGGTTTTAAGATATATTTTACCAGTTGCAATTTCACCTCCTGTGAGTATTGCCTAAAGGCAATTCATCGATTCGCTTTTTGGTTTTGTCGTCTAATATATAGTTTCATTCATGTTTTGAAGTAAAAACTTTCTAGTTTAGTCGAAAGTCTCACACGAAAGAGCAGCGGAGCCCGTTGCTGCCGGCTTCTGATTGGACGTATCGTTTTTCTCACACGTGAAGAAAAGCCGTACGTGGCTTCTGATTGGACGTATCGTTTTTCTCACGCGTGAAAAAGCGATACGCGCATTGTGATTGGTTGGGAAAAGTGAACGAACGAACATTTATTACACAGGATTTTACTGAGTAAATCTCGGTATGTATATAATAAATGGGTTTATGTCACCTCATTTGCATTTTTAAATGTTAAAACTTTATATCTCTGAAGTGAGAAGTCCATATCCAGCAATAATGAACCATCCCGCTATTCCGACCCTTCATGTAGAAGTGATTTTTAAAATAAACAATTAGATTTGATAGGCATTTTAGGATATATATAGGATATTACATGGTCGCGCGGAGATACGAATTTTATCTTCGAGTGTTGATATGATCTCTCACGAGTGAGTGCAGCGAACGAGTGAGAGATTGTATCAGCACGAGAAGATAAAATTCGTATCTCCAAGCGGCCATGTAATGTTCTGTTTATTATATGAAATCTTCAATGAAAAACAATGGAAAATTTGAGACTTGCTGAGCAAAAAGTCGAAATTTGACACCACCGGTGTTGATATAAATCGTATCCCCACTGGCCACTGGTGGGAGTGGGGATATCAATTTTATCATTTGGATGTCACTCAATATCACACTCTATTTCATATAATAAAGAAAGAGATCTACTGTATTCACAATCATCCGTGTTTTTACCTGCATTATTAGTTATGTTGTTGATCCAATTGATGAAGCTGCTAACACGTGCAAACACGGTATAATGACCCGTGTCGCAGTTAGGATGTCCCCAGCTCACGACCCCACGAAGAATCCACTTTCCTCGCTCTACACATGACAGGGGACCACCGCTGTCACCTTGACAACCGCCTTTTCCTTGCCCACCGGCACATAACATACTCTTTTCGTGCACTCGTAGGAAGTAATTCTTTGCTGCACATTTCTGATGTTCAGCAATTCTTAGCGGAGCTTCTTGAAGAATTGTAGCTGTACTCCCACCACCTATTGTGCGACCCCAACCTACGAATTGTGGAAATCTAATTTGAAATATTCTAGAGAAAGCAAAAGTATCTGCAACACATGTGTTCTTCATTTGAAACAATTTTAATTATAATTATGAAAAATAATCCTGCTGGTTAGGAAGAAAGCAATAATTTGCTGCAGTGCAACTCACCTGGACGATCACACTATTATAACGATCCTTCGTTCAACCATTCACTTCATTTTTAATAAAAATAACAAAAAGAATGTAAAAAATCACCTGTGATGTAACACACTGTACCAACAGGGACCCTGTCTCCCTGTCTTGGTAATTGTATCAGCTTGACATGCTGACTCAAAGCAGCGTGTCTGTCAAGTACAAGAATGGCGACATCTTTCATGAGGTGATTCATGCTGAATGACTGATGCTCATAAATTTTGCTGACTTGAAAAGTTTCTTGGGCAGCGGTCGTTTGTAGCTGGTGATGGGCCCCTGCAACACATTAAAGATTCACTTTGGTGTACAAAAGTTCGTCATATTTGATACTAACTAGATCCTTCGCCGGCTGTCCTAATGAGCAATAGCACACAATCGAATTGCAGCCATATTGGGAATTTAATCCGTAGCTCATTAGAGGAAAAATAATTGTGTTATTAGATAGTTGGACAGTATAGTAGAAATAACAAAACGAAAAGCGGTCAAATCGATCTTTTATATGTCACTTCCAATCTTAGCAAATTGTAGTATGAGAGTGGTCATGGATTAGAGACCCATTCTAAGCCTGAATTTTTTCCAGGTCTTTCTTCTCAGCAGTACAAGCGGTATTCACTTACATACTACTATATCATGACTGCTGAAAGGACAGCTTGACTTGATTCGAAAATTGATTCTTTAATTTTTTTTTCTTGATTTATTTCTATTTCTATTCACATTGTCTTTTCTTTACTTTTTTTTTGTTTTGTTTACACAAAGAATACTTACCCACCACTACTTTATAACCATTCGGGTCTTTATTTCTGTTTACACAATGAGCAGCAGTCAACACCATATTAGTTTTGATCAGCGACCCTCCACAGATGTGCCTCCCTCTAACACGAAGAGAGATCTGCCAAGGCCACTCGTGTTGGTCAGCATTGTTCCCGTTCACCACACGTTCAAATAGGTCATCAGGCTGATCTGCACCTTTAACACATAAAACAGTATAACAGACTTGGACGTAATGTTTTCCCATTTTTCATGTACACCACGTGTCATTCTCTTGATAATAAGATTCTTTATTTCAGTAAAATCATATTCGTGTGTCTACTCATGTACAACCGTTAATTATTACTGAAACAATAAATAATTCTCTAGCTTCTTTAGGGAATGCTAGCCTCGTTGTCTGATATTGGTGACTAGAGTAACGAAAATTAGCATCTCCTATTAGCCTGCATTTATATACTCCACCTAGCTTGTTTGTTTTGAATTATTATGATTCCAAGTTTCGGAGTCTTTTGTGAGTGGAGTTGCTTTTTGGTTATCTGCGGTTCTCTGCTGTGATTCGAGGATTTGTCACTGGATTCCTCCCAAGAGCAAAGCAAAAATTAACTCACGAATTAAAATTCGATATGTCGTGCTTTAGTCATGGGTCTTTAGCTCGGGAGATTGAACAAATTTCACTCACTGCACGTTCCACCTAAAATACATCACAGTCACAGTACGGTTACAGAATACATCTAACTCTAAGAGGTTTCGATAAATTTTGTCAAATTGAACAAAAGAATACAAGCAAAGCATTTCGATTTCAAACTGTGTAGAAAGACGGGAATTAAAAACCAGGGTAAATAAATAAAATATAAGTACTTCGAACAAAATAAGTTTTCACTCTCTTACCATTGACAGCCCCAGTTCCCAAAACAGTCAAGACAGCCAGTGCTACACAAACCAAAAGATAGTTCTTCATTCTGCCTAAGCAAGATCTAAACTGATCAATGTGCAATGACAGACTGAAACTTAAACCCATAGAATCATTAGCGTGCTAAATTCAAACTTTAATTTAATCAGGCTCTTTTGATACCTCTGAGAGAATTGCCTCTTGTTAATGCGTTATGTTTGAGAACGATTTCCATACTGAAAAAAGCATGATGATGAACTGGTACTTAAATCGTAACTTAAACCTAATGAATCTCTTTGAGTCTTGTGACTTATACTTACTATTAGCGTGTTACATTCAACTTTAATAAAGCTCTTTTGATACCTCTGAGAAATTGGCTCCTGGTAATGTGATCTGTTTGAGAACGATTTCAAAACTGAACAAAATGTAATCTCGTGACTTATAATTAACAATTAGAAGAAGAACTCGAGATTTCTATCGGCTGATAGTTGACGAGAGGCTCCGGCCCCGAGTCAAATATCAAAGCCGATAGAAATCGAGAGTGAGTCTTCTAATTGTTTTAGTAAATATCTCAACTAAACTATACTATACTAAACTAAACTAAACTTCACAAAAGCGCGAAGGAAAAGCCGCCATTTTTTCAAAACAAGTCCAGCTTTCTCTACCCACTATCTATCGGCTGATAGATAGTGAGTACTTTAGCCAATCAGAATGCAGGATTTGCAATAGTATAGTAGTAGAATTTTACTAATTACTATTAGTGTGTTACATTCAACTTTATTAAAGCTCTTTTAATACCTCTGAGAAATTGGCTCCTGGTAATCCAAAATTTTTGAGAAAGATCTCCATACTGAACAAAGTGTAATGATGGACTGGAGCTTAAACCGTGACTCACTAGCGTGTTACATCCAAGCTTAATGAACCTCTTTGATACATCTGAGAAATTAGCTACTGGTAATGCTCGTTATTGGTGTATTAAATTCAAACTTGATAAAGCTCTTTTGATACCTATGAGAAATTGGCTCCTGGTAATGTGTTATGTTTGAGAACGATTTCAAAACTAAACAAAATGTAATAATGACTGGAACTTCAGTTAAACCGTAACTGTTTTGAAGTTATAACCATTTTTGAGATAATATTGTTGATATATATTACTAAACGTACAGTTTTAGCTATTCTCATCAATCTGGAGGGCTTTAGAATCAAAATAAAGAAAATATTTGAAATTGATTTCTCTCGGTTATTTTTTGAGAACGTTCTTGCAACTAATTAGGTGTACATCGACCATCCTGAATACACCGTTTTGAACTCAATTATAGGCTGCTGGTCTTGGCTCGTTTCATTCAAGCACATCGTTGGTGTTAAATAGCTGACGGCTTCAACGCAAAGCCACTTTCGTTAAACATAACCAATACCCGATGTCATTTATCGTACAACTTAAGCGAGTACCATTTATTGTGAGAACAAATAGACAACAACAACAATGAAAAACTACGTAGGCTCTGGGGAGTAGCACGATGAACGTCGCTGAGGTTGTGAAGGCAGAGTATGAAATCTAACTCGTGATTCTAGATTTTACTACAGGGTGTCACTTATATAGGTATGATTGACAGTTCCCAATATAACCCTCAACGCTACGAAAATTTCACTTGCTTTTCAGTCGACCAGCTAAATGTACTGAATTTACATAACTAAAGGGGGGTAGGGAAATACATATACTACTATCTGCGTGCAAATATTTCATCTTTCCTTGCATTAAATGCACCCTTTCAGAACAAGATGATTTGAAGTGTCATTGTAGCAGAAAGCCAAAAAGCTCAAGATTTAACCATACAAATGTCTCGAAAGTAAAGAAGGTCATCAATACCCATGGAGGAAAATAGATCTAACAATTAACTATATCTAATTGGTTTTCGTAGAAAGAGAAAAAACAAAGTGGCCTGACAAACACCCTCGCGGCAAACGAGGGAAGAGCACATCAACAAACTCGGCTGTTTATGACGTGTGGTGTCTGTACGCCCATCTTGTGGTGTGTTTGGGTTTTAATTGTTTTTTACTTTTTCTGAGACTAGAATATCGGCTCGAATTAAGTGCTTTTCCGGCTCTATATAATGTGGCTTCTTTTCATCAAAAACCCAACCTCCTCTCAGAGTTAGTAATTTTTTTGAATCCTGAAAGATAAAAAATACGATGCCTGAAGGTTGTGGAGGTCGCAGATTCAAGGGCCTTTAAAGACAAGGAAGGTAGGTCGGCACATTACCAATCTTAAGAGTGTCACATCAGTCTTTCCGAGATTCAAATGGAGAAACTGGGTCAAGCTAGTTTTGCATCGCTTGTGGGACTGTTTTAGGGGTTACGTTTTCAAGATGTAGTCTATTTGATTGGAACTGAGCAAGCAAAAACAACAGTTCCAATCATGATTATTCATATTTGATAAAATATATTTGTTGATGTATCTACGGTGTTGTAAGATTATATCTTGTTTCTAAACTCTACGAAAACAATAAATGTTTTGGACACGTTTGATAAGTCAATGATGCTTTTTATTTATTGATTCCTTATGATCTACAAAAGATTAAGATAAAGATCCAGTTGAGGCCTGAGGAAAAGAAATAGAGTAAAATAAAATAGCATTAGGAAATATATTGTGCAGAACTTTGTTAGAATTTGCCTAACATGGCATCTGTATCACACAACGTAAGGCACATCCAATGTCCCCTATGCGCTCCCGCTCCCCCTCAGAACCTAATACGCGTGCACACACGTACAAGCAAACATTTATTAGGACTTTTTTTCGAATTCGTAAAAACCGCGGTGTCCCTTAATTACAGATTCATTTACTCGGGATTTTCCTAATTTCAGTGTCTTAACATCCACAAATTAATGACAATAATAAAGTAAAGAATGCATAATTTCAGGAATACAAGTACTTCAAAATTGATGCTAACTGTGCGTAAATGTATCTGTAGTCAAGAAACACAACGGTATTTTACGAGCAGTTCTTATTCACGCAACATTGCTTTCAAATATGGTTCACTTGTAGATTATATGACAGCTAAATAAGTCAGTGACCCCATTTGTTTTATTCGGTTATTTCAATTCTTAAATCATAAAGTTCAATAGAGCAAAATTTTAGGGACATTTCGCCCAAGAACGTCCTTAAAATATGTATTTTGCTATTTTTAATTAACATATTTCCATATTAGACATTCCTTCTTGTTTAATAAGTGTGTCAAAGTGCAACAGTGTGTTTTCTCCTAATAAAAATATCCCAATCCTAATTATCTTTAGTCACATAAATTTAGCAAAAACGTAATTGATAATGCATTCTTTTTTTCTTGTTTATTTGTTGTTGTTTTTGTGTGTGTGCGCGTATTCGTTACCTTAGCACAAATTGCATGTCTTCTTGCAATTGGCTCTTACAAATGAGTGCCAAGAGCAGTATGCTTTCCAGTATGAACATGCCTGGTGCTTATCCACGCAACCTTAAAACAAAGAAATGAATAATAAGTAGACTGAATCAGGTCTTTTCAATTCAATTTTGAGTTTATAGTCACGACTCTTCCTTGAGCATAACTGCGCACGCGTCGACACTAAGCTCTCTCTCTCTCTCTCTCTCTCTCTCTCTCTCTCTCTTCTGCTTTTTATCTTAATTATTTGTAGTCTCCCCCGGGCCCCACAGCCGTTTTTAGGGTCGTCCAAAACGGCTGCGGGGGAGACTAAATTATTTGATGCATACCGCAGGTTGTTTTTGATGACAACAGACCCGTTTATAAGTTAGCTATTAATAAATCCCCTTAAAAGTTCAAGGGATTTTAAAACTTTTTGAAATTGGTATAAAGTTCTAGTTACACATTCTTTACGTTACAGTATAATTTTGTATACTGAATGGTTTGCATGGGCCGAAATCTGTACAGAGAGAGTCTGTGGACTAGTAGTATTTACTGAAAGGAAATAAAATGAATATATAATATATATACTTACTTGATCCACCACTACCACCTCCACCTCCTGCAAGTGATAAAAAAATAGATAAAATAGAAATTTGAATAAAATGTATGCATGACGGACTTTTCAAAACCCAGCATGAATTAAAACACCTTTATAATTATCATTATTACTATCATTATTACTATCATTATCATCACCTTCGTTATTCTCCTCGGTCACCATTACTAACGCCAACACCGCTACTACTTCACCATCAGTGACCACCACCATATAATATCACCACCATCATCATCATCTTCTTCTTCTTCATCATCAATGTCATTATATAATCATAATCATCATCATAATCATCATCATCACCAACACTACCACCACCATCACCATCTTCTATATCATCGAACATCACCTAATCATCACGATCATCACCATGACCACCACCATTCCAACTGAATAAACCATCAGAACGAATTCAAGGTCAACCTATAAGAATTGAGGATTCGACATCTTATTCTCATGTTTCTGCTCGGAAAATGCTAATAATTCCTTAATTCCTTTCGGGGAACGCAATCAATTCAGCTGATATCATCACCATGGTAACTCTTGTGATTTAGATTTATCATCTTGCGGTTCTAAGGGAAAACATGCCTACGTACCTGACATCTTTTGGTTTATCCAGTCAATAAAGCTGCTGACTCGAGCAAACACAGTGTAATGATCAGTACGACACATGGAATGTCCCCAGCTGACAGCTCCACGGAGAACCCATCGACCACCCTCGTTACAGACAAATGGTCCACCACTGTCTCCTTGGCAACCACCTGCTGCACGTTTACCGCCGGCACAGATCATAGATTTCTCGTCAACTGGGATGAGTCTCCCATTAACTCTGGCGCAGTCCCGATGAGTTGCAACAGGGAGCTGAGCTTGTTGGAGGACGGTAGCAGCACTTCCACCACCGACAGTGCGACCCCATCCTGTTTACGAACAATATCACAATATCCTCGATTATTCATAGAAAACACTGTCCTTGTTTTACGACATAAAGCTGTTAAACCAGTTCCCCAGACCGTGATTTGCAAATTTACTATTGATATTGGTTTACCTCAATCTATAAAATCAATAAAAGGATTTCCCCTTAATGGCTTTACCTGTTATATAGCAATTTGTATTAGCTGCCACTCGGCTTCCTTTCTTTGGTAAACAGACTGTGTTAACCTTAGAACTTGCCGAGATTTGTCCATCGAGCTGAAGCAGAGCTACGTCATTTTTAAGATGCCTCATGTTAAAGTTTTCATGCTTATAGAGCTTCTTGAGACGGAATGTTCGCTGGACTGCAGTAACTCCAGTCCTGGTGTGTGCACCTAGAAATAAATAAAAGAGGAATACTCATCTCAAACATATATCTACGCTGCTATATCCAACATGCTTAAAGTTAAAATATATCAGAATTTATTAGATTTTGATTGCAGGAATATTATTGTATTTTTTAAAGGGTTCTGTGTTATGTAATCAATCATTTTCTCTTTACACCTTCTAGACCTGCCGGGCGACTAAAGATAAAACCTGAGTTTTGCCAATTTACTCCATTCTGATTGGCTAACATTTTTTTCTCAGATCAGCTGGACTAGGAGAATGAGTTTGATTATTTACTTAATTACCCCATCCTCTGGTAGCCTTATTTTCCAAGTTTAATGAATTTTTGACACAATTATCTCATACGCTTCACTTCTAGATTCAAATTAACTGACAAATGCAAGTCGCCGATGGTCCTTTGATAGCATTATACTTCATTGCTCACCAATTGCCTCATTTGTGTCTGATTACTTTTAAACTTTACTGCTGACATAACTATACAGCTCATTCCCTTTGACCAAGGCTTTCGTACCCTTCCTATCCCCCGTCTCTCTCTCTCTCCCTCTCTCTCTCTCTCTCTCTCTCTCTCTCTCTCTCTCTCTCTCTCTCTCTCTCTCTCTCCCCCCCCCCCCCCCCCCCCCCTCTCCGTATGTCGTCATCTGGTCGCTCGACTACAAATGAGACAGTACATATAAAAAAAACAATTATACTAACCAACAACAACTGTGTAGCCACTTGGTCTGGGGTTTCTTTCCACACAGTGAGCAGCAGTAACGACCCAGTCAGGTTTAATCAGAGATCCACCACAGATGTGTCTTCCGTTCACACGGAGAGAGATCTGCCAGGGCCAGGCGTGTTGTTGGGCATTAACCCCATTTACCACACGGGCGCTATAGGGTTTTACCCCACAAGCTGAAAAGAAAAAAGTCCGTAAATGAATACAGATATCATTAAAGCAAGTATCAAAAACAAACAAAACCGTAAAGAGTTGAAAGGGAAACCAAATATGAACTGAACGAAAAGTCAAATACAGAAGTATTCTACACAAATACGTTTTAAACAATGAAGCAAAACGAAAACAAAACTTGAGTTAGGTATGAAACAAATAATTTATACAAAAGTAAATAACAAACAAAGAGCAATAGAGAAGGAAAAAGAAACAGAACTGAGCGCGGAAGAAGAAAAATACACGGTAATTTAAGAAAACTACTAAAAACTTAACTAAAAACACACGAGCTCAAATATGGAATTATTTTCAATAATGGATGAATTTGATTTATCAGTTATTTGAAAAATAGGGTGTTAATTAGCCTAAAAAGGGTAAAAGCATACGCAATCTAACTATAGCAATGATTTTAAAGTTCAGGTAATATATAATATTTTAGTAAAAGATTCATACATCACTAAAAGTGACTGACTACTTTGGCAAGGAGTAATTACAAAATATTCTTAGAAAGATATTTTATACAGAATTTAACGCTGATTCAAAAAAATGAAAAGAAAAATGGGGTGTCGCGAGCATGACAAGTTTTCAAAAGAAAAATGGCGGAAATCAAGCTTTACACACACAAATTAATAACTCAAAAAATAAAAAGCTCTGGAAGCAGTTTTCTCAGGACATCTACTTTGAACATTATTTTCGAAGAGTAACTAAAATTATTTGAAGAAAGTTTTAAAAAAAGCTCAATATTTAGCATCTTGTTAGCTCAATGAACAGAAAATCGTACTCAAATAATGACAACAAAACACATAAAACGCTTTATTTTATAAGTTATGATAATTACGTTTTTTTTGAAACCCTCTCAAAAGATTGATTTTTACCTGTTCTTTTAGGAACGTTAAAGAAAAATATGAAGTCATATTCAAAATTTTGGTTTTTGGATTGTTGAAGTTCAAAACGTGTATGGTTCCTCAATAAAATCTTGAAGGTTGTTATGCTGTTTTCAGTGGTTTTTATGCGCGCGCACATCGTGGGCACAAATTGAACGTTCAAAAGTAGTCAGTCACTTTAAACTTTACATACCTTCGGAGAGACAGGGTCCCAAAAGAAAAACGACCACAGCAAGACAGAAAATCATAGTGTACAATTCTGTAGTACGATAATCAACCAATGAAGCTACTACCTGCACATCTCCAACTTTATACCCATAACTGTTAATTCAGCTGACAGATACTAGAGTTTGATATACTTATAAAACACTCAATAGAATGCGCAGTCTTGTTTGTTAAATTTCTCGCATACTTACAGTCTCTTTTGTCCCTGGTTAATTCAGGCTGAGGTCTGCTGCAAACACAACTAGATTGATTAATTTGGACGACAATAAATCTGTCCTTCATCCAGTGAAGTGTGCCATTAACATGATATTCAGCGAATATATTTGAATGGAACTGTCAATCCAACATTAACCCTCATGGTAAATATTTTCTTTTGTTTTTGTTCTGGCTTGTAGATGGTGCAAATAGTATCACAAACTTTGGTTTCATAAAATTGTCAAAACGATATTGATTGGCGGGGAAACTTGTAATATGACTTTCAGTAACGGTTTTATGGCTTTCTATACAGTTATATATCTAGCATGCGTTTTTGCTACAAGAGAAGAGATCTAGAGTGCATGTCCATAACCTAAGCTTGGTATCGAATGTGGTATATTTTCTTGCTCGTTCCCACCTCCAGCTGTTCTAAGAAAAAATGTTAGCCAATCAGAATCGAGAAAATGTGCAAAACCGAGGTTTCTTTCTTAATAGCCCAGCGACTCGGGAAACGGTTGTGGTATATTTTCTTGTTCGTTCCCACCTCCAGCTGATCTGAGAAAAAATATTAGCCAATCAGAATCGAGAAAATGTGAAAAACCGAGATGTCTTCCTTAATAGCCCAGCGACTCGGGAAACGGTTGTTTCTTTCTGTCATTTTCCCAGTCAACAATGAATATCATAGTAAATCTATGTAAAATCTTAAAAACCTCTTCTGAAAATCTAGAATTATCTCAGATATAAACTTTTATATATACAAGTCAATTTTCGTAGGTTTCATGACACCTCAGTTTTAAAGTGACGGCATTTCTTCGTCACTAGCTGGCTGTGCTTGAATTTTTTCTTCTTCTATTCTTTTTTTAATTTTCTTTGACCTCCGTAAAATGTATGAACTTCTTTAAATAAACTTCTAAATCCGAGTTAGTTTCAGTGGAAAAGCTAAGATACGTGGAGGTGCCATTCGGCTGGATAATAGATAATGGCGAATAGATCCCTTGAAGAAGACTATCCACCCCGGCCTACTCCCCCTCCTTCTAAAAGCCTTGATACGTCCCTGGACTGATAAGGGATTGGTTGTGTAACACGTCATTCACTCCTCATTCACCTATTGGGTACTCATAATTCCAATGGGATGAATGAACGCTTCGTTTTTAATTAATCTATTCTTTTTTTATTATTTTTTCTTGTTTTTTTTTTTTTTTCTTCTTGTAACCTTGCCTACCTTGCTCTTATTGGTTATCTATTTTCTATCTTTACCATATATACACTACCTTCCACTCTTATTCTCTCTTTTACTCCAACGAAGGACTAGCGTCCGAAACGTCAGTAAGTGATCTCTCTTATTTTTTACGGTGTAAAATTTCACTTTTTATCCATACTCCTTCTTTTAGTCTATTTATTGTCTAGTTAAAAGGATTGATGGATGATGAACATTTTATATCTATGTAAGACAAAATGTGGGCACCATTCTATGGGTTATTATTTTTCAACCGGTTAGTCAAGTGTATTACAATGATCAGATTGCTTTTTGTCTTCTTTTTTCACGGGAAAATGTGCAAAAACTTGAAAGAAAAAAAAAATTTAAGTTTATTTTTGATATTGCAGCAAAATTTTCAAGTTTGTGAGATATGTAACAAAGGAAAGTAAGAGTAATTGAAACCTGGAATAAAACAAACGCACCAAACACTATAAAACACCTCATTTATTAGTATTTTCCGACCAGTTCACCCACGGTTTATCTAGTGATGCTAACGTAAGTAAATACCATTAAGATTTGGCCAGGTGTGTTGTACCAGCCTGCCATGTGTGTAGGAAAGATTTAGTAAACTAATCTAGGGTTATATTTTTTACGTTTGTTTCTTCCACGAATCTTTAATAATTTATCGAGTTTTCGCACTTCTAGTACATCTTCAGGGCGAAAAGTAGGTCTTACAATGATTCAAATTATTCAAAAATTATAAGCGCGCGCGATGTGCGTTATACAAATAAACAAGCGCAATCAATGTGGTTATTCCCACTTACAATAACATTTTAGACACAGTATAGGGTTATTTGCAGGCACTAGAATAATTATTGGAACCAGTTTTCATTGAGTATTCCCTTTAATAGAAAAAGGATTATCAATTAAACTTACACAATATAAACAACTGATACCTTTTGACCTCAAGGAAACATTTTTATCCGAAATAACAATGAGACACAGTAACACTTTTGTTGTTTGACTCTTCCAGAGTGTCAACAAGACTTAGTACTCAGAATTCTAGGAGTCAAACTTTTCTTTAAATTAAAAGATCATTGAAAGAGTTGATTTGATTCTTCTTAGAGTGTTGCTACCCTAGACTTTCGCCGCCCACTGAGTATCTCTACAAGGGGGCACGTCTATTGCTACCCCTTTCAAAGGGTCAAAATAGCTTCACAGAGGGCCAATGACGGAGATGAAGAGTTAAATTGATATTTTCAAGATGTCGTTTTGGTAGTGAAAATGAATTCACAAATTTAAAGGGTAGGTGGAATGAGTCATTTTGACTCTTCTGAAGTCGTTCCGTGGTTTAAAAAAATACTATTTAAAGGGTCAAATGGAATATTTGCTTTTACAGTTAGTTATAGCCGCGTCATTCGTAAACGTGTACTTTTTGATACGTTTGTCCTTTCAACATATTCCTTCCACACGAAAAGGATGGAAATTATTGTAAACGCTTACTTTCGAAAACGGTTTCTAAAGTGAATGATAACTTTTTTTTAAAACGTCGTTTGTGTCTTCTCTTGTGGACGTCGTTATAGTTAAATCTGCGAATATGCGCCGGCGCAAGATATAGATATTCAACAAATGTACAATATACTAATATACACGAGTTCAACTTTTTTTACGCTTTTAATACATTATCCACAAATACTGGTGAAAGTTTACAGCAATTTAAAATTTTGCCGCATTTTTTTATTTTTTAGTTGCTATCAATGGATGTTTTTTTCTGAAAGCCGTACAAACTAGCTAAACCAGTGTACAAAAGAGCATGCATACAAGGGTCACAACGGGATTACAAATTTATCGAATAGGAAGAGACTACTGTGTTTATCGTCAATTAATACACTCGGTATACCATACATGTGTTATATTTAAAAACAAATTTTTTTTCACCATGATATATCCGCATTTTCCGGAAGCACTGGCGGTAGAGGCAAGTAAACGATCTTCGGTGAATTTTTAAGGGATATCCTCTCTCCGTAAAAATCAACATGTTAATGTGAGTTGTATGCCTAGATGAATATATATTGTAGGTAGTGTGTGTGAGTAACAGTGAGCCGAATTGGAAACCAGTATTCATTTACTGAATTTGTATCGGCCATGTGTGAAAGTAGGAAGGTCATTCCAAGACCCAAAGGTCAATTGTTGGCATACATCTAAACATGAAAAATCCGCGAGGTGTTTAAATAAATGGTTGGATGAAACCCACTATATACAAGCAACACTGGATATCTCAACACTGACCCTCGTGTTCATGACGAGAACAAATAATATTAAGAAACACAAATAATTCCAGTAATTTTTGGATCTTGGAATGACCTATGCTTGAAAAAGAACTTGAAAGAGAACTTGAAAGAGAACTTGAAAGAGAAAGAAAAAAAAAACTTGGAAAGTGGTGAATACTGAAAATATTTTCAACCGTTATCCCTCACTGGGCGCAAGTCTGTTTGTGTAAGAATATTCCAACTTTTTTCATCCATTTGCTTGTATTATTTTGATTAAACCACTAGAGTATTTTAAACAAATAGAACATAGAATAGTCGAAAGAGTCATAATTGTGGTTTTCATTTGATAAACCGCTTCAATGGGGCGGTGAAGTTGTAATAAATGATAGATAAATATTTAGGTGTCTCAAAAGACGCCGGTATTTGACAAATGCCGCAAAGTTTATCAATTATCAATCATCTACTTTAATATTAAACCATTACGAATTCAAACAAAATTTTATAACGTGCGCATGCGCTCTTTGTCACCTATCTTGATCTCAAACATTGGTATTTAGATATGATAATCGTTCTTCAAACATGTTGGAATCAATTATATAAGTTATATATTATGGCTGTTATTTACGTCATAGTAGCTATAACAATTGTACATTTTATTATCAAAAGACGTCAATTGTGGGTTTTGCTATCAGCTGAATTAAAATTGAGATCGCCCACGGCTCGCACTCTTCTCTACATTTCTGTCGTTTTTTCGTAGTTTTCTGCGTACTATATGAGTTATTAAAAACTAACCAAACCCCTTTTTTCCATCGTTAAATGTAGGCTCTTAAATTCGGCGGAAGACCCGGGAAATATATATTACTCGATATAAATTAAATCCGATTATTATGAAATAATAAAAATAGGGTTTGGTTAGTTTTTAAACAACTTCAAACGCACGGGCTTGGGTTTACATTGAAATTCAAGACCTCGGGCCTGCGGCCCTGCAGCCCTCGGTCTTGGATTTTAATGCAAACCCTCGCCCTAGCGTTCGATCCTTTATATAAAGAGAGCAAAAAGTATTCCTAGAATTCTCAAAGAAGAAGAAGAAAAAATAATCAGAATTGACCATTCCCATTAATACTTTTTGATGCCATTACCACCAGAATTCTCTTCGAATGTTTGAAATCCTTTGAGAGTCGCAAGATAATGGTGTTAATTAGGCCAACAAAAGCAACTACGAAAAGTATTCTGGTAGAAGTGGTATCAAGCGTAATAAATGGAATCGATAATGACTCCCTATAAAGTGTTCTCTCTCCCTCTATGAACGTCCTTTTGTCTTACTCCTCGACTTCCAAGTAATAAGACACCGCGCGAGTCATTCTCTTGTTTATTTTTCGAGTCTTTATTAATCAAACAATTCATGTTCTTATACTAAACACCCGGTAAAAAAATTTACAACGGACTTTTGGTGCGTTATTTGCTTGCCACAATCGCGCACTGAAACTTTATGTGTTTAGATTTAATTGCCAACCCGCATCATCACCAATCGGTGTCTTTGATTGTGTTTGCTTAACAAGGAAACTTGTTATTCAGCTGTATCTCGAAATCAAATAGTCGCCAACTTGTTTGGTAAACGAACGCGATGATTTGACTACAAAACTGATCTCTTTGCCTTGGTAGACCATTTTACTTAGGAAAATATGCTACTGTTTTTAGGATTTCTGCTGGTACTTTTTAAGCCCATTCATTCCTCAGGTAAGATTTCAAAACCATTTTATCTTATCTTGTTTTAGGCAATTGTTATATATCCATCTAGTTATGCTTGGTGCGTTCAGATCTAGACACCTGCCTCCGCCTCTTGTCTTTTTGATTCGCTTTTTTTTCGAGTGATATTCTGAACCCAAAGCTCCTTTCGTGCTTCCGTCAGACCATTTCAACTCCATGTTACTCTCTTCTTTTAAATTAGCTTTGTTCTAATATAAATTTTGTAGGAAACGATCCATACTTGTACTGTTAAATCCATTAGAACTGTGGCACTTTTTCTGAAGGGTTTGTGCTGGTGTATAGCAGAATTCTCTTCTTTACCTTTCAAAACTTATCGGCGTCAGTTTTTTTGTGAGATACCATTTACAGGAATACTTATTTTTGAAAATTGTAACTTTCAACTTTTCCAGTTTCTCTTTATTTTTCTCTTTTCTTCTTCCTTCCTTCTTTCTTTTTTCCTTAACGTTATTTTTTATTTCATTTTTTCTCCTCTTTTATTCCTTCCTTCCTCAGTTTACCGATTCCTCTCTTTCTATTTATCGTTCTCCCTATTCGTTTTATTCACTTTTTCTCTATCTTACTGATCCCTTTTTCATAAAATCCTTACATCCAAATTCGGTCGCTTTCTCCCATCCCACAATCAACATCCTATAGAAAACAAACCTAAGCATACAAAAAACCATCCGATCCATGAATTTTCGAAATTTATACCATAAAAAACTGTTGGCATAGAAAGTGATGATCAGTAGCCCGCGGTGATTTTTTTCGATAAGCATGACATTCTCTTTGTTAATCACGACATGCATTAATTTTTACACATAAAATTTATACCATAAAACATTGTTGGCATAGAAAGTGATGATCAGTAGCCCGCGGTGATTTTTTTCGATAAGCATGACATTCTCTTTGTTAATCACGACATGCATTATTTTTTACACATAAGATTTATCCAAGGACTATCTCGTAAAACAGTTAACGTTAAACTCACAAAAGGAACAAATATCCTGACAAATTTTTTTCCCCAAGTAATTGACTTTTTGTTAATTAATGTCAACCTGCTTGCTGTCAAAACGATGTGTTGCCGTGGAAACCGATATGTTATGCATAAACAAACCCAAAAATGTCTACTAAAGCCGCTGTTAAAACAAATGATTTTACTCTTAGAAAAATTAAATTTTCTACTAGATAAGTGCATAATTCAAATTTTTGTACCTTTTTTGACTCTTTTTCAAGAAGTTCGAACACCCTAAGGGTCAGGGATAAGTGTTAAGTCATTAAATTGGTTCCAAAAAAGAACAACAAATAAACCGCCCCCTAATGAAGGATATACTCATTGTTTACTATAGTGGGAGAGATAACAAAAGCAGGGGATGTGGGGTAGCTTTGTAGTCAAATCTGGGAACTAAATGACATTGTTATATAGCTAATCATTTTGACTATATAACGAGCATTTTCATTGGTTGATAGATGCTCACGTGATACAAGTTAAATCTAACTGTATCCCGACCGGGATACAAGTGCCCAGCGCACGGAATAAAAATTCAAATTATCTAAATTGACTTGTCTAAAATGATTAGCTATATAACAAAACGCTTAATGACTGATCCCTCGGGAAACCAGTTAGTTTTGTTTCCCTCGAATCTCAATGTTTCCCTCGGCCGGAGCCTCGGGAAACATTGAGATTCTCGGGAAACAAAACTAACTGTTTCCCTCGGGACCAGTCATTAAGTGTATAGTATCTGCTAACTTTCTACGGTGAACCCTTAATTCAAAATCCTAGACCCACTTTTGAACAAACACATTTTGAACGAAAAACATCGGCGACTTTTCTAATTGGGAAATTTTCTAATTTTTTTTTTTTTTTTTTTTTTTTTAATTTTGAAACAAGCTATACAACATATTTAACAAATCTAAATAAAGGTATCGCTTGCATCATTTTCCTGTACTAGACTAACTTATAGACGGATATTTGTTAAATATCATAACTGCGGTTCTTTTATTCAATGCCTAAAAAAAATATTACCAAAGAAGTTAATTATTACTACAAAACGAAAGGAAATGAGAAAGTAAACAAAAGATAAAGGAGCGCAGACCATTGACTCAGTTGTTTGTATTATCTGGAACATTGAATTATCGAAGAACCAATACTGTCTAACGACTTCCTTTGAACTAGAATATCGTGATAACTGAAGGTTAAGAAATTCGCTATGTATACTTAGTTACTATATTTCAAATACCAAAGCTTCAATTTTTTTCGGTTCGTTATCCTTAAAATCGTGCGTTCTGATTGGCTGTTTGATCGGGAGTATTTTTCCAGTATCGGTCCGGCATCCTGTAGTCATTATAGCCCGCGCATGGGATAACGAAATGCTAAACAAATACCAAAAAAAAAAAAAAAAAAAAAAAATTTGTAAACCAAGTGGAAAAATGCAATCGGGAAAAAATAAGTTATTCATCGTCCTGAATTTGGCCTGGATATGGGAAAAACTGTTTTCACCCTTAAAACTGATTTCTGCCTAACATCATTTTTACGTCACTATTTCAGTTCAGTTGGCTTGGGAAATCTGGGTTATGCCTCTGTATACGTATTTATAAAAAACAATATTTTAATGATTTAATTTTTAGGATGTGGTCAGCGTCCTCCAGGATCGAGAGTCATAGGTGGAGATATTGCTGTACAAAACTCCTGGCCGTGGCAAATCTCGTTGGCCCTGGGTAGCTCTCACACCTGCGGGGGATCACTGGTCGCTCCCACGTGGGTTGTGACGTCAGCACATTGCGTATATACTTTTCCTTTTCCATTCCTCTACAGAGTGATTGCAGGTACATAATCTTTATATTGTAAAGCGAGCTGAAACCTCTGTTGCAATAAAGGATAATGCATATACATATCATTTTGTAACGATCGAACATTGCATATTTAGGGTTGATACCAAAACTAAAATGTTCACTTTCCAGTTTACCGTCAGGTGATACAACGCGTTACTTCACTAGTAATTTGTTTTCTATTCTTGATTTTTATTTGTTTGTTTGCTTTTTTGTTTGTTGTTTTTTTTGTTTTTGTTTGTTTTTTGTTTTTTGTTTGTTTGTTTGTTTATTACACATTTAGCGCCAATACAATACACCAGTATTTACATTTTCCAGTGAAATGAAAATGCGTTCGGTGTGAATAATAGAATAAAGAATTAAGAGAAAAATATCATATGCCCTTGGCAGGACTCGAACCCACGGTTTCGGTATACTAGTCCGACGTGTTAACCACTACACTTCAAGGACCAACCACGCTGGTTACGCAGCCATTTATTTTTCTCTTAATTCTTTATTCTATTATTCACACCGAACGCATTTTCATTTCACTAGTATTATCCTCAATTGTGCGTAAATATTTACGATGTTCAGCTTAACCATGAGATTAATATCGCCCTGGACCCCCACAGTTTCCACACATACAACATTGCCTGGCTGCGTAACCAGCGTGGTTGGTCCTTGTAGTGTAGTGGTTAACACGTCGGGCTAGTATAGCGAAACCGTGGGTTCGAGTCCTGCCAGGGGAATATGATATTTTTCTCTTAATTCTTTATCTTACATTTTCCAGTTTACCGTAAACGAATATCGTATCCCTTCCAGGTTCAATATTGTGGTTTCTTTATTCAGGACTTTAACACCCGGATATATATCGACCCCAAATGTGTAATAAAGTGTGCTTGACCACATAGGGTCCGTATCACAATGTTCCACAATTGTATAAATACATGACTTGGGATATCAAGTGTCCCTAGCTAAGACGGTGTCTGTACTTTGAGCGGCTAATAATGGCATAAATAACTACTAGGTAACAAGTGTCCGTTATAAATGCATTTCCGTGGTTCTTATCTTTATTCATACTCACATAGCCATGATATAACGCGCGCTCTGATTGGGATATATATGATTAATAAGTATTGATTTGTGCATGCGCGCGCCAATGATTATGCATGCCCGCGCACAGAAGTCATAACTAAGATATGACGGTCCTCTGATTGGCTGGATGTCTTTGAACAAGAAATGCAATGGGTTGTGCAAGCTCGCGCGCTGACGTCAAATATCGTTTTCAACTGTTTCTTAATAAGTCGTTTTTTTTCGAATTTTTTGATATTTTCACCTAATTTTCTGAGCGGGCGTGTCAACTAAGAAGAGGCTTCAAGCTTCAGTCCATCTTCGTGAAACGAATAGGTCCTTTGCAGGACCTGATCACGGGATACTAGTGCCCAAAAATTTAGCTCTGCTGACGAAATAAGTTTTAAAAATGATTTTTAACAAAGAATGTTTCAAAGAAACTTTGCTCACTAGTAATACATTCTTTGTTAAATTTTACGTTTTGAAACAAATCATAAAAATACCCGATTACATAACATATGCTAAAACTCGACATTAGCACTAATTTTGAGATACTCTTTCTTGAAATGCAGATTTTTTTGGAGATTTGTGTTATGTGACCAGGTGCTGCAAAAAGGCCTATAGTTATGTTATAAAAGCAATGGTCAAGCGCTAATCTCATGTGCATCCAGAACTGGATATACGCACGCTAAACGTTGAACATTCCTTTAAAATGCTCACTTTCGCTATTTTTATTCTTAGGTGCTCACAAACGTTATGGAAAAACTCCAGTTCAGCAGTCAATCCGTGTAAAGAAAATCCACATACATCAAAGATATAATACCGAAACCTTGAAGTACGACATAGCAATGATAGAACTGGAAAAACCTGTTCTTTTGAGCACGCGCGTCAACACTATTTGCCTACCACAAGCCACCGATGGGAATGCAAATACAAACAGCAACTGCTACATTACTGGTGTGTTAAAATAAAGGAAACATTTCTTTTTGCGTGTGAAAAATGTTAAAGATTTTAAAACCGCTTACTGCAAAATCTGTTAATTTTATCATGCTGTTTTGATATTCAGAATAGATTTGGTTGTAAATTTGGCTAAAAATTGAAATTCCTATGGTAATGAAGCAAAATGTTTATATTGACGTCAGCAAATATCCTTACATAATGTTAATGGTTATTTTTGTCAGGTTGGGGAGAAACTGAAACAGGGAACCCAGCTAGCTATCTCCGGGAAGCTCACCTTCACGTGGTAAACAACCACCAGTGCAACGAAAAGAACAAGATATATAGTGCAGTAGACGAGAAGACTATGCTGTGCGCAGGGTACCGTCAACAACGTGGTGGTTGTGAAGGTGACAGCGGTGGGCCGCTGGCTTGTGAGGAGTACGGGCGCTGGGTGTTGAGAGGTGCAGTCAGCTGGGGAAGGTCGGACTGCTCTACGGAGTATTACACCGTTTTTGCACGTGTAAGCACGTTTGTCCCTTGGATTGAAGACATTATGGCAGGTACGTCATTACGTTCCATTTCAGGTGTTCATTGAAGTTGATTTCAAATGTGTCTAAATGTGTTATTATTATTTTTATTTTTAACAAACAGGTAATGACGGAAGCTCTACTTTAGGTAAGATTTTTTCTTAATCGGAGGCAGGTTTTGAAAAAAACGCTAACATAGATCTAAACAACTTTGGATACTTTTACTATTTTTCGCATTTTGTACCATTTTTGTTCCTTTAGAAAAAAAATATTGGTGTGCAACCACGTGTCTCAAAATCCCCCTGAGATATAAATAACAATGAAACAGCCGCCATCTTGGTTGATATAAGAAGATAATGCAATGAGGTATGCTTTGTTTAGTCAGCCAACATGGTGGCTGGTGACGTAACATGCACCCCGAGAATTCTATGTTTTAGTCACTTCCATATTTAATGTAATTATATTATCATTCTAAAGTAGCAATAGAATGGAAAGACAAAAAGACAGATAGACAAACAGAAAGACAAACAGAAAGAAAGAATGGATGAATGTTTCAGCTATATTTCAAAACGTTAGTTTAAATTATTTTCAAACAAAATACACGTCAGCTTCATATCCAGACAACTAAACTCTTTCACCTCCTCCCCACCCCTCCCTAAAAAATATAGTTTTAAAATACTTTTGTTTTACTGATTCTACTATATTTTTGAATGTTACGATTCAGATTGCAATATTAAAGATAACAAAATATGCCATCACTGGGAGAGACTTTGCTGTAAGAATGCTGCTGTGCGAAAACTGTGTCCCAATATGTGTGACTCATGTAAGTATTTATGTCTATTAATAATATCTCAATATTATCTTTGAAACACCAGTTGTCTTTTAACCAAAAGAAAGGATGAATGAAGCATTGACATTGAGAATGAAATTGCTTGGTATATATAGACACCTTGCACGTGACGTCAGAGCAGCTTAATTTGGAGGGCTAGACAAAATAATTTTAATCTCCTGAGTATTAGAAACCATTGTTTTGCCCTGCAAATTGAGCTGCATTCCGAAGTGCTGAAGGGACAGGCACAAGAAATGCTGAAAACGTCACCTTTATTTTATTATACTCAGTCATCACGTTTATAATGTTTCAATTTTTCTTTCTTTCTCTAGTATGCTTTCAGTACATAGTTCAACGGTAGCGCACAAATGCGCCTGCGCAACTCAGTCTTTGGTATCTCTCTCCTTCACTCTCTCTCAACCACACACACCCCCTACCTTTCTTTTTGATGGTTTGTTTGCTTTCTCTCATTATTTTTTTCTTTTTCGTATCAATTATTATAGGTAGCGAAGCAGAAGGAGGTGCTGCTCATGTTGGTATGTATCAAGCATTTCATCTATCCGGTGGGAGGGGGAGGGGGGAGGGGGGAGGGGGATATGCTCCTTATAATGGACTAAATGGCAATTCTTTCCCCGAAAGGGGTACCTTTTTCAGGCCGCAGGTATAGAAAAGGGGTGGGAATTTGTGAGTTTTGGTATAAAAATCGGTAGTTTTTCTTCAAAGGTATATGAAAGGAGTATTTTTTTGCTGAAATTTGGTATATAAGAGGGTAAGGGGTCGAGAATCCCGGCAGATCATCCCCGTATGAAACGACCCGAAGTAACCCCCTCGTCTATTCCCTTCTTTTCTAAAGATATTTTAATTTTTCCAATTCATTATCTTTTATTGTTGTATCAGTACAAAATCATTAATTTTACATCAACTATTTTGTCAGAGTCAAAAACAAATTAGGGGTCGAGAATCCCGGCAGAGCATCCCCGTATGAAACGACCCGAAGTAACCCCCTCGTCTATTCCCTTCTTTTCTAAAGATACTTTAATTTTTCCAATTCATTATCTTTTATTGTTGTATCAGTACAAAATCATTAATTTTACATCAACTATTTTGTCAGAGTCAAAAACAAATTATAAAAATCCTTCTTGTTGTGGCGGGTAGCACTAATTAGCCAATGGCTAACAAACCTGTGACCCTTGTTCAATTTTTGAGGCGGAAGGAAAACAGAAGAACCCAGACTCTTGAAGACCAGTCAAAGCACAGGAGAGAACCAACAAAAATTTGTACTCACAATAAGTTTTTTTTAACAATGTATCAGTTATATACATAAGTTTCTATATAATGGCAAAACGTTTTTATTTCAGACTGTAGTGATGTGCCTCAAGTCTGCTATAACTGGAAACCACGATGCAAAGAGCCTATCGTAGCTCATGTCTGTTCTAAAGTCTGTAAAGGCCATTGTAAGTCGGACAAATCCTTTGGACTCGATAACAAAATACTTTGCCTTTGCCTCTTCTAGTCTGAATACCATTTTCAATAAATTTCATATTGACTTTTTACTTGAACAGCTCTAATATTATATTGTTTACGTTTGTTTCTTCCACTATTTTTTAATATAATACCGAACTTTCGCACTTCTAGTGCATCATCAGGGCGAAAAGTATGTTTTACAACGATTCAAATTGTTTAAAGACCATAAGCGCGTGCGATTTGCGTTATACGAATATAAGGACCAATCAGAGAAACAATACGATCTTTTTTTTTTTTTTTTTTTTAACAATTTTTTATTTTCCATTAAACGTTCTGAACACAGTTTACAATGACAATATTCACATATATAGTATAATGTACAATAGTATATAACTATAATTAATTAAATATACATACACAAAACACATAAGAATAATACAATAAACAATACGAATAACGTTATTCCCAAACAATACGATCTACGTTATTCCCACTTACAATAACATTTTAGACATAGCTCTAATATTTTCAACTAATTAAATAATCAATCGGCTTCATTTCTTTCTTCTAGTTTTCATCCTTCCATCTTTTGTATTTTTTTCATCTTTCCATCTTTACCTCCTTTCCTTCTTTTTTGTTTATGAATATTAATTTCTTTTTGCCCTCCTTTTTTCAGGTTAAAGAAGTACATTCGAAAGAACAAAAATGTCCTGTACAATAATATTATTAGTAATTTCATAAAGTATAATATATTTGAGTTTAAGTTTATCATGACCATAATGGAAATATGTTCCTCGGTGATAATCCTTGATGTAGTACTAGAAATATTAAAATAAATTACACTTCAAATATCCCAAACCTTTCTTGTCTTTATTTATAAAATGTCAACTTTTAAACAACCCTGAAACAACCTATCGACTGATCTAAGTCAGGGCAAAGTTATAACTCATACATTGAACTCTGGAACAACCTCTGGGTTAATGAAAGTCAGGGCACCGCAAAATATTCAATATCAAAATTTCCTACTTAGACTGCATGGATCAGAGTCAAGAATAGCACGTGTACACTGCTAAGCTCCACTCGAAGTACAGTAAATCCCAGTCAGGATGTGAGATAGTAACAGTGAAGTATGTGTACTTATGAGATGGATTCGCGGAGGAAGGAAGATGTCGAACAACGTAGGAAAAAATGGGAACAGCATCTTTGAACGTCGGCTTTTGAAATACACAAACATGCTATTTTCTATTCTTTTCCCCCATATTTCCCTTTCTCTGATCTTCTAGTTTCAACTGTGTTTTTTTCTTTTTTTTTTCAAAGAATTTTAAGAGACGCTTGGTCATCTATATCGATTCGTATGCATCTTTATAAACAGACAAAAAAAGTATATCAAAATAGTTTTTGAGCGTCCACTGTTCTGCGCATACTTTATGAAGTCTGTCTGTCCTGCAGCTAAATACATCCCCTACAAACCAGATATACCTTGTGTTGAATTTCGATAGTCTACAACAGGGATAACCAGAAATAGATTCCGACTCAGTATTTTCAGTATTTTTTTTCTGAGGATGTAATTTAAATCAATGTTTTTGCAGGATATTACAATTTTGAGATCCCGGTGGTTTATTTAGGAACCTAAAAACCAAAAGCTTACAAGAGAGGACAGGAATTACGTATGTCTTGGTTTTGAGGGCTCAAGAAGTGCACCAAAATCCAGGTAAGAGTTTGTTCTTGAAAGCAGCCAACTTTTCTTTTGTGCACATCCCGCTAAAGGTGAGACCTCTTTGTTGCTTCTTTGGTTGTAACTTCCGCAATACCCCCTGCCCCCCCCCCCCCCCCCCCCCTGCATTCCGAATCAATCCCACATTTCCAACCACTGAAATAAAATGATTGTATTTTTCAATCAAGATATCCTGTATTTCTTTCCTTACTTTGCTTGTATTTCCTTCCTTCCTTTGCTCGTTTATTCTTTCTTTCCGTGGTGCTCTTTAGAACTGTCGTTGTTGCTGGAATTAAAAGAACTGTCGTTCTCTACAAGATAGTATAAACGTCGTATAGGCTTGTACGAAAGGACGGAGGAGTTGATGCTTAATTTTTATGACACTCCACACACAAAAATGAAAAAAAAAAATGAAAAAAAAAAACACTCGGGCTTGTAAAATAATAAAATACCACTATTCTTACCACTCCAATAAAATTAAGATGAACCATTATACCTGATTTCCGACTGGATTTTATGGTATTAAGATCTTCATAGTATAAGAAACAAAATAGCCTTTTTAGTGGATAAAAAGAATATAAAAATAAGCCATTGCGTCTTCGTCGAACGCGAAGCTTTTAGTTACTGACATATTTTTTTAACACTGAATACAAGTAAACATTTATGAGCTATGAATAGGAGTTTCGACGTGTGGCTATTGTGTTTAGTACTTTTAACGTGCTTCGAGTATTCGACTCCAGCATCGCTTAAAGAGATAGATTTTGCAAAGGTAAGTTTCACTCCTCAGTATTTCATCCTTGTCTTTAGACGTTTTCTTGTGTTTATTCAAATAATAATTATTTTCTGTTGTTTCGTTTTGTTTTTAATCTGTTCTGTACTTTTATTGTGTTGTGTTCTGTTATTTTCTCCTTTGTGTTGTGTTGATCTTGTCTGTTCTGCTTTGCTTTCTTCCGTTTTTGAAGCAAGCTTTGACCTGGATTTATACTATATTGTACTATTTTCCGTTACAGAAATATCTTAGGCAGTTTCACTACATCTCTCCCCTAAAAAACGGCAATCATGACTTCAGAACAGCTGTCGAACTTTTCCAGGAATTCATGCACCTGCCAGTCACTGGTAACCTTGACGACGACACCATTAAAGAAATGAAAAAGCCTCGATGTGGTTTCCCAGATATAGAGGAGGATTTGGAAACAAGTAAGACGTTGTGCTTTGTGATTTTGATTTTGATCGTGATCGTGAGTCTCTAAAAAGAGAGTATTGAAAGAGATAGGGCAAAGCGCGCACCGTCGGCTTCCATTGACACCAGCCATGTAGCTGAAGGAACTACCGACGTTAAATATAGTTATTTTATATTATTTTACAGTAATGGTTTAAAAAAATAGCATCAAAAAAAAATATAAATAAACACTATTATTTTCTTCCTCCTTGTAAACAGCTTCACCTCACAGTAGAGTCAAGAGGTATGCTGTTTCATCTTACGTATGGAACCACATCAACCTGACTTACGGGGTATTCAATACTGGTAACGATATGTCAGCTGATAAAGTCAAGGACATTCTGAAAAAGGCCTTCAAGATATGGTCCGATAAAACTGTTCTAGATTTTGCATACGTGACTGATGTCAACGTTGCTGACATTAAAATAAGGTACGGAATATTTTATCTTCGGTTCCATTGGATAAGGAAAGCTTTGTTTAGGGGTAGATTTCAAATCCATGCGTGCTAGAGTGCAAACAATATATCCGTAGAATACAAATTACTAAATAGTACTATTCAGTACTTTGTATTTCACGGATATATTGTTTGCACTCTATATTAACTATTTTTTTTACGGATATATTGTTTGCAGACCTTTGTTTTTTCTGTTTTTGGATCCATCAAAGGCTCGCCTCTAAGCAAAAAGCTATAAATAATGAGGAATATATCATGTTACTTTAGTCACCAGATGATCTGAAATATTAACGTAAAAATCAAGTACGCGTCACTCCAAAACTGAGGTATCATGAAGCTGACCTACTAAAGTTTATATCTGAGATAAATCTAGATTTTAAGGAGAAGTTTTTGATATTTTGTAAATATTTAGTATGATATTCATTATTGAATGGGAAAATAAAATATAGAAATAACCATTAATTACCGAGTCGCCGGGCTACTAAGAATAACTCATCAGTTTTGCAAAGTTGCTCGATTCTGATTGGGTAATATGTTTTTCTCAGATCAGCTGAGGCTACACCCCTGTTGCATAAGGTTTAAAATGAATCCACATTTTGGGATATTGAATCTGCACTTCAACAAGTTAAATCCAGTGTCAATGATGTTACAAATTAATATGAAATCCAGGATGCAGCCCAATATGTTATTTAACCAGAAGAGATATATCTAATAAATAACATTATTATATGATTATCAATAAAATACCTACATTTCTTTATTTCAAAAATTAGATATTTTCACATGTGAAAATAAAACATCACTATGGTTACATACTTCTTATAGCAGAAAAAAACTCGAAATAGCTTTCTTTTCTTTTTCATTGATAATATAATAAACAAAATATAACATGGGTGCTTGGAGATAAAACAATTTTATCTTCTCGTGTTGAAAACAATCAAAGATAAAATTCGTATCTCCGCGTGCCCATGTAATATTCTCTATATATTTTGCATTTGTAGTTTTGGTTCAAGAAAACATGGATCTTGTTTTTACCCCTTTGATGGAAGAGGGGGCATTCTGGCGCATGCGTACTTTCCTCCAAATGGTGACATACACTTTGATGACGATGAACATTTCACAGATGGTACTTACTCTGGTAGTAACTTGTTAAGTGTAGCTGTGCATGAGATTGGCCACGTAATTGGTATCGGACATTCCAGCGTGGAGAACTCGATTATGAAAGCGCTGTACAGTGGTTATGATTCTAACCTTAGTTTACATGCTGATGACATCAATGCTGCAGCCTATTTGTACGGTAAGTGGATGGAAGGATGGAAGGATGGAAGGATGGAAGGATGGAAGGATGGAAGGATGGAAGGATGGAAGGATGGAAGGATGGAAGGATGGAAGGATGGAAGGATGGAAGGATGGAAGGATGGAAGGATGGAAGGATGGAAGGATGGAAGGATGGAAGGATGGAAGGATGGAAGGATGGAAGGATGGAAGGATGGAAGGATGGAAGGATGGAAGGATGGAAGGATGGAAGGATGGAAGGATGGAAGGATGGAAGGATGGAAGGATGGAAGGATGGAAGGATGGAAGGATGGAAGGATGGAAGGATGGAAGGATGGAAGGATGGAAGGATGGAAGGATGGAAGGATGGAAGGATGGAAGGATGGAAGGATGGAAGGATGGAAGGATGGAAGGATGGAAGGATGGAAGGATGGAAGGATGGAAGGATGGAAGGATGGAAGGATGGAAGGATGGAACATTATATTCGATAATCGTCAAGATGGTTGCCTTTAGTATTACTTTCCCCAAATAACATGTTGTTCAAATTGATTCTTTCCAAACCATCAGATCGACCAAATGTAGTACCACCAGCAGTAAAGCCCAGTAAGTATATTATAGTACGAGATGAACGCATGGGGAAACAATGACAATATATATATATATTCTTCATAATGGTAGACGCAAGCCCGGGGAGAGGGGGGGTGGTACTCCCTATAATGGACTATACGGGAATGCTCCGTGTACCTTTTTCAGGCCGAAGGTATAGAAAAGGGATGGGAATTTGTGAATTTTGGTATATGAAAGGGGTACCTTTTTTCTGAAATTTGGTATATACAAGGCTTAGGGGTCGAGAGTCCTGGCAGAGCATCCCGTATCAAACGACCCGAGGTACCACCCCCCCCCCCCCCCCAGAACAGGTTTACTTACTACTTCTATTTTGATCACTACAGCCTGCTCTGACAAATATTCGCCGAACGTTTGCCAAATGTTCAAAAGAATCAATTTATGCAAAAAGACATATATCCGGGATATATGTCGTAAAACATGCCACAAGCCTGGGACAAAGTGCTAAATGAAGGCAAGTATTGCTATGGGGCATTTCGTCTTTTATTTACAATCAGTGAAGTTATATATCTGAATCCTCTCCAGGTTTGTTTGGTTTTTAACTTGCAACGAAAAATAAATTAAGAAATACAGTAAGCTTTATTTGACGCTTTACAGCGTGGGACAATAACAACAGGGCGGATCCAACTAAGTAAAAGCCCGAAGATCGAATGGGAATTTTAAAGTTTGTTTTTAAGGAAGGAGAAAAAACTGACAATCCGGAGTAAAACTCTCGGACTAAGCACAGTAGAGAACAAAGAAGCAGCTCTACGCACTACACCGAGCCCAGCCTGGGAATCGAACCCGGGTCATAATGTTGTTATGATGGTCATAACACCGCATTAGCTACGTATACAACCCTTGCCTTTTTTTACATAAGGCTGGAAAGGTATGAAATAAAGCGGAGAAGCTTAAGAGAAGAGAAGAAATAAAAAGAGAAGAGAAGAGAAGAGAAGAGAAGAGAAGAGAAGAGAAGAGAAGAGAAGAGAAGAGAACTGAGAAGAGACTGAAAACATACTAAAATATATATAAATATATATTCTTATTCTTATTAAGAACAAATATACAATGTTACTTTTCAGGTTCTCGGGACTACAAACAATATGGTTATTTCAACAATTAGTAGTACTTTTATCGATCATGTCAATACAGACACCTGACAAACTGGGGAAAAAAAACAAATTAAACAAAAATAATCATAATAACAATAAAAACATGTAATAATGAAATGATAATAAAGTGATAAAATGGTTATGCCTTTTTTTTCGAGGAAAATACTTTGTTGCTTGGCAACGGGGTATAGATTGTCTCATTTATTACGTTGAAGCTGCTATATTTATGGCCTAGTAATATGCGTTCTACTCAGCTGTGACGGCATACACTTTGCTAAACGCGCCCTGTTTGGTCGAGAACTGTGCTGTATTAGCCCTATAGGCTTTTCTTAGTATTTATGTATGAGGTCTGTAGTCTCGCGCTCAAGAAGAATACCACTAAAAAAAGACTTGATTTTCAAAATCGTGTTGCCGAGTGTCAAATTTGTAATTTCTTTTCAAGGGAGCATGCCCCAACCCCCCAACCCCCCCCCCCCCCCCTCCCCCCACCACCAAGGTTCTCCTGCTCCATTAAATTGGACTGTAAGGTTGGGTTTTCAATCCTGAGATAGCAGTAGCCCTTATCTATTTCAGTAATTATCTAAAGGGCTTTCAAAAAACCTGTTAAAGAAATTAAAAGCCTGCGTAGCCAGGCTCCATATTTTTCTTCAAACTTCTCATGGTGAAATAAGATCATCATAGCAATTCCATGAGCAATGTGATATGGTATCAAAGTACAGCCTTTTTTGTATCGAAAATCTCTTTCCCGCATTGAAGGGCTGCAAGTTTTCCCAAGAGGCTAAAAGACAAAACCTTGGTAATTGGAGGTCATTTTGGTGCCGTTTACAATGGAAGCTAATAAGAAATATTTTGTTAAATGGCACCAACGTTCTCCCGATAGCCCAAAATTACGCAATCCTAAGACGTGGAGTATTTATATATTCATCTTCCACATTTTTTCCAATTTTCTTCGGCAGTTTATGCAAACTCCTGGTAATATAAAATAAAGATAAAAATGTTAGCAGATTAGCGGTGCATGATTCTTGGTTGTTATCTTTGGGGAGGAGGGGGTGTAAACAGAGGTATGTAAGTCAGTCGATCCGTTAAAATTAATCCCAGAATCTGTCGTTCCGGAAAAGAATTTGCTCAAATCCAAATCCGCAAATAATTTGATTTATGTGGGATTATATTTTAACAATTTTGTAGTTTAGACTAGCGATGAGCAAAAACCGAAATCTGGAATAATAAAAAGGGCCGATAAATCCGCAATAAACTACATTTGGAAGATCTCTCATTCTGGTCTCTTATTTACTTTGAGCTCAAGGTAAATGTCACATCACTTACCTGAACCAACTTGAATGAATATGCCGATCTCTTTTAAGACACATCTAGACGATTCACTGCTTAGACGTCGTTCAGCTTTTGGCTAAGGTTTTCCGCCTTTTCCATAGCTAGAGATCGCCTGAGGAATTCTACACCTGCTAGTTGCCCCTCGGCTCAATCCTACACCAAGGATCGATCGATCGCTGGTTTGGACATATCGTCACTGAACATTGGAAGGAAACCCAAATATAAATACCCGGCACAAAATCAAATCAACTTCTCTTTGCGGTAGTAGTAGTAGTAGTAGTAGTAGTAGTAGTAGTAGTAGTAGTAGTAGTAGTAGTAGTAGTAGTAGTAGTAGTAGTAGTAGTAGTAGTAGTAGTAGTAGTAGTAGTAGTAGTAGTAGTAGTAAAACTTTATTTATACACGATAATCTCTTCATTTACAAAATAATGCTCTTCCAGAGAGTCGTGTAACTACAATACTTAAAAACTACAGAGATAAAAATACAAAGTTTAAGACAAAATTAACTTATCATATAAATAATTCTAAAATGTATATTTTAATCTTTACTTATCCTAATTATTATTATATTATTCTATTTTCTAATGAAGTTTTGAACGATTTTAAGCAAGATTTATTTCTAAGATCTATTGGCAGATTATTTCCAGAGAACAGCCCCTCTATAATTGTAACTACTTTTTCCAGCTTCAGTATTTGGTCTTAGTACAAAAGGTTCCTTGAACATTAACTGGTAGCTTTATATGCCTGTAAATATCTTTAGAACACGCAAGTAGAGGAATAATTTGCGTTTCATCTTTTCAATGCATTCGATCGTTGCCGCAAGTTCCACCAGCAAGGGCTTTAAACGAAAAATATGTTTCCATGTTTCTAGTTTCTAGTAAAGTGTTTCCAGTCCTAAAGAAACGCCACAAGCAAAGGCGCGATTTCTGATTACAGCCCGTCAATCGAACACTACGTTAAATCAATATGCATATCATTCTTGTCGCGTCGGCGAAAGAGGTACAGTGTTAATCAATTCAGTTCTTTTTATTTCTCAGAGGTGTCGATTAGATTTCGCTGATTAACTTTAGGAATCTAGTGGGGTCTTGAGCCCTTTATAAATATATCAGTTAATTTGGGAAGTATAAGCAGTCCCCTTAGTATAACTAGGCTGAAATGTGCGGCGGAATTGCAGACTAATTCAGTTTTGAAAGCCAATGTTGATACAAATTACTGGGATGTGCCAAACTGATAACATCGGATCATCGTTGAAAATCTCTCAAAAAGGTTTAACTTCTATACATCGACAAGATTAGAAGCTTTTAATTATGCATAAAAGCATTGTTGAAACCTCAAGTGTTTGTTTATTGTTGATAGGCCTGTCTTTCAATGTTAGTTTCAAAAGCTAAGTGGCGGGCAAGAAAAAACAGCGTATACGTACTTCGATAACTTCGGTCGCTCGTAGAAAATCGAAAACTAATGTACTCAAGCTAATTTTAGGCCCAAATCAAAATCAACTCCTCTTCTTATAATACCGTAAATATCAATTAATTCATAGTAAATTTTCCTCTTTGCCCTACAAATTAGTATAATTACCGGTTCCGACTAAAATCCTTATTTCTCAAAAAACAAAAAGTATTTTCTAAAAATCAAAAATCAAATAACCACGATGATTGGAAATATAATTGTCTATCACTCCTGAAATTTTAAGGGAAATCGAATCTTTTAGACTTGCCACGATATGTTTGAGTTTTACTGACATCCTCCCTTAAATACTAAAGTTTAAATCAGCCAGGAACAACGAATCTAATTAACATCTTACGGATTAAATATGTCCATTAAACGGTATAAACGTGAATGAGAAATGATACCGGAAATTCGAAGCTGTACCGTAGCTTTACCGTATATGCTAACTTAATGGTAATCTAGTACGCGTTGTGGTTGGCTCAGATACTTGACGATGGAAACCCTTTTTATTTTACGGCATCTGACGCATGGCGTTTTACCTTGGCCTTGAATTATAGATAAGATTACAAATGTAGTCATATCACCAGCTGAACCACAAGCAACAAGCAAGAAGAAAAAAAAAAACAATCATGTTCTTATGTAAGATTTGATCATAAAACTTTATTGGCTTGAGTTAGTAAGCTATGGCGGCAGTAAAGGTTTTTCTCCTGTATTCATTGCTTTTGCTGACTATCAAGCTTTCAGTTTCATTCTCGGCAAAACATGAAGATGTGTCTTTTGCAACGGTATGGATTGAAATCTTTATATTTAAGATTAAATTTTAATTTAGGACCATTGTTGAGAAAATTAACCCATCATGCAGTGAATATAACCTTGACTGATGGTCATAACTATTTCAATTTTAGTTCCTTTCAAAAGTGTCATCCTGAAAACTAACTAGGTTAAAAGAAAAGAAAAGAAAAGAAAAGAAAAGAAACGTTGATAAATAGTTGAAGAATAAGGATCTCTCCTCATTTGGTTCTTGAAAACTCGATAAAATTTAGAAAATTTCAAATTGACTGCTGAGAAGTCGCCAAACAAAGCATTCCAATCTTCCCACACCTTCTTGACTTATTTCACTTCAAAATCCATTCCTGCTAAGTTCATCTGCAGTGGCAGATCCAGAGGGCATTCCATTGGTTCCACGGAACCCACCTTTGAGCATCAGACTCTTTGAAAAGGGGTATATGAAATAATGAGAATGCGTCCTGCAATGAAGTTTTATGCAACAGTTATTGAAAGACTGACGACGAAGTGGAACCCCCCTTTGTAAAATTCTGGATCCGCCACTGATATCACCAGCTGAACCACAAGCAACAAGCCGTGACTTGAAGAAAAAAAAGCAATCATGTTCTGATGCAACAATTGATCATAAAACTTTATTGGTTAGTGTAGTTAGTAAGCTATGGCGGCACTAAAGGTTTTTCTCCTGTATTCATTGCTTTTGCTGACTATCAAGCTTTCAGTTTCATTCTCGGCAACATATGAAGATGTGTCTTTTGCAACGGTATGGATCGAATTTTGATGATGTTTAAGATTTAATTTTGATTTAGGACCATTGCTGAGAAAATTAGGACATCATGCAGTGAATATAACATTGACTGATGGTCATAACTATATTTCAATTTCAGTCCCTTTCAAAGGTGTCATCCTGAAAACTAGCTAGGTTAAAAGAAATAAAAAAGAAAAGAAAACAGAAGAAACGTTGATAAATAGGGGAAGAATAAAGTTCTCTTCTCATTTGGTTCTTAAAAACTCGATAAAAAATTTGAAAATTTCAAAATGGCTGCCGGGAACTCGAACAAAAAAAGTATTCCAAACTTCCATCTTATTATTGAAAGCCGTTACTGACAAAAGCCTAGTTTTCCTCGAGACTTTTAGGAACACGTCGAGATTGCTATAAAAATGGAGTGGAACTCTTACTTGTAATTGCTAAACTCGACTAGGAGTATGAATAATTCAATATACAGGAATATATAGAGTGGAGATCTCAATAACAATGGATTGTATACATTAGGTTACTGAAGTTGGTCAATTCTATACCCTACAAATTAGCATAATTACCGGTTCCGACTAAAATCCTTATTTCTCAAAAAACAAAAAGTATTTTCGAAAAATCAAATAACCACGATGATTGGACATATAATAGTCTATCATTTCTGAAATTTTGAGGAAAATCGATTCTTTTAGACTTGCTACGATATGTTTGAGTTTTACTGACATCCTCTCTTAAATACTTTAAGTTTGAATTAGTCAGGAACAACGGATCAAATTAACATGTTACGGATTAAATATGTCCATTAAACGGTATAAACGTGAAGAGAAACGATACGGGAAATTCGAAGCCGTAACGTAGCTTTACTGTATATGCTTACTTAATGGTAATTTAGTACGCGTTGTGGTTGGCTCAGATACTTGACGATGGAAACCCTTTTCATTTTACGGTATCTGACGCATGGCGTTTTACCTTGGCCTTGAATTATAGATAAGACTACAAATGTCAGTAGTCATATATCACCAGCTGAACCACAAACAACAAACCGTGACTTGAAGAAAAAAAAGCAAACATGTTCTGTTGTAACATTTGATCATATTTGCTAGAGTTAGTAAGCTATGGCGGCGATAAAGGTTTTTCTCCTGTATTCATTGCTTTTGCTGAGTATCAAGCTTTCTGTTTCATTCTCGCCAAAAGATGAAGATGTGTCTTTTGCAACGGTATGGATTGAAACTTGTATATTTAAGATTTAATTTTAGTTTATATTAGGACCATTGTTGAGAAAATTAGCACATCATGCAGTGAATAGAACCTTGACTGATGGTCATAACTATTTCAAATTCAGTCCCTTTCAAAGGTGTCATCCTGAAATCTAGTTACGTTAAAAGAAAAGAAAAGAAAGGAAAACAGAAGAAACGTTGATAAATAGGGGAAGAATAAATTTAACTTCTCATTTGGTTCTTAAAAACTCGATAAAAATTTCAAAAAATTCAACATGGCTGCCGGGAACTGGAACAAAAACATTCCAAACTTCCATCTTATTATGGAAAACCGTTACTGCCAAAAGCCTAGTTTTCGTCGAGACTTTTAGGAACACGTCGAGATCGCTATAACAATGGAGTGGAACTCTTACGTGTAATTGCTAAACTCGATTATAGGAGTATGAATATTTCAATATACATGAATATATAGGGTGGAGATCTCAATAACAATGTAATGGAACTCTACAGTGTATTTGCCAAACTATAATCCAACATATAGTGTGGTAAACTTAACAAGTTACTACAACTCAATGGCTTTTGGCAGTAACGGCTTTCCATACTTTCTCGACTAATTTTACTCTAAAATCTATTCCTGCTTAGTTTAATTGTTCACGAGCTCATTAGCTTTTGTAATATTCTCCTTTACAGAAATACTTGAAGCAGTTTCACTACATCTCTCCTCTACGTACCGGCAACCATGACTTAAGAACAGCTATCGAACTCTTCCAAAAATTCATGCACCTGCCCGTCACTGGTAACATTGACAAAACTTTAATTGCGGAAATGAAGAAGCCTAGATGTGGAGTTCCAGATTATGACGGTTTGTAATTATTTCAATGAAAAAAAAAATATCAAACAAACAAACAAACAAACAAACAAACACAAACAAAATTGGTTATTGTAAACAAAATACGCGGCCGATATTTTGCCCGCTGAAACAATAAAAGCAGGTACATGTTGCTTTTTTTTCATAAAGGAGGTCATAGAAAACTAACGAGAAATACAGAGGGACACGTAAAAGACGTATTGACAATAGAATACCAGTCGCTCAAGACAGATGTGTTCAATATACAAGACTATATTCGAATGGACATTTTTGTTTTTCTATTTGTATCTAATGGTAAAATCTAGTGATTGAGTTTCCTGTGTTCAATACTACTGGAAGCCCAATTTTAATGGTTTTGTTTAAGTGGCAGTCCCGCTAGAAGCGGTCCACTCGGTTTCGGGCCATGTAAAGGATTTCCATGATCTTCTGTGGATGAAAAGACTTTGGTACCAGTAATTAATATAATATTATATAATGTTAGTATAGGTAATAATATGGTTTCGAGTTCAATTTGGGATTATTAATTTGCACGAGTGTGTTTTTCGTACTGTTTAATAAACGACCAGGAGTGTTTTATCAGGTTTTAGACCTGATAAAACACGATCTACGAGTTTAATGAACGGCTTCAAAAATTCATGTGGGAATGAGACTCTTTTTCCCCCATGGGGTCATTGCTGTTTTATATACTGTCATTATTTTAAACTTAAAAGTTTCAGGAATCTGCATTTCAGTGTAACAATAGATGTGCGAATGACTCTGTCGAGCATTTCAAGTTCATTGCCATTTTAAAAATTCGAACACAGTTAACATGCCACCAAAAAGAGCATTTCGGAAGCCAAAAACGGCAGACGAAGAAAAAGATCTGCAGGACAGCTGTGTACGTTGATCTACTAAATATGTCAACAAATGGGCGTTTAAAATATTTTCAACATGGCAAAGTTTACGAATGAACAAGAATTCCTAATAGAGGGTCCTTTTTCATGATGTGGTTCTCTTGGCCCTTTATCAGTACATGCATATCTTAATATAAAGATTTTGAAATCTTTATAAAGGACCAATAGAGTACAACAGCATGTTACGAATAAGGGCCCTGAATAACGAATAAATAATTAGTATGATTATTTGCTGTATCGTTATTCATTCAACCCCGCTTTTCCCTGGGGCCGAAATCAAATCCCTCCCCAGGCTTTAAGAATGTTGAGCTATTATCAGGTATAAAACAGCATGCACGTGACGGAATTCTTCTATTTTATTGGACCAAATGCTCATTAATTATTCATGATTTTTTGAAAAAGAGTTCAAATTGCACGAGACCGTATTCACACGAGTTCGAATTATCCCAAATTGAACGAGAATAAAGGATTATTAACCGAGCGCGAGGTCTGTACGGGAAAATATCAGACCGAGGTCTTGACAGTACGGACCGAGCGCAGCGAGGTCCGTACAAAAAAGACCGAGGTCTGATATTTTCTCGTAAAGACCGAGCAAGCGAGGTTAATAAATCGTTTATTATATGGCTGGTTTTTTTTTAGCTGCGTCGATAAAAAACACGCGAACTTCCGGTATCGAGCGAATATCGATAGGCCAGGTATCGATCGTTTCCAACTAGCAAAACACATAAAGTCAAACTGCCAAATCTTGCGTTTATTACATCAGGAAACTGCTATTTTTTTTACACAAAGAACTTTAAAGACCGTTCAGACCGATGTCACAGAAGTTCAAGCACTGATTTTAAATGTTTTTAAGTTTTTTTTATTTTAAACAATCGTAATAGAACTAAGCTCATTCATCGAAGTGGAGCAAACTAAACAAGAACTTGTTTAACAGAGGAGCTGTGTTTTCATATTGTTGGTTTTCAATAATGTAGTCAAAGATGGATCAAGAAGTATTTTTTTCTTATTTTTTGCAATGCGAAAAATACGTTTAATCGAAGTCATGTCTGTCTTAAAGTGAACAAAAACAATTTTTCGACTTTAGTGACTTGTTAAAGAAGATTTAGCGAGGGAAAGCGAGGGAAGATTCTTAATCTTACGATGAAGTTTCGTGACTGAAACTTCAGTGAGAGAAAAAGTGGCCTGTAGACCAGAAAAACCTGATTATACTGCAAGAATGATATTTCAGTTTCGTAGAAAAACATTTCATAGAAGGTAAATTCATTAATTTTAATTAATATTTCGTAGAAAAATCGACAAGAAATGTGTAAACTAGCTGGAGAAACTCTCAGACAAGCCAAGGATGTTGGTTCGCCAAACATTGTCAGAAAAACTTGGATAGTTTGTCGTTTTTACTGCATTCTAGATTTTTATCATCTTTTTCTTCTTTTTCATCTTTTAATTGTGAACCAAAAACCGATATTTGAAGCTTTGATGTTTTGTTTTTGATCCAATTTCAAGAAAAAAGGCTAAGACTAAGTAAAAAGACTTGGTTCTTTGACAAAAAATATATTTGACGGCCAGCGAACCTAAGTCAAAACAAGATTTTGATGTCCACTTCGAGCTCGTCAGGGTAGTAAAATTTGCTCGGAAAATGGTCCTCTTCGTAGCTCATCATTTCTTTGTTCGCTTTTTGTTTTATTTTGCTTATAAATTTCTTGTTTAACGAGAAAAAATGTCAAATTTCGCGACGTGAAAATTGTAAACAAACTCGCAAATTTGATATGCGATCCGGACCGATTGTCATGGTAACGGTCTGAGATGGGAAAATCTCAGACCGGAAATCAGCCAATCAGAGCGCGCGTACTATCGTAGCCATATAATAAATATAGGATATTACATGGTCGCGCGGAGATACGAATTTTATCTTCGAGCGCAGCGAACGAGTGAAAGATAATATCAGCACAAGAAGATAAAATTCATATCTCCAAGCGGCCATGTATTGTTCTGTTTATTATATGAAATATTCAATGAAAAATAATGGAAAATTTGAGACTTACTGAGCAAAAAGTCGAAATTTGACACCACCAGTGTTGATATTAATCGTATCCCCACTGGCCACTGGTGGGAGTGGGGATATCAATGTTATCATTTTGATGTCACTCAATACCACACTCTATTTCATATAATAAACCATATTATTACCTGTTAATAATATACACGAAAAACCTTACAAACTTTACCGTTCGTCATTGAAAATCTCAAGAAAAAACTCTGTGCGCGCGCTCAATGACATGACTCAATGGCGTCAGCAGCGCGCGCTCTTCAACTGAAACCGACAAAAAAAATATTCAAAAACAAACAAAATCACCAACTTTTTAGCCGTTTTCACCGCTTAAGCCTGTTCCTTCGCGATCGGAAAATGCATAGTCTTGATGCTTAAGAAATTTATCAACAGCAGAATAAAAAAAAGAAAAAATAGTTTCAAGACCGTTTTCGGAAAATGTAATTTGCACTGTTACACTTTTTTGCACTGTGTTACAGATTTTTGCACTGTGTTACACTTGAAATGCACTTCTCCATGCCAATCAAATTCGAGTATTTTTTTTCATGTATATTATCATATATTATATTACACACTCAATTGCAGAAACGTTGTAGTATACATTTATGCATATATACAAATACCTAATAAGATGCAAAAACATGAAAAAATTAATATCTCTTTATCCCTTGATGCATATCTCACAAAATAATAATCTTTTCTTCTCTTCACTCCAATTCACTTCTCTTCTCTTTCCTTTTTTTTTTTTTTTTTTCTTTTCTTTTTTTCTTTTCTTTTGCCTCTAATTTAGTTAATTGTCTTGCCTTTTCGATATTTTTTCGATATTTTTTCTCATAGCTTTTCCTTTCCCTATAATTACGGTAACCATCCAATTGCCACTGCAAATATAAGTTTTGATTATTGACCTGAACATTTAGTTTTACACTAATGAAAAGCACATTTCATTTATATATCATTTGTTCTTTAAGCATCACCTTCCGGCAGTACAAAGAGATTTAAAGTGGCTCCATGGAAAAAGAAATGGAACAAGACCTCACTTACATACGCCTTTGTCAACTACGGAGACGACATGACCAACACGGGTTATGACTCAGTGATGAAGAAGGCCTTCAAGATCTGGGCAGATCGAAGCCAACTCAGTTTTAAACAAGTTAAAGACGTTAAAAAGGCCGATATTAAAATCACGTAAGAAATCAATGGATCAATGGCGTAGGGGAATTATTCAGCATGCGGTGGCGTGGTGCATAGACGTAAAGCAAAGGAAATTTAAATTAAAGGAGGCAGAGAGTGAAAAGAGAGAAGTCAGTTGTCCATAAAATCTCTAAACATAAATGTCATAAAATGACACTTGAGGTGCAGAGATTTTAAGATTTTACAGCACAGCAAGCAAATTTTCTTTGTCTTTAATAATATAGAAATGCACGAAAGTGCTGTGTGCTCGCATGATGCACGCATCATTAACCAATCAGAAAGCGTGCGTGATTTGTACCCTGTATTGCATAATTTACCTTAATGCATAGAAGCTAAAACTTTCTTTGCACTTTTCTCTTTACTAATCAGAATTTGCGAACAAATGATGTCAGACAAAACATTTTCCATATTATTTTAATTATTGATGTATTTTTTATCGCAGGTTTGCTCGAAGAGCTCATAGTTTTTGTGCCCACCCCTTCGATGGCCCAGGAAACGTTATGGGGCATACGTTCTATCCTCCAAATGGCAATATTCATATTGATGACGATGAGGATTTCACAGATGGTACATATTCTGGTGAAAACCTTTTAGCTGTCGCTGTGCACGAGATTGGTCACGCGATTGGTATATCACATTCAAGTTTTAAGAACTCGGTGATGTATCCACAGTACCGTGGTTATGATCCTAACCTTAGGTTACACGCTGATGATATCAATGCTGCTGCCTATTTGTATGGTAAGTGTAGGGAAAGAAGGAAGGACGAACGGATGCTGCATCTACGTATTCTATGGATAGTGTCCCGTCTGTTAGATACTTTAATCTCGATATTTTCGAAAGCTAATGACTGTTTGTGATTTTTGGGATACTTTCCTTCGAAATTCGGTATAAAAGACTAAAAGTTAACCTTCACTGATCATGTTGGATCGTTGGCAGAGGTTGCCAAAATGGCCCTTCCCATCCCTAATTTTTCATGAAAAAAAATAATTTTGGAACCAAAATTATCAATTTCATCATTAACACACCAGAACAAAATAACAAGCCACATTTTATCTAAATCGGCCGTTGATCTCAATTGGCCCACCAAGGTTTGATTCTTACGGACTTTGGATCTTAATAGGAAGAGCTGATCTGAGAAAAAATATTAGCCAATCAGAATCGAGAAAATTTGCACAACTGAGGTGTCATCCTTCGTAGCCCAGAGACTTGGGAAACGGTTATTTCTTTATTCTATTTTCCCACTCAGTAATGAATATCATAGTAAATGTAGACAAAACATTAAAAATCTTTCCTGAAAATCTAGATTTATCTTAGATATAAACCTTTATAGTCAATTTCATGACACCTCAGTTTTGCAGTGACGTTATTTCTACGTCACTATTTCAGATCAGCTGGTAATGTAGCTGGTAGTCTTCGTCCCAAAATCAAAATGGAATTGGAAAAAATTAAGGATAGTAATAATATTGTGAATTATAAAATCAAAACAATTCTGTAGCCTCCTGCACAGCCGCTTCCCGTCATTTCCCCCACTAGCGTCTGCTCCAACTCGACCAACATTTATTTCTACGAATCGATTTTGACCAACCAGATAGAGCCCCACAATAGCTCAAGAGTTCACGGTTATCTTTCGTATTACTATGGTTATATATCGTAAGATTTCCAATCTGTACTTAACAACTGACGATTGCAGTTGAATCTTTACATGTCTTGTGAAAATGTCAATTGGTTATTTTGTGATTTTCCCCATTTTAGGCGGACCTACAGTCGTACCACCAACACATCGTGAGTACATGACAGTCGATTTATTATTTGATTATTCGTGAGAGTAGACTTTCCAAAAGTCCTTTGTCCTTTTTTTTTTTTTTTTTTTTTTTTTTTTTTTTTTTTTTTTTTCGCTGGCGGGACTGAGGACTGTTCATCTCTGCCTCTGCTTCGCGCCAATTTTACCGACGGGTTTTTCCATCGGTGAATTAATTATATCAAACAAACAATCAACCGAGATTGGCGACATCTTTTGCGCGAAACGGAAATCGAATCCATGCAAGGTAAAAAAAAGTCGTCCACTCGCGACGACGCGTAATACGCTCGAGCTCGCCAAATTTTCTTTACATCCATGAACAGGGAGAGGAAAAGAGAGTGGATGACTTGAAGCAAGTCTAGCGTGAAAGTGGAAATGAAAATACATAAAAAAAGAAAATTACAAAAGTTACAAAACTCGAAGTGAAAACTTTTATTTATTTTCGTAGAGTTTGTAAGAATTTTCTTCGCATCATTTTATATATGTTGTTCCATATTGTCTTTTTGCAAAAGGTCCATGTCAAGATTCATTATCGTACTGTTGCATTGAGAGGAAGGTCCAGGGTTATCCCATGATGCATAGCGCTTACCAATTGTAAACATTGAACCATCTCGGCGTTGAAGAAGCGAATACAAAGTCGCTTTTAAAGCCATGATTAACCAACAAAATCGTGAACAATGAAAGTAGGGTTAACGTGTGTTGTTTTTTAACAATCCTACTTATGTTTGCATCAAAAGGTAATGATATTTTTGGAATGGCTCATGAAAAATTTGATATTTTAAAAAGGAGACTTGATACGCTTCAAATATTCGAGCGTCAGATGTTGTAAGCAAAACGCTTATTTCTCAGGAATTATAAGAGTATTTTTCGTTTTATTACCATCATATCTTAGCTTAAGGGTTAATTCATACTTGTGTACAAAAGTACTCCAAAGTACTCCAGGTTTTTGATGTGTTTAGGACCTCTGAAAATAGCCATTTTTTGACACTTCACGAAGAACTGAACATTGGAAATGTATAAATAATAAACGGACATTCAGTAAAATCAGCTCAAACAAAGTGATGACGTCATGAAAGAATTGATAACATACTATGGAACGCAATGCATCATGGGATAACCCTGGACCCTCCTCTGTGTGGCATTTATATTAAGTTATGCAAAACAAATGCTAATGCGGTGTATGCAGTACGTATTGTCATCTTATTATATTGGTAACAGTTTTACTAATTTTTATTTTGTTGATGTATTTATTTTTTATTTTTCATTAATTTTAATTTAATTTTTTTTTATTTATTAAAACGGATTTCTTTGTTATTCTTTTCAGGTAAACCCGTTGTCAGTGAGTATCCTCATGCCATATTGTACATAAATAATAATAATAATAATAATAATGAACAGTTCTAGGGCACCACAACTGGGTCTCAGTGCCCTCACAATCACGAAACAATAAAACTAGTAACGAAACTAAAACTAATTGAAACTAGATATGAAAGCCAATTATAAATAGACTAAAGATAAAACGATAATATATAAAACATAGCACCTCGATATTATGATGCAATAACCAACTTCCCTTTCTATACTGGGGGTGGGGGGTGGGGCTAAGAATAAAAGAATATCAAAGACTAGTATTCGTTCCATGCGTATTCGTTGCTTTATACTTCTTTAATTAGCCCAAAGCAAGGAGAGCCTGGATCGGGGCGGAGGCTAAATTTTGGTTATTTGTCAGTTGTCAGTTGTATATCATACCTTTTGTCAGCTGTCAGTTAAATTTCAGGCTTCTTGTCAGTTGCCAGGAAACCCCATTCAGATCCTTAGTTAGTTAAGTAATGAACAAGTAATTAAATGCCCAAGTTTGTATAAAAATACATACAACAACACGATCAAACTGGAAATAATGCGATAGGAGCTAGGGGAGATCGGCTGATGGCTGCATAGAGCTAAAACGTTACCCTTTTCTATAGGAATATTTTCGTCCCTGTGTCGCAATCTATTTGTCATTTTCTGATTAACTATGTTTTTTTTTTTATAACGCAGAATGTGTAGATGAGTATCCATTACGGCTATGCAAAAGGTACAAAGCTGGAGGACATTGTGGGCACCCTATCGTTGCAATTGTTTGCCGCAAGACATGCCAAACTCCTAATTCAAATTGTTAGAACAAGGTAATGTTTACGTACAGTTGTAAAGCGAATTAAACAGAAAACTCATGCTGTTCTTTCTTTATATTACATTCTAAAAAAATATTTTCGGAATAGATACCTCAAGGACATGTGTGGCTCATTCATTGACAAGTATCCTTGAAACTTTTCATTGCTCGCTTAGACCTAATTAAAATGTCAAAGTTCACATGTGCCGAATCTAATGCAAATTAAGTCAAATAGGTTTCCCTCATTTGCATTAGATTCAGCACATGTGAAATTCCACGTCTAAACCGAGTAGCTAGTTTTCCTTGACAAATTTAAATAAACAAAGTTTCCTTGCTTATGAAGATGATGAACAAGTTTTCCTTGACAAGTTTCGATCAGTAAAGTAAAAGGCTGGGGACTAATGTCATTAATATTCCTTGCCACATTTTCCTTGCTGTCCGTCTACACGAGCAAATTTCATCCTAATTGAACATCTTTCTTTGTCAAGGAAAAGCTAGCATGCTAGCTTGTCAAGGAAAAATTGTTCATTTTACTCTATCTACAAGAGCAATTTTTCCTGGTCAAGAAAACTTGTCATGATCAAGGAAAAATTGCTGGTGTAGATGCCGCTATAAACGTCGAGCAAATTTCATCCTAATTGAACATCTTTCTTTGTCAAGGAAAAGCTAGCATGCTAGCTTGTCAAGGAAAAATTGTTCATTTTACTCTATCTACAAGAGCAATTTTTCCTTGTCAAGAAAACTTGTCATGATCAAGGAAAAATTGCTGGTGTAGATGCCGCTATAAACTATTAGTTGCTTACTGAAAATTAGAAAATATATATATTGATTGATTTATTTTTATTTTTCTGTTCCTTAACAGATTTAAAAACATGAATGAAAGACATCTGATTTTTAGCAGCCAATGATGATAGATAATTTATATACCTATTTCAATAAAATTAGTCACCTGAAAAGCTATAAAGCTGATACCGGCAAGGACTATCGGAAGAAAATACATCTCACATGTTTCAATTTGCACTTCGAATTCATTATATTACTATCGATGGATTTAAGATTTTTTACCAGTTACGGTTTCACCTCCTGTGAGCATCCTCAAGCTGCAGTTTGCATCCAAAAGCCTTACTTGTTGGATATGAAATGCTTTCTATGATCCTCAGCGTTCTAAGTTTTGTAGATTTTTGGTAACTTACTTTATTGAAATAAGTGTATATGAGATAATAAGATAATAAGATTGATTGGCGTTTATTTCGCATGGTTCTAATACATAATATATAGTGCCCGTCCACTTTGGTTCGGAATTTCTGGCGATGATAATCAAATGAATGTAACTTAGTTTATTTTGGTTAATAGTTGATGTACAATGGTACAAAACTCCCAATAAAACTCACTGACTGCCTGTCAGTCTGTCTGGAATGTAACTGGAATAGAGAGATTTGTCTTCCGGGAGATTGCCACCAAACCATCGGCCCCTTGAACAAGCACCCATTGAATCCCGTAAGGCGATCGATTCCAAGAGACTTCTGACGGTCGATTAAAATTATATTTAATTTCGCAACCTGATCCGATAAACAAACGAACTTCAAGTTTCAGCTACTTCTGTGTGTGTTTTTTTTTTTTTGGCGGGGGGGGGGGGGGGGGGGGGGCTAACTAAGCAACGCCCAACGGAGCTTAAAAAAACAAGAGGGAACGATGAAGGGTAACAATCCCGGCCCAACTGCAGGAGTCGAGCATAAAGGGCTTTAGAGAGCCCCGGGATTCGTGCCGACCAAATGCCCCGCAGTTCATCAAATCACTGTACACACTATATTTTCGACGAGCAAACTCGTCAGCTGCCGAAAATACATCCTCGTGGAGTCAAACAGACGCTCCACTGTACACACTATAATATCGCCGAGCAAAACTCAGACAAAACACGGACAAATCACTGTAGACATTATAATTTTCCCGAACTAAACTCTGAAAAATGTTATACTTAGCTTCTCCTGGATGCTTGAACTTGCTTGTGCTTGGACTGGTGTCGTGCGGGCGGGAGGACGTGCCTTGTTCGGCCATATAGGTTATTTCCTCTAATTCCCAAAGTCCTACGCTACTTGCGAGGCTGAATTCTGATATTGTGGTTCTTTAAATACTTTTGCATAAATCATACAGTGTGAATTCCATTCGTTGGTATTGTTTGTTGTTTCTTAATCAGTTCCCGTGAATAGGACTGCGTGGCAGTGACGCCAAACTCAGATAAACAAACCGAATTTCTCATCTCCTTGAGTCCGATTTCTGCCGTTTGGTGTATAATGACCACTTTTTGGAAAGCAATGTTTTGTAATAAAAGATAAATATATAAAATGTGTTTCTTCGTTTTATTTTCAGTATAATATTACGCTTGTCTGAGTCGTACATTTTTTTTAGCGGGCTATTTTTAGAATAGCCACACAGCCCTAATTAAGACCAGTTTTAATAGATATATCTTAAATAACAAATCAGTATTATAGAATAGCATATCATGTGTGAAAATAGTATGACCATAAAAAAGTGTTAAATGTCATCATTGCTAACTGTGCAGATTTTTCATAATAATGGTCATACACTATGAAAAGTGCTTGGAAATATCAACCATGCCCCACACATCATTTTAGATTTTTAGTCACATATTTAGACAACATTTCCACAATGCGGTTCAATTTTACGAACAATTTTACTAAGAATCGAAAAGCTTTGTTTTGTGCTCGAAATTACTCACTGCTCTGGGATCGGGAACTACTGCAAGAGCAGGTATAGAGATCGAGGCAGTAAATTCATATTTCGCCTAAATTTCATTCTTGATATAATTCCTCCTCTTCAAACCCAATACCGTCAACACTTACGAGTAAGTTTATCGAAAGCCCTAAATCCTTGAAACCAAACCATGTAGCTTAACATGGCGACAATCAACCGAGGAACCTTCCAACGCATTCAAACATCGAAATCTTTATTTTTTCCGTACTTTAAGAAGTTCAAATAAAAGAACTTTATATTTCTGGGAAAATAAGAGAAAAATGGAGCATTCTGTTAATATTTTTATTGTCCTTGGAATTAAGAATGAATTAAGATTTAAAAAATGGCTCAATTACTTTATGACATTTCATCTTTAAAATCGTGTTATAAGATACTGCAAAAAGCTGCTAGCCTACGTCTTCTTCAGGTCCTTCATCTCGCATTTCAAACAGCTTGATATAAAGAAGCCAGTAACAGTTCACAAGACACAGCAAAGGCGAAGCGACCTCGTCCAAAAAAAAAAAAAAAAAAAAACAGCCAGAAGAGAAGAAAAATGGCTGAAATCTTAAATGCAATACTTCTATGGGGCTTCTTCTATGTCTTGTGTGTTGGACAGACTACAGCTTTCAAACTCGAAGATCTTGACTACGCTAAGGTTTGTCAATTGAGTAGTATTCAAATTCCAAATTTTTGCAATTAAATTTAGTTTTGAAATGTTCGTATTTGAAGAGAACACGACGTTGCCTACGTTTCTGCCAATTTTGAGGCTGTTTCAAATTAAGCGCTAGAAATTGAGGTATCGAACATTTTTAAAAGCTCCAAAATCCTCATACATTTTTCTTATTTTCCACAAGAGCTAATCACGTTAGCTTCAGCGAAATACAAGAGAAAATTTATGGGGACTTTTTTGTTTTAAATATGTCATCTGTTATTCGCTGTATCGCTCTGAAAATTTACACCATACTATATCAGTTGTATCATATAGTTTCTAATAATGTGAACAAAATCCTAACGTTCTGAGAAAAAAAAAACTTTTTGTGACCTCATCACCTCGGTACTCTATTGAGTCCATTATATTTTTTAGTAGGACTTCAACTTTTTTTCTATTCTTCTTGATTTAAATGTTTACCAGAACTATAGTAATTGATTACGGCTGACAAAAGATAAGAAATTATTTATCTAAAGCATAACTTTTCGATTTTAATCAACCAGCATCAGAGAAAATGCATTGGTTGGATTCGGAACTTGACTCGAGCTTGCTTAATAATTATTAGCAATGCATTAGAAAATGTTCACAACCAGGTGTCCGGAACACGCACGAACCGTCCAATCACAGCGCGCTTCGATGCTTAGCCAAGCGGCCCTTCCTCCAAAAACACGCGTTTCAAAGAATTTAGAGAAAAAAAGTTGAAGTATACGTGTTGTTTAAAAAATCAAAATAAATCTTTGCCATCCACCTACCCAAATTCTGTGAGTTATGTGACTTTTAAGACTCGGGCGAGGGCCGCTTGAATTACAACAACAATACTTTTCGCGCTTAGTTTTTCGTACAGCTGGAAACTGGACAAATTAGTTAGTACAGAGTTCTTATATAAGAAAATAAATACTTACAAGCCAATGTGAAGCTGGTCAACATTTTTAATGCAATTCAATTTTCTTTCCTTCTCATGTGTATTCTATTTTATTCGAGTTTATGTATTTATTTATCTTATTCTGAACATGAAAAAAAGATGCTCTCCATTGATTCGTTACCTTTTCCTTTACAATATTATTGCGATTTAAATTAGTAAGGGAAAGTAAGTGTAAATCTTCTCAATTTCTATCCAGAATTTTTTGAATGAGTTCCACTATCTTTCTCCCGAAAAAAATGGTAATCATGACTTGAAAACAGCTGTTGAACTCTTCCAACGATACATGCATCTGCCAGTCACCGGCGACCTTGATGAAAACACCATCACCGAAATGAATAAGCCGCGATGTGGATTTCCTGATATAGAGGAGGACGAGGATACAGGTATATAAATAAGATTAAGAGGCCTTTTAATTTTGGCACAAAATGCCGTGAAGGTAAAAAATATATATATATAAGATGCTATACCTTGCCCTGGCTTGCCTCGCTTTGCCTTTATTTGATTATTTTTTCCTTTCTTTTCCTTTCCTTGCCTTTCCTTGCCTTGCTTTTCCTTCCTTTCGCTTATATCTTTATTGCATTCAACTCCGTAAGACACGTTACGCTCCTGTTGTAAGATACTTGAGTTGACTCCGATTTTGAAAATGATAGTTATTAGACTCCGTGTTGAATGCCAAATGAGTCGCTAATTTGCATGTTTGGACAACTTTTGATATCTAGCTCTGCAACAAAGAGAGATATCAACAAACTGTAAACGCGATTCTGACTTTTTGTAAACAACTCTTCCATATGACCGCTAAACCTTGAAGGAAAATTCTTCTTCCAAATAGATTTTAAATGACAGAATGAATGAAAGAATGACATCTAATTTTCTCTTCTCTTCTCTTCTCTTCTCTTCTCTTCTCTTCTCTTCTCTTCTCTTCTCTTCTCTTCTCTTCTCTTCTCTTTTCTTCTCTTCTCTTTTCTTCTCTTCTCTTCTCTTCATCCATTTCAGTTCTCTTCTCTTTCCTTTTTTTCCCCTTTTTTCCCTTTTTGCCCCTAATTTAGTTAATTGTCTTGCCTTTTCGAAATTTTATTGATATTTTTTCTCATAGCTTTTCCTTTCCCTATAATTACGGTACCCATCTAATTGCCACTGCAAATATACAGACAGCTTTTATCAGTTTTGATTATTGACCTGAAAATTTACTTTCAAACTAATGAAAAGCACATTTACAATTACATATCCTTTGTTCTTCAAGCATCACCTTCCGGCAGGACGAAGAGATTTGCAGTGGCTCCATGGAAAAAGAAATGGAACAAGACCTCACTTACATACACCTTTGTCAACTACGGAGACGACATGTCCACCACGGGTTATGACTCGGTGATGAAGAAAGCCTTCAAGATCTGGGCAGATCGAAGCCAACTCAGTTTTAAACAAGTTAGAGCAGACGTTGGAAAAGCCGATATTAAAATCTCGTAAGAAATCAATGCGGTGGGAATTATTCAGCATGCGGCGGCGTGGTGCACATGGACCGCGGAGCGTAATTTGGATTGGAAGGGGGGAGGCTAACGACCACCAAATACTGGAAGACCTAATGGGCTCCCCCCCCCCCCCCCCCCTGCTCCGCGGTCCCTGGTGCATAGACGTAAAGCAAAGGAAATTTAGATTAAAGGAGGCAGAGAAAGAAAAGAGAGAAGTCAGTAGTTTTTAAAATCTCTAAACATAAACTTGAGGTGCAGAGATTTTAAGATTTTACAGCACGGCAAGCAAATTTTCTTTGTCTTTTATGAAATACAAATGTACGAAAGTGCTGTGTGCTCGCATAATGCACGCATCATTAACCAATCAGAAAGTGTACGTGATTTGTACCCTGTACTGCATAATTGACCTTAGGGAGCATTCATTTTTTAGGAGGGGGCGGAGGAATTAGAGGAATCAAATAGAAAAAAATGCTAGTCCCCATGGTAAGGGATTGAATATTTCGATAACCCCCCCCCCCCCCCCCCCACTTCCAAATCTTATACCTTTTTGACTTTTTCATCTTACTCATGATCCCCCCTGGTTCAACATTCAAAAAAATGTGATCCCCTTTTTATCTAGTAATATTTTAATGACCCCCCCCTCCCCCTAAATTCCTCCGCGCTCCCCCCCCCCCCCCTTAAAAAATGAATGCTCCCTTAATGCATAAAATCTAAAACTCTTTGGCACTAACTACACTTAATCTTTGCATTTTTCTCTTTACTAATCAGAATTTGCAAACAAATGATGTGAGAAAAAATATTTTTCTATATTATTTTTATTATTAATGTATTTTTTTATCGAAGGTTTGGTCGAAGAACTCATGATTCTTGTGGCTACCCCTTCGATGGCCCAGGAACCGTTCTTGGGCATGCGTTCTATCCTCCAAATGGCAATATTCATTTTGATGACGATGAGGATTTCACAGATGGTACATACTCTGGTAAAAACCTTTTAGCTGTCGCTGTGCACGAGATTGGTCACGTGATTGGTATAGGACATTCAAGTGTTAAGAACTCGGTGATGTATCCACAGTACCGTGGTTATGATCCTAACCTTAGGTTACACGCTGATGATATCAATGCTGCAGCCTATTTGTATGGTAAGTGTAGGGAAAGAAGGAAGGAGGAACGGATGCTGCATCTATGTATTCTATGGATAGTGTCCCGCCTGTTAGATAATTTAATCTGGATATTTTCGAAAGCTGCATATATGTATTCTATGGATAGCTAGATGGATAGATGGATGGATATGATGAATGGATGATGGATTGATTGATGTATTGATGGATGGATGAATATATGGATGCATGCATGGACGGATGCATACTTGAATGAAACTGGAATGAAATTATTAGCGGTATTCAATTTTTTTGTCAGCATGCATATGGTAAGGAGGATTGATAGATAAATATATAACTGGATATGATTGATGTACCTCCGTAACTATTCCAGTAGTTTCTTTACACATGCATCCCGGGAGGGGGGGGTACTCCCTATAATTGACTATACGGGGATGCTCCGCCCGAAAGGGGTACGTTTTTCAGGCCGCAGGTATAGAAAAGGGGTGGGAATTTGTGAATTTTGGTATAAAAAGGGATAGCTTTTCTTCAAAAGTATATGAAAGGGGTACCTTTTCAGGCAAAAAAGTGTATAAAAGAGTCCGGGCGGAGCATCCCAGTATAAAACGACCCGAAGTACCCCCCCGGGACCTGAATAACCTGTGCTGTACTTAAATTAGTCAACTCAACAACTATATATTTCCCTACAATTACAGGTGGAGGAACAGTGAAGCCTAAAACAACTCAGTGTAAGTATAGTTGGCTAACTTTGTCTTCACCTTACACGAGTAGTAACTGTACATCCACAAGAGTAATATTGGTAATCTTCTTCAATTTTTCATTTTTTTCTTCAGCAACCTGTGCAGACCGACTTCCACATTGTCCAGTATACAAGAACTACTGTACAATCAGTTCCTCTACGAAAATATACTGCCCCTTTACCTGCGATGAATGTCCAAGTAGGTTGAAACAGTTTTATGATAACATTTTATAACATTAGATACACATCGACATTTCCCACTCTCACAAGATACGGTGGGATGCACACGTTTTATTGCTGGGCTTCAATCAGCTGATAAAAGTCTTTGAATCTCATTATCTGTTCCAAATGGTGGTCAAACACTGACCACTATATGTGCTGTCAACAAGAAAGAATTCTATCGAAAACTTGTGATTTAGCTGATGAACATTCTGCACGAGTCATCAGCTGACTCACAAGTTTTCGATAGAATTCTTTCTGGTTGGCAGCACGTTGAAACTTTTAACTGATCATGAAACTTTTGTGCAACGTTGACAGCACATATGGTGGTCAGTGTTTGACCACCATTTGGAGCAGATAATGAGATTCAAAGACCAAGCAATTTAAAGCTTTGATTTGGATACATATTAACGGGGATTTAATTATATCGCACCTTGGATGAGTAAACAATAACAAAAGGCTAGAGCGCTAAATATACAATCAATAATTTAATGTATTGGTACCTTGGAGTCTTTGACTGTTTTATCGTTCAATGAGGTAACATCTGCTGACCAGTAAAATCCCTTTCCTCAGGGGAATTGAATTGAAAAATCGATTCAGTGTATTGTTCCTGCCATTCCAACATGGCTGCCGTGCATATGATTATACAAAACCTGTATGCCGGATAAATTGCTGCACCTACATCTTCCTACAAAGAAAGTACACGAAAAGTTTCGTCGAAAACAATTTGAATATGGAGCCCATTAAAACGAATTATTAAGAATATAAAATAACAATTATTTACACGTTGAAACTTTTAGCTGATCATGAAACTTTTGTTCAACGGCGTTGCGAGACAAGTTTCAGAACGAAATGCACCGTCTAACATTCAAGATTTGTAACCTTCGTGGCGAGAAAGTTTCACAAAAACTTTAGACCTTTATACTCATGCAACCGAAATTTGTGTCAGGAACAAGTTTCAGAAAGAAATTGCACCGTGTAACACTTCCATTAAATCTTGTCTCGCAACGCTGTTGCAACAAATTTCAGCTAAAAGTTGTAATGGGGCCTTAAGATCAAACGTCGAACTTTACATGAGCCGCACCTAATGTCATCAAGGAAGACCGCCATATTATCCATTTTGTACGGCTCATGTAAAGTTCGAAGTTTGAACTGAGCCTAATTTGTAGAAATATGCTAACTTTGTGCTTCTTTTAAACAAAAACAAAAAAAGGTGGAGGACAAGTTGCAAGTAAGTTAAAAGCTATTTTCGTTTGCTTGTTAATTCATATTGTTTTATGCATCATATCAATTTTTTGTTACCTAGAAAAGGAATAATTAAGAGCTGATGTTATATATGTAAATGACAACTCAGGCTGAAATTATTTATATTCTATATTTTAGGCTGCGTCGACATATATAGAACAAGTTTATGTCAGAGATACAGTGCCGGGAACCACTGTAAACATCCTATGGTTGGCCCGAACTGCAAAAAGTCATGTAACCTCTGCTAAATTAGAAAGTAAGTATTCAAAATCCCTGTTTTTTTTTCTTTTTTTTTTTTTTTTTTTCAATCATTTCTGAGAGAATGAACTAACAAAAAGCGTACCTTTAATGTTGGTTGACATAACGAAAGGCACTTATGGCAGAGCTATTGTTAAATTCAACCATCCCTCAATATAGTATCGGAGATACAGAGCAACGAAAACTGAGTGTAGCTGTGTACATTGCGTTACGTGATCTCTTCGCCTATCTAAATATTCAAATATGCGTCATTTTTGGCTAGCTCTTTTTAATTTTTTTTTTAAAGGCTTCAAAGAATATATTTATCTATCTGAACGATGCTAAGTTTTTAAAGATGATATTAAAGTTTTAATTAATTAAAGGAGATACTACAATGATTGTGGTGGTGATGAGGATACGTGTATAATCAAGATGATACTGTGATGATGTTGGAATTGTTGATGGTAAGGAAATGGTACATGATGGAAATGATTTGACGATGTTAGTATAATGATTATGCATGATGATAGTGGTTGTGGTGCTGGTGATGATAGATAATGAAGACGAAATGATGATGGTGTTAATGACGGGAATAATACATAATGAAGTTGACATTTTTATATTGGTTGCGAGGTGATTAGATAATGGAGATACCGATGATGGCTGTGGTGGGGACAACGATGTTTGCATTTAGAATTCGCGTAAATTGTTTTTTCCTAACTCAGTCCAATAATAAATAATTTGTTCATTTCTTTTAGAAATCACTATCCAAGGAAACTGAACCATTTGAAGATGAACAAATTTGTTTAGCTTAGAACCATTTAAAATCAAGAGATTAATAGTATACTGAGTCCCGATGAAAACTGAGGAGTAAAAGTAATATGCCATTGTTTATCATTGGGGGGGAAATAAGAAAGAAACGTAGTCTTATAAGTTTGACTACTTTGAATCAATACAAGATATATTTTAGAAAATATTTATTTAATACTATGAGGGAGTGCATTATTTACAATTTTTGTCTCTGGAAAGAGATATTTGTAGTGCAATAAGGATAAAAGAATGAATAAAGTATTTCTGCATGGCAAATAAAATATCGTTGCATTAGTGTTGTCTCTAATTTCTAACGGGCGGGGATAGTGTTTTTCTATTTTAGCCGAAAACGTATATTTTGTTCCACTGAGAGGCTTTCTCGTTCCAGTCCTTCACGGTGGCCGGAAACATTGCAGCACTGGATCGAGAGAGCCTTTGAAAACCAGGGTATCTAAAACGTCTTATTGGATCCGGAGTTTTTCCCCATACAGACAAAGATTCAGAAGTTAACTTAACGGGCTTTGCAAATTTGGAGTTTTAAAAATGCATGTGGTTCCCATTTCACATTTCCCTGGCAGTTTATTTGTAACTGGGAGAGTTTTGAGAAAGGAAGGGTAGAGAAGCGGGGAAGAATGATTTGTTAAGGTTAGGGGAATTGACAACTATATATTTTAAACCTTTGATACGCAATCAACCACTTAAACTTACATGAAATTTGATCTCTTAGGGAGAACAGCATATGTAAAACCACTTCCTAGCTTTTTCCGTCCTTACTTATGAGTTTTAAGAGATTATCTTCATTGAGTAACATTAACTGAACATCTATATATAAATGAACGATTCTTGACTCATGAAGAGGCGAGAGTGTAAAGACTAAATGTAAATTGCCAAATTATTTGTAAGTTGAATGTCTACAAAATTAAACGAGAAATAACTCGAGCCGTAACGATTGTTCTCTAAAAGGTCTCTAAAGATTAATGTGGAGAACTAGAGGGTAAACAGTATTTTAGTTAATGATAAAGATTTCGAAGGGGCATTGTACAAGAAAGCTTATCCATAACAAAGTTAATGGACGCTGAGCCAATCACAATTCAATTTTTTTTTCTAACCCAGACAAACGTACCCTATTAAAATGGAGTTCAAGTATGCGAGCTTTATCTATAAGTACAATAGTCAAACTAGCTGTTGAAATAAACGATGTAATGGCTTTTTTTCTAATGGGTTTTACAGTAAAAGGTAAAAATAAACACTTAATGACAAGTCTTAGAGAAGTCACGTGATATTTTGTCCTTTTATATAAATGGCCATATCACCTGCTCAAACTAAACACACTATAAATTTATTTGAATTCCACGTCTAATTGAAAAGAAACATCGACTTTCTTAGTCAAAAAAAATTCATTACATTTCAAAAAAAAAAAAAAAAAAAAGTCGAATTCTGTTCAAACGATCGCCACCGTGTCTAGTGGACGGTAAAGAGAGATCAGCCCCTTACTAGACATAAATTAGGACAAAAACACCACTTAAGACTGGCTTTCAGAGGTTGGACCTTATATTTATGAAAAGCGTCGTAAATGTCAGGAATAGCCAAAAATGAGTCAAATTCCGAACTATACCACGTATGATAACGTGTTGCCACCCTCAGTTAAATTTTTAAAGAGAAGTCATCCATTATAATGTTTGCCCATTAAATAGTCGCGTATAATATTGCTCTTTTGTTACTCCTGTCAAAGAATCTCACTCGTTACAACCCACCTGTTTATTTTGTCTGTAATAGAATAAAATGGACCGCCAAAATGGTTCTCTCGTTATTCAATCTTCGATCAACAACCACGCAATATGTTCCACTTTGATTTGCAGAATGAACGTGTCTAAGAGTCCCACGTACGTTAATGTATAATGCTTGTATTTGTATTGCTAGATATCATTATATTAAGGAACAGAACCGAAGCCGTGATATAGTCCGACGTCTTCGAAAGACATTTAAAATTCTATTATAGCTACGTCTGGCTATGATAGTTGTACGGGATCCATTAAGGTGAGTAAATTTCAAAGTTTTGATTAATATGAGGTTACCAGTTGATCCTCAAGGGCAAAATACGAAAGGCAGGATAGGAGATAACCTGCTTAGACAAATGAATTAAGAACGGGTCCCAGGATTAAACCTACGATCAAATCGAATAGTCAAATAGTGTTCTTGCTTTCCAAAGCGCCATCATCTTTATCGAAATTGTTATTGATATCACCACCACCATCACCACCATCATCATCATCATCATCATCACCTTCTCCTTTTATGATCATTATATTTTTAATCATTCACCAGGTATTCGGATCTGGTGTTCAGTTTATATGACAGAGATGATACCTCGAACAGTAGGAGCTACATTGGTTTGTATCATATTTATGGCGGCGGAGGCATATTTCGTGGCAGCACGATTCGACGAGAATGGTTATGGTTATAAGACGTACGAGATCCCAGGTCGTCCAATCCAATTCCATTTGTGTGGTGACCAGATCTATCACGTGTTTATACAACTATGCTTCAATGTATATGATAAGAGAGGTATCGAGTTGAATTTCTTGAAATGGACACTTCTATATAACGGCCTATACAGCTTATTTGGGTGCAGCTTTTCCCCCTTTTAGACCTCAAGGGCGGATCCAGGAATTGTTAATAGGGAGGTCCAACCGTACCCGCTGATCTTAAATAATGACGTAGAAATTACGTCACCTTTACCGAGCTAATCGACCGCCGTAAGCTGGATTAACTAGGGGGGATAATGGCATGCATCAAATATCAAATCCGTCCCTAACCAGGGGGTCGCGACCACCCCTTTCCCCTGGATCCCCCCTTGCCAATTGTCATTATCTGGGTAAGACGAGACTTTTTTTTTTTTTTTTTTGCTAGAATACATCAATATGACTACAACTTAAGCACATTATATGAATATGTTACTAATGGCAAATAACGACACGTGATCACCTAAGTTTTAAGGGCGGATCCAGAACTTTAGGATTTTTGTTCGATATGTATTTTATATTGGATATTTTGTAATTGGGGAGTTTCGTCGTTTTTGGGGTTCGATAATTTTGGTTTACGCACGCCCCTGAACCAAAATCCCTTTAAGGCTCCGACACACGGTGCAACATTGCATGTAACATCATACTAAAATATAAAAATATGAACGTCTGTTTTATTACTTTTTATGTTGACACAAACTCTGCATTCCCAATAGAGCCAAGAGAGAAGACAAGCTGTTGGTGTTAACAAAGGAGTCATATGATAGATATTTTGTTAAATAACACCAAGCGGCGGTGATGACGTAGCCTGCAATTTAATAGAAGCATTAGATAAGTTTGAATAAGGCATCACAAATTGTAACAATGTATCTTGTAACCTGTCTAAATTTGTAGCAGAGCGCCATGCCACAATATTTGCGATAAAAAAAGGCCACGTGCTGTTCTCTTGAGATTTTACACAAGGGAATGCACGGGGATTTTAATAAGACACAGGTTGATGAATTATACACCTCAGTATCAGATCTCATGTTTTTCACTAATCTCTTTTATCTATATTCTAGCCAAGCGGGATCTATCTGGAGGAATACTGCTAAGGGAGAAGAATGCCTTACAATTCTTTAAAACTAGACGCCTGAGACGTCACACTACCTACGGTCGTGGTGCCTATAACATTGTTGAAGAATGCTGTATCGAAGGATGCGTGAAGGAGGAGGTTCAAGAATATTGCACATATTAGGATGATATTAATTCATAATTAATTTGAGTTTTACATTTCATTAATTAAACTCAATTAAAATGGTAACATGTTTAAATTGATAAATGTTTCATTTTCTTTTCCTTGTGCATGCTTTGTAACATTTCTGTCCTTTTTCGAAACTGACGCGCATCTCCTAGACATTCTTCTGTCAGCAATGATGTGTAATTTGTATCGTCAAATGTTTTTTGACTTTAATAGATATATGTAACATGATTTCTTTTTGCAGAAAACATGTTTTAGAAATAGTAATATGTGAAAGGAGAACAATTTATAAACTTATATGGACAAGAGTTTTACATTGACTGAAAGTGGGAAATTACCACGAACAATGCAATAAGGATGTCTATTATCAGACCTTTTGCTTCAATACTTTCTGTTTCCTGTTACTTCCATATACATTTGTCTATTATTTTGCCGCTTCTTATTCCTTTCTAAACAAATTCAAAGGTTGCCAGAATATTCGATTCACAAGGCTAACAACAAGTTCAACTGAGTACCCGTTTGTTCCACAATTTTCAGCTACAAACTTCCTGCAACAGTACAAGTTTCTTGGGACTGAGATTAAAATCACAAGTTTTCGTAATTCTAAGCCAGTATCGAGCTGAGTATGACTTGGTTTCAGCTCATCACCTCAGCTAGTACTTTATGTAGTCCAAGGTCAAGTTCCTAGAGACAAATAGAGGAGTTTAATTTATACATGCTTCATTCACTTCCTAGTGGAGGGGTACCAACTGCCTATCACTTCAACAGTCAAAGGAACTACTTTGTCTTGATTTAAGAAATTCAGAATTGATAGATTTCACAGCCGTGATTTAGTTGATTGTTATCTACCAACATGGCCGCAGTGACTTTTTTTTATCAGCAATATCAATAAGCTTGAGAACTGGATTTTTTTAGCTCCTCAAAAAAAGGGGCATAACTATTCTATCTATTCAGAATTAAACGAGAATATTGCGTGCAAGGTGTTTAATAGCAGAATCGAAATCAATGAACCCGTCTTTGATCTCCTGGAGAGAGTATTTTTGGTCTGCTCACTAGATTTTCCATTAACCTTCACCGAGAGCGGACAATCAAAGCGTATTTCTTCGGTATCTTTTTGTACTCTCTCGGAAGTGGGACTCATTGAAAAAAAAGTACGAGCCATTAATTGAATACACTCTCAATAGCATTAATATATTAAATCAAAACGCGTAAGTGAGTCTTTTTAAAAGAAAAAATGTCTATTCTAATGATTCGCTCCTTGTTGGTTGCCTTCTCAAGTGCGTAGGCCATCGTTGTTCCTAATTCTAAGCTCTCAGACTGTGATTTCTACTCTTTTATGGATAGCACACCATTAGATTCCCACTGAGTTTTAATGGAAGAAGGAAAATATTTGTTTTCCGATACATAAGATATGATATTCACGTGGGAGTTGAGTTTAAATAAATGGAAGTAAGTAATGCAGATTTCTTCACAATATTTTCAGGCCCCTTGGAAGAAGCATAGGTGCTGGGTATGTAGTTAATATGAACATATAAAATTATAAAGATAATCTAAAAATCTCTTTAGATTATTGTTGAATGATACAACTATAAAGGAGTTGTTTTGTACTAAATGCTCCACAGTGATTTGAAGCCCGACTCGTTTTAATTTGGTAAATTATCCTAGAAAATTTTGTAACCATTTTGTTTTTCTTTCCGCAAAATGCAGAAGGTTTCAGCGCTTCTCTGCATTTCAGAAAACTTATAACCAAAGATAAATATTCAATTAATTTTTTCACTTATATTAACTACTGGATGCATCAAAACATTCATTGTTTTAAAGACAAATATGCCTATATCTAATAGTATATTCTCCTTGGAGATTTTTTTGCGATCCCTTTTGACTAACCATTTTAAATACTGAACTTTTCACTTGTCAAGTGACGTTTGCCGTAAACGAGATTTTTAAACTCTCTAGTATTTCTAGACCCATAGCCACGTGTCATTCGTCGTTTTGTAAAATATCTCTCGTTTTGCACATATAACCATTTTTTTTTTTTTACTTTGGTTTTAAATTTTAAAATATTAATGCCTTCTTGCTGTGAATTATTTGTAAGACAATTTTTATAGTATATTGAATCTACAGATATATTATGCATAGGTTTTAAAGATCGGCTTCGTTAGAAATAGATAGATGTATCTGTACTGTAACAAGGATGCCGACCGAAACTAGACTCAAAACCTATAAAATATATACTCAATCATCAACTTATCGTCCAGTGAACTCGTTTTTTTTTTTGTTTTTTTTTTTTTGTTTTTTTGTTTTTTGTGTCAGCATTGCTTTTATACGATGAATCCCTTTAAGCTGTCTTGCTATACCTCTCATGATACACAGGTACATTTACAACAAAAGCTAAGCGCGCGACATATCGTAAACAGAGTGCTTGTCTAAGCAGCCTTAAATGCTTTCAAAAGAGACGATATATTATCGTGGTGATAAGATTTATTTTTTTGTGCGTAATACTGGTATTGCTTTCATGTTTAGCCCTGATTATTTGAACAAGGCATGGGCGGACTAAGATGAATTTCGTTAACAACTGATAGCAGGAGTTTGCACGTTTTATTTATCGTAACAAAATCAATATACTAAATTTCGATAATTATTTTTCTGATTGCCTTCTTTTTTTCTATTTGATTTTTCTAAGGACAAAATAAGATGTTTATCTACACAACTATTATGCTTCTTCTATTGGCCGAGATAAACCACAGTCAAGGATGCAGTGGATCATGCAAGATTAATGAGTCCCCACAAACAAACATTGATTACAGACTTTGTGGGGACCAGATTACGCAGAAGTACACCGAACTTTGTACAAATTCTGGAGCTGGGAAAAGAAACCACATCACACACGGTAGGTGATCATGACTGAAGCTGATATTGCTTTTGGGAAAACAAGGGGGGCCACCTAGAATAAGAACTAATTACGGCAAAAATTTAGTGGGCACGTGGCCGCCTCCTCCCTACGCTAGTGGCGTTGAGATAATATATCAAAGAAAAAAAGGCTCAACCCGAAAATGTCAGGGGGGCGACCACCCTTCCTCCACCCCCCCCCCCCCCCCCCCCCCACTTCCCTACGCCACTGGCTACGACACACTTTCTTCCCTCAAACCGGCCCTGTAGCCTTTTATGAAATAATTCTAAATGTCCTGTGTATTTTATTTTCTTACAGGACTTGAACATCGTACAATTTTTGAGTCGAACTCGCTTGCAAAACGATTCCTCATCAGTCGTAGACAGATAAATAGTCAGAGGACAGATATAGTAGAAGAGTGTTGTGCAGAAGGTTGTAAGGCTGAAGAGATTCAGGAGTATTGTACATAAGACCACAATGAAAACAAAGCCATGTTTTATTTAACATTCGTACCATATTTTATCGAAGTGACACTGAAAATACGCACACTGGAAGGAGAGGGAAGGGAGAGAGCTAAACGTCTGGTTGTACGAAGCCCAAATAAGCACAATCTACTTATAAATCCTTATCCAAATAAACTTTATCCAGATGGCGTTCTTCGGTTGGTCGTGCCTACCCCCGACCACCATTTTTTGGCACCCACCCCTAAATGTGTTTAGTATGTCCCAACGAACATTTGTGCCAATTTGGTGCTTGTACTCAAAAGTGCATAATCTTTTCGCTAACAGACCTGACTAAATAACCTGTATCATATATTACAAATTCACAAAACGACTTTGTTTTGTGCCCAAAGCGGCCTTATGCCCTTGAAAATTTCGTAAATATGTTAGTTCCTTTACATGGGACGAAAAATCGTTCACAATAGAACCAAATTGACAACAATACCCTTTAAGGTCTTGAAGGCTACCCTACTTGCCCAGGAAGACCGGAAAGATCAATGGACTGGGCTTTTTCAACATAACCAAAGTTACCTCTAAAAAGACGTCGTATGATAACAGATATGTTTTCTCTTGGATCTGTGGAATTGCTGAAACCCTCAAGAAAGTGAATTCCATTGTTCTTTGAAGAACGCAATATTTTAAGAAATAAATACAACGAACTGCCTCGTGCATGCCTTTCTCCTTTGGGCTAAACGTTAGACTCAAGTATATATATGGTGCATTTCTACTTCCAGGATGGATGAGTAGAAAACTATTTTCTTCCAATAAACCTCATTTCTTTGGGCATGTTTTCTCATTATTAAAATCTCTTGGCAATAGTGTTGTTGTTTGAGTTTCAGTCATGCTTTCGTACTGGACTGAAATTAAGGGGGCGTTTTCCAAGTCAAGTGCACATGGTCTGAAATATGGGAATTCTACTTCCACACCCAATGGTCTGTTTATGTTTGGATAGAAAAATCGTAAATCATAATGATTATTTTCGATCATATCTTTATTGCTCACAAGAGGTACTAATATCGATATTGGCGCCCTTTGAAGGTAACGTAGTACAAATCTGACTGTTTGTTTCTAATCACTTGAACTTGAAGCTACTCTTCTTCTTGCTTTTTTTCTTACAAAATAAGCAATGACTACAACAGCGAAGAGAAGTAGCAGTCCACCAATTATGGCTCCCAGAACAGGCCTAGGTACCTTGACATCGACCCTCGCTGTATAAGATGATATAAACGAATATCGTGATTTAGCCTGCGTAGGGGCGCATTTCTTTTTGTGTGGGGTGGGGAAAGGGGGCAGGATGCGTAGGGGGCTGGGTGAGGAGAGGAGAGCTGGACTGGAGAGGAGGGAAGGGAGAAGGGAGCCCCCAGAGTTAGGAGTGTAAATAGACTAGTGAACTTCAGGATATAGGCTGTTGGTGGTGCTGATAGTCAGTCTAGTTCTGATTTTCTTATTAATATCAACTTAATAGAATTTCATTAAAATAAGGATTTTTACGTTTCTCGCGATGATCTTTGACCATCGTTGAGTTTTGGATTGCTGAAAGTCCAAAGCCAATACGTGTGCTTGCTTGTACCTGGAATAAAAACACATTTTCTTAAACTAACGGAGTTGAATTGATAACAAAATGGCTTGAATAATTATAAGTACAAAAGGGAGTTTGAAGAAACTGAGGAGGAGAAGGCGGCGCAGGAGGAAAAAAAGAAGACCGCGAAGAAGTATCAAGGAAAAGGAAAAGCAAGAAGATAAACGTTGCTTTTACCTGGAAACGATATTCCTTTCCTGTCTCCAAACCAGTTATAGTAACATTAGTTGATGTTGTGTTGAATTTCTTGACATTTGAAGGCCGACCAACAGGATAGTACGACACCTGATAGTACGTGATAACACCGTTCTTCTTTTCAACTTCCCAACTCAAAAACACTGATGTGGAACTCAGTTGTTTTACGGTGAGCACTGGAATTCCTGGAACTACAAGCAAGTAAAAATTAGCCAGCATATCCACCCAGGATTTTTATTTGTCAGTTGGAATTTGCAATTGAGGAGAAGAGGATCTATCCCCCCCCCCCCTCCCCATCTTATTATAGTAGGCATGCAGGATGCAGCGAAAGATATACGCTTGCGTAAAAAGTCATTTTCATTCTTTCCATAACTGAGCTCTCTGAGATACCTGTTTCATTTGTTCTCATCGTGACTTCAGTATACTTCGCTATGTCCTTTTTCTCTTCTGCTAACTTGCTCACTCCATTCTTAGCATAGACTTTCAGCTGGTAATATGTGTAGGCAGACAGACTGTTGATGCTAGAGAGTCTAGAGTTTTTATTGATAGTAATATTAGAACCAGTACATTCTCGTTTACATTCTCTTCCTTGGTCGTTACATTGCTTGCATTCTGCTGTATAATACAAATCTGATCGTCCTCCATTGTCAGACGGTGGAGACCACATCACAGCCATAAGTGATGCATTAAGGAATCGCATCGTTATGTTTTGTGGAGCTGAAGGTTGTCCTGTTAAAGAAAAGTATTGAATAGTTACGAGATAAATAAGATTCCACGCCCCAAAGACCCACAAGACGCGAGTTTAGGAAATCGTATACAAGATCAATTGTGACGATTGTGATGTTGTATACTATGGTCAGGCTGAGAGATCTTGAAGGAGGGGAATCATGACAGAGCACAAGAGAGCCTTTGCTCATAATTACAGCAACTCGAAGATTGCACACTATGCCAATAATATGGGCCACACTTTTGACTTTTAGAACATTGAAATCATGGCAAGTGAAAATAACTATCACAACAGGCTTTTCTTAGAAGCGTGGTGCTCAGTACACGATCCGCAATGCTGGAAATCAGTGACCAAATCAGCATTACTTAAAGATGCTGACTGCGCGATAGAACTGAACACTGGCACGAGCGCGCGCTCCCATGGTTTTTTTTTTTTTTTTTTTTAATATATCCGCGAGCAGTTCCTTACTAATATATCTGATTCACAGTCGAAACGTCTTAATAAAAAAGAATAAAATTCAGAGACCAAAGTATATATTCAACTTAAACATGAAAACTGACTGCAACATTTTTATAGAGAGTAATAAACCTCCCTGGTGGAATTGTTGTATATGAATGTAATAAACAAAAACAGATAGGGACATGTGATGTCGTGTATTAGGATTTTCATTCGATAAAGACTGAACTAATGAACTAATTTGCATGTGCCGAAATCCACTTTGACGTGTGTGGAAGTAAGTATAACAATTAAAGTGAATTTAGAAAAAAAATGCTCACCTGAGCAGCTGTCAAACTTTGTTTCTTGGTCTATCCTGTAGAATTTTGGCTTACAATCACAACTGGTTCTGTTACTGTCCTGTTCACTGTTGAGTGGACACGTGGTACAGTTGATGTTACTGACCGTGTTCTTGTATGTACCAAGAGGACATGCTGGAGATAGATAGATAAAGTTTATTTTAACACGGTAAAATCATCAGTACAAATACATTACAATGAGTTAAAAACTGTTTTCCATAATTGCCGTGTGAGCCTGTATAATTAAAAATGTTCATTTAGTTTACGTCTAAACAAAGGAAGGGAATCAGCACTTCTTACATCAGACGGAAGGCTGTTCCACAAAGCTGCTCCACTGTAACTGAAACTAATCCGTTCGCGGTTTTGGTAGAGACAGCTTGTTTTCCATGTTTCTGAGGTTGTATACTGGGTCGCAGGAAACAAACATATCTTGTAGATATGAGGGAAAGGTACCATGTAATGATTTAAACATGGACATTGCTAACTGCTTTTTCCTCCGGGTACCTAAGTCATCCCAGCCAAGTAATTTCAATAAGGAATTTGCGTTTGCATCAAAACTTGACTTAGTGATGACTCTGGCAGCACTGTTTTGGAGCTTTTGTAATTTGTTACTCAATGTATTACCAATGCCGTACCATACTCCACTGCAGTAATCAAAATGCGACTCTATCAGAGACTTTACTGCAGTATTTTGTCGGAGATGAACGGCATTAGTCGTTTTAGTGCTCCAATGGCAGATGAGATTTTCTTAGATGTTTCATCGATATGTTTTTTCCAAGATAGTTTATCATCTATGAAAACCCCCAGAGATTTCGTTTTATTAACTCTCGATATCTCCTTTGCCTCTATACTTATTATAATAGCTTGGTCATCAGTCGTGGCTTTTAATCGCTGCCTTGATCCAATTATCATATATTCAGTTTTAGTTATATTAAGACTGAGCTTATTAACTCTCAGCCATTGGTTCAAATTTGCCAATTCAGTATTTAACTTATGCTTAAGATCGGTTGTATTTTCTGATGACACAGTTATATTTGTGTCGTCAGCATACATTCTCGGTTTTGCCTTACACAAGCAATTAGGCAGGTCATTGATGTAAATTAGGAAAAGGAGTGGGCCAATTATTGATACAGAGAAGACAATACATGCCAATCGAATGGCGATATTGATATTGAACATTGAAAAGGTCTAACAAGAGACGAAACTAGTTCCTTACAAAAGCTTAACTAGTAAAAATAATTTTATAAAGGTTTAGAACCGTTTGAAACAAAACTTTTTATAACTAATTCTGAATTTCGGGGTTAATACTAATAATACTCATCATCATCATCATATCATTGTTATCGTCATTATCATCATCATCATCGTCGTCGTCGTCATCACCATCATCATTATCATCGTCATCATCATCATCGTCATCGTCGTCGTCATCATCATCATCATCATTATTATCATCATCATCATCATCACCATCATCATCATCGTCGTCATCATTTTTTTAAACCTGGAAGAGTCTCCGGCCTTAGGGTGTTTCTGTCTGGATATGGTAAAAATGGCATCTCCAGAAGTAGCTCGAAGTACGACATCTTCATCATCATTCCTTTAGCTTGATGGGTGTCTATACCACCAGGTAGGGCATTAGTACATTAGGTCAGGATGTATTGCAACACACATACTACCAAACTGCTACTTTAAACTACTACTACGACAATACTTTTATTTAAATCTGCACTTCAACTATTGCTTAGTGCTACCTTACCTCTACATTCTGATCCACCACTGACTGTAGCAACCTTCCCATATCCATTATCACATCCACACTCCCCGTGGTACTTATCGGTGCTCCATTCTCCATTATCTTGACAATATCCATATGAATCACTCTCGTTGGTCAGCGGTTTGGTATGCTGTGCACTGCTGCAAGACCCTTTAACTTGTATTGAGCCGTTCGCAGGGGCATTAGTCAGCGGTAAGTGTACGAGATTCGATGAAAGTGAGATGGAAGGACAGCGATGATATTGCACGCTGACAGAAAATAATACAACACATCCTCCTTGGTAGTGAAAGGCAAGATATACATAAGGTTTTGCAGCATCTACCATCACTGAGAATGTTTCTTTATTCTCTGCTTGGTTGAGGTTTCCAGTGGACAGTACTTTAGGGCTTGCGGTTCCTATTTTCTCAAAGATACCAGGGTTTGTGTAGGGATCAGGTAAAAAACTTGAAGCAAGTCTAGTACTGGAATTGTGTAGGTATAAGCTAAAGTTTTGACGGCAGTATTGATTGTTTATGACAGAACAGTCACTCATTGCATACTCGATGGTTATATCAATCCTATTAGCAGGACCAATAAAGATGTCTGTACTTGTTAACCACTGGTTTGGTTGAGTACTGGATGATACATCACAAGCAGAGTATCGTACAGGTTTTGATCGATCATCACCTGGCCAATTATTCTTCCACTGTGGATTGGAAATATATTAGTTCGAAGTATTAGTATCACGGCATTTTGTAGTTACTAGTCATTAAAAAATACTAAGATAGTACGCGCGCTCTCATTGGTCGAGAGCTGTGTTTTCATCACACTATGAAGGCACAGAAATGACGTAACAAGCATTTTTTAACTATTTTTTAAAAGAAATAAAACATTTTCTCCGATGCCTTCATAGCCTGGTTAAAACTTGATCACTGATCTGCTCTCGAATTCTCCCAAACGCGTAGCCTCCGTTTTTCCGTTTTCACCAGGCTATGAAGGCACGGAGGAAATGTTTTATTTCTTAAGTGATAAATCATGTTGCGTTACATTGAATTATTGATGTATGTTCTTTTGAAGTGGATTTCTTATTAATCCCTTCATGGAGTTAAGGGGGTAATTGCCTATTTACCAGCCACGGTTGCTACGGAAAGTATTTAAAGTTCTAAAAGGTTTTTCTTATATTATAACTTCATAGATAAAATCAATTTGTGAAATGGATAATTTTCTGATATGTGCATGTTTACTGGAACATGTGAATATTCTGCGCAAAGGTGAGAATAACGTAACTTATTCATGTATCTAAACTTAGAAACATTCTCTATCATACCTGTTCTACACCACCTCCAGATGAATTCCAGGACCATGTCCACTGAGAAGAGGATATCTGGTTTGGCATCTTGATTAAAGTTACTTTAGTGAAAATTAGCCGGTTAGTAAACCTTTTCTAGCAGACTTCGAATTCAATTGTCATATTACTTACCATTTTCAGCGTCTGTACACCGAATCAGCATCCATCCAAACATCAGTGAGTAGATCATTGACATATGGATCCTTTGATGTAACAAAACGCGTGCGATGGAGGTTGAACTTGTCAATGATCTTGAACTCTAATGGCATAAAGAATTTCGAAAATGTTATGTTATTATCAGATCACTAGTCTGGATGTTCACATACATACTCTACTTATCTATATATAATTACTCGTGCCCAGGCCTATGGCCGGCACGAGTCTAAAAATGCAACGCGTGTTTTTTTGGTTTCTATGTCAGAAGTTGTACTTCGGAAACTCTTCGGAAAGTCCGAAGATGTCACGAAGTACGTAAATCGCCGTATGAGGCAGCCTGGGAACGACTACCGCATGCGTACTTTGTGAAAGCGAATTTCCAGCGTGGTTTTCCACAAATACTGAATGAAACACAATATAAAGCCAAGAAAGATGTCTTCTTCTGCTGTTTTATGTACGCAATCTTTACATACAAACGCGCACTCTCTTCGCGGTAGGTCTACTCTAAAAGATGTCGAGCGTTTTCGAAACAGACCGGTCCGCGAACACAATTATGAGAGAAGATTTACGAGTGGATCTTATCGAAAAACTTATTGTGAAACTTATCGTGAAACTTATCGTGAACTTATCGAGAATTATGCTTCAAATCAGCTATCTTTATTCTTGTACTATAAAAAACTAGCACAACTATTGCTCTGGATACATTAACAATGGTGACAATTGAACTTCTGCAGTGAAGTGTGTTTACTCTAATAAATGTTGTGAACCTCGAAATAACGTTCAGAATCGATTCTATATCAAGTTAATGGTAAATATTATACTTATTTCAATTGTTCTTTTTGTATTATTAGTAAGCTAAAATAACAGTTTATTTTGTAATGCTTTAAGTACAATCGCAGCTATATATTTCGTGTCATGTCTAGACACCTATGCAGAAACTATATAGTTTTTTTAGCATTTGATGATTGTCATACATTAGATAAAGCAATGTCTTTGAATTCATATATATACAACGATTCTACATTGACAATAATAAACATTAGTAAAATTCTACTACTATACTATTGCAAATCCTGCATTCTGATTGGCTAACGTACTCACTATCTATCAGCCGATAGATAGTGGGTAGAGAAAGCCGGCTTTGTTTTGAAAAAAATGGCGGCTTTCCCTTCGCGATTTTGTGAAGTTTCCTACGAATAAATTGTATAGTTTCGTTGAGAATTTTACTAAAACAATTAGAAGACTCACTCTCGATTTCTATCGGCTTTGATAGTTGACTCGGGGCCGGAGCCCCTCGTCAACTATCAGCCGATAGAAATCTCGAGTTCGTCTTCTAATTGTTAAATAGAAGAACCAAACTAGCATTCAGGGCACGAGTGCACGCTCCGTAGAGCGTCTAGTTAACATAAGTATGATTGCGACCTCTTGATTCATATTTTATACCGGGATTTTATACGAATTCTATGATGATTGTCCTATAATATCAGGGTTCAGCATTAACTGATATGCCACTGAATTATGTTAAAAACATCACTGAAGGGTTACAAAACTCTGCCAGAATATGTCAATAGTCATAATATATAATACTTATAGATAGTATATTTTTTGCCTTATTACTACTTTTTTATTAGTTTATTACTTATAGTTTATGCCATGCACAGTTTATATTATTTTGTACTCATTTCTGTGTATATTTTTAATGAGTGAGAATACTGCGAGCCTTTAGGCGAGACAAAAAACCATTGTGAGAGTATCGCGTGTGACGGAGAATCCACATGAAGCCGTATCAAATGCTTAGCTGAGAAACAAGTCGTTCATTATACAATTATACGTGAAAGGTTAACAATGTTTGCTTTTCTATTTGATTTCAACTGAAAGTGACTTGACGGAAAACCAGTGTTGACTGTTACTGAGACAACACGGTCATATACTGCCCCGGGTATTCTGCGCATCGTTGTGCATATTTTGGTGCTTTCTTTGCAGAATTGAATAATAAATATTGCTATTTAAGACTACTTTTTGACCGTTGAAAATATTGTACGTCTAGGCGTTACGTTTATATACATGGGACTGTGCTGTATCCGGATAAAAATTCGCTTAGATTAAAGAGAAGGTTCGTGTAAATGTTATCAACTGGTCGAATTTTTGAACAGTTTAAAATTCATCCGGTACCGTTAAAGTGAAGCCTAAATCATGTCAGCTGTAGCTTGATGAATGGTCTTTTACCAATGATAGAATGATATCAATGAACTTTGTTCTATTATTGGAGGAAAATATTGATATAAGTAATTTTTCTCTAATCTCTGAGTTTAACGATGCAGGAATGTGTTGTTTTATGTTGGATTTTAGATCAATTATTTCCACACTTCCGCCTTACTGAATTGCAGACCAGCATCTGAGATACCACTCGTCTTTGATAAGACTATTTAAGTTCTGAGACAGACAATTGCAATCTAGCCTCAAAAGGAATTACGAAATATCTTACATATATAAGTCTTACCATGGTAGCAATTTCTCTGACCGATGCATCTTCAAAATAAGTTGAAAAAAATATGGCGCGCGGAATGGTTCAAAATTATTATTTCGATTGTAATTCAATTCTTGTTTGTCAATTGCGTTACTTCTCTTGAAAGTGTATAACTTATGTATCGATTGCATTAGATAACCATTCCATATGTCTTTGTCAATCATCACGCATACAAAACATTGGTCAATCCGGCACCAAAACTCTGTCGATCTCCAAAACTAAGTCTGTCGATTCAAAAACCTATGCGATCCAAAAAAAAACTCTGTCGATTCAAAAAACTCTGTCGATTCAAAAGCCTAGCTCTGTCGATTCAAAAAACCTCTGTCGATTCAAAAAACTCTGTTGGTCATTCTCAGCCAATCACGTCATGTTTACGATGAATGTCGATATCATAACGGCAAGAGATTCAAATTTTAGTTCCTGAATAATTTACCTAAATTTTAGTTTGGGAATGTTATTCATAAAGAGGTAACAATCCATATTAGGTTGATATCCGCTAGTGACTGCCATTAAATATGCATTAATTAAATATTCTGTATAGGATCTATTACCTCTTCTTGGGAGAGGGGTAACTGTTGTGGTTGGCGGGGTGGACGGGGGGAGGGGGGACTGACAATTAAATAAACTTTTTCTTTGAGAGACTTGCATTTCTGAATATCGTAGACGAATAACTCCTTCTCCTACCCAATTTCTGCTCTTCAACCTCTGGCTCAAACCCCAGGATTTAACTTAAACGTCACAAGTAATTTTGATTTCCGAAATTATAAGAAATAATACCTTCTCCTTCCCCAATCCTGTTTATGAAACCTCAAACCCGAGGATTTTTTTATTATTTTTGCCAAGAGAAAACAATATAGGTAAGCTCGATCATTATATTTCATTTCAACTCAGAGTGCAAAACAAAACAAAGATACACTTTGGCGAGAACATCGTTTCTTTTCATATGCTCGGTGAAAGAGAAACCTAACTTACGTCAGTAGCTTCAGCATCCGCGTGGGCAAAAAACGAAATAACGACTGCAGAATAACAGGAGGGAAATATGCATGAGCATGCGCTCAGCCGCTGAACCGTAACGGCTTGATCGCGGTCATCAATAACCGGAGAGTTCGTTTCAAGACCATAACTTGCTCAAAAACCACTCAAAAAGCTTAATAAAGTATCACACTATTATTAATAAGCATTTATTCGGTATCATAAATTAAACCGATTTTAACTATATTAGGTCTGAAGCAAAGTGATAAAATACACAGGGACCCCAAAAGGTAATAACCTGTCATACAACACTAAACTCGCTATTTTTGACAATTTCCCCATTTTTTAAATTAAAAGCAAGTGCACACATTTAAAATATATATGTCAGATAAGCTTGCAATATTTACAGTAATTTATTTGGGGATCGTGGATAGATTTCGAACAGCAGAGCAAAAAAATGTTGAAGAAATCGAGTAAAAATGTCATTTTCTTACACATAGTCCACCTCATAAAACTCAGCTGATATCGATCTCAGTGATTTATCACGATCTGCAACTAGTAACTGTGGAGTAAGTTATAAAATATCTGAAGACATTTCGAGAAGTGCTATTCCAAATAGGAATTTTCGGGAAAGCAATTATGTTACTTATGCATTTGCAATTTGTGGTCAACATGACGAAGAAATCGGTCTAAAAAAAAACAATCTTAGCACTATATGTACAAATAGTATAAATACGTGACCAGGGTGTGACGGGCGCGTTACGAATCAGCGTGACCATCTATTCTTGTGATTTTACAATAAGGAAAAACTGAAAGAAAATCAATATTTTAAGCCTTCAAAAACATCAGAAAACTTATTCTATTCGAAGAAAAATAATTGTATACGCAGATTATAGACAACATTAAAAGTTAAAAGATTTATTTAGTTGTAAAGTGAACTACATGCAAGAACAAGAGACATATTAGGTCTCCCCGATTAGCAAAGCACGTGTGCCAAGCTAGAAGTTTCGAGACATTAATAAAGTTTATTATTATTACATATTTATTAATGCAAAAGAACAATTCATCTTCTTTGTTAGTAATTGGCATTTGAAATAGTCCTTATCAATTTATTTTTAACTTAAACTTTAGCTTATCAAGAAAGCGAAATATCTTAAAACTACATTATTGCCATGTTTTCTATGCACTTGTGACTAAGCAAAGCGCGCGTGAAACCTGTGGTGGTACAGGGACGTCGTACGGACAAGAAGATGACGCAATAAAACCATGGAAAATCCACTCAATGGGTTAACCTGTTTTCTTAAGTATTGTCCTCCGCTAAAAAAAAAACGTTTTACTTACACGAATGTTGCCGACTGACATCGATATCTGACTGACAAAACGTACCATTATTGTTCTCGTTTTCCCCTTCGTTTCACGATTTGTTTCTTACTTTCCTACTATTATTCTTTTTTCTTCTTTCCTTCCTTCCTTCCTTTCCTTTCTTTTCCTTTAGGGTGATTAACTAGAAAGCCTGAGCTACTTTAATTGCCCTACACTTTCACTCAATAACTGTTTACAAAGATTGTAACTATAATCTGTTTACTTAATTATATTATCTCTTGTAACATTATATTGTATATGTAGTGTAAATAAACTGAAATTGAATTTTATTTCATTCTCTATTCCTTTCTTTCTTTCTTTCTCCTCTTTTCCTTTCTTTTTTTCTTTCTTTTTTCTTTTCTTTCATTACTTGTTTAATTATCCAACCTTTGAACTTAATATAATCTTTAGAATTCCATGAACATTTAATAAACGATATTTTCGCTTTTGAAATGACATTCTAAGATATCAGTTAAAATAGTTTCATTTTCTGCTGATTTGTATGCCTTTTCTTTCACAAAATACCGGTTTGTTTTGCCATTTTGCCTACTTTTCTTTCTTTCGTATTTCTACACTAGTTACAAGGCATCGAAATTAACATAAAGGCCATCATCGAATACGTCAAGGTTGATGTAATCCTAAAAGAGAAACAAGCAAAGGAACGAGATTAGTACAAAACAATTCCCTTCACAGAACTGGCGCTTCTTTTAGTTCCCATCATAGATATGGGAAAATTCAATAATCATAATATATCTAAGTGGTGCTTTTGCTCTTGTGGATGTTGTTTGTATTGCGCTGTTTTGGTAACTTGTCATAAGTTAATGTGCGTTATTAAAACTGTTGTTGTTGTTGTTGTTAATGATGAAGATGATAATAAGATGTCTTAAGAATGAACAGCTGAGGTGATTGTCGCCATCGTCGCTGTTGTTATAGCAGTTGTCCTTGTTTTGTTCCTGCTCAGTATCATTGTGAGGTTGCTGTTGTAGTGGTTGCAGTGGTTGTCAATGTTCTGCTGGAATTTCAGTAGACGCAGTTATTGTCGTCGTTTGGGACAACCATGGCATATGATACATCCTTGTTACCCATAATTACTAACGGAATAAAAGTCTAGAATGGTAGCATTTTACCAAACAATACGACTATACCTCTGTATCTATATAGTAATTGTTGATCTCCTCACGAATTGTGCTGAAGGAGGGTCTGTCTTCGGGTTTGTCCTTCCAGCAGTTCAGCATAAGAGAGTAACTGGAATGACAAAAAAAAAAAAAAAAAAACAGTTGTAAAGATATAACAACCGTTTCTTGTACGTCTTGGAGACTTGTAAAATGTAACACTTGATATGTACACTTTTCCAATTGTGCGAAATTAAAGTGACCATGCTACGACCTTTAGCTAGAACATCTCAGACCAGATCACACTGTACAAATTTATAACATTTTACGGTTACTCCGAGGAAAAACTGTGCGAAGAACGCAGTCCACATCAAAGTATCTTACAGGGTTTCTGAGAGATGCGCAGGTTTGGGCATCCTGTAACTGTCGCGAAGAAGCCTTATGACATCCTTTCCCTTAAAACCAGGATATGGTGAATCGCCTGGAGATAAAAAAAAAAGAAAAAGATGATATTATAAAGTCATTTTAGTTGTATTTTCGTTCTTGGATCGTATTGCCATACGAGAGACTGAGTCCATCCAAAAATTCATTTTCAGTTTCGCTGCACAAAATATTGTAAATAGATTGGACTTGGATGTTTCTTCCCCACGCATTATAAGTTATCAAAACATGCAGAAAAAACATTATATAGCATCTGAAGGCAAATTGTGGAGTAAATTACCGAGAGTAAAGAGCTCCCATAAGACGATACCATAGGCCCATCTGCAAAACAAACAACGTTGAAGCAAGATGAGTTTAGCAATATGATCGGGGAGAAAAAGAAAAAAAAAAAGGTTAAAGAATAATAAGAAGCTGAAAAAGAAATAACTAAAAATATTGAAATCTAAACAAAACTTACACATCACTGGCGATGGTCGAATGTCCAAAGAAGAGTGACTCTGGTGGCATCCACTTGACAGGAAGTCTAGCCTGATGGAAAGTACGAACAGTGCAACATATTTACAAAAATGAAATATAATTGACTAAGGTGAAGTCAAAATTCTAGCACTGCTTTCCCATAATCTATCATTGTCAACAATATTCTGTTGACCCAATAATTACACTAGGTGCGGAAGGCTCTCTTTTTCCAGCAAATCTCGATTGTAAAAAGAGTGAGAGCCTCCGGAACTCAGGATACCCGATACTTTTAAGTATTGAAATGTAAGGATTAAAATTTAAGTATTAAAATATAAGGCGATTCAAATCTAGGGATCAATGAGCTAAATAATAAACATGCATATACTATTTTTTGGAGGATTAATTTTTTGATTAAACGTAATTATTTGCCTTACCCCAGAAGAACGTGTGTAGATGTCCTCACTGATTTTCCTTGCAAGTCCCAAGTCTGAAATTTTACAGATTTTGTCTTCCCCCACAAGGACGTTACGAGCAGCCAGATCTCGGTGGACACACTGCAAAAGGTTGAAAATCAATTTCTATATCTCTATAAAGTATGACTAAAGGGCAGGAAACAATAATTATCGAATTACTTCAGTCAGTAAGATCAATACACAGTACTGGTCTTACTGAAAGTTAAGCATGTACGAACATTCGTCATCAAATGTTTTAAATTGTATAGCTTTAACAGCGAGCTTTCGACGTTAAAATGAGGTATTTCACGCAATGAAAAATAAAAAAAGATAACCTTGTTATCGGCAAGAAAGCTCATCCCATCTGCAATCATCCAGCCGAACCTCAACAAGTCCTTAGAATTCACTTTGGACTCAGGACGAAGGTCACCTGAACAGTAAGAGTCTTCATGGCCTCTGGACCGCCTCAGGTAGCCAAGCAAATCACCGTAGGGTAAATATTCCAGTATGATGGACTGAGGACCTAAAAGTTAATTATGCTTGTCTCATTTGATACTGGTTTTAAGGGCTTCCAGGCATACGCTCAATACCAGCGCAGTGTTTATAATCAGTAGCATCGTAATGGAAAATATATTTGCATTGAACTGTTTGACTATATAGGTTTTGATGTTAGAAAACTGGGAAAAAATAGCAAGCACGCAAGCATGCAAAACATCAAAAAGAAAATACATACTAAAGGATTCTCTATACTTCTCGGGTTTGCATAACTATCTCGACTTTTATTTGCGACGGGCAAAAATGGCATAAAATCAAGTTGTCCTTACCGCCGGATTTCGTGCAACATCCATATAACCTAACTACATGTTTGTGAGGCGCCAATCTCATCATCAGTTTCAGCTCAGTTAGAAAATCTTCGTTATCCTTGTCTTTCTCTAAACAAACAAGAGTTTCCCTGTTGCTTTGAGAGTAAAACATAATTTATTATAATGTATAGTTCTCGTCAGGCCCCAAATTCCATACCGCCACTCAGATTCTGTGGATGTCTCGGGGGTTTGGAAATATGGCTATCAATATTTATACACCCCTTGCAGCATGTCGGAATGTACCTCAAATTAGAGTACAAAACTATAGGCTCCAGAAGATTAAAATTATTTTGTTTTGTCTTCCAAATTCAGCTGCTTTGATGTCACGTGCAAGGGGTCTATATTAATGTTACATTATATCGAGGCAAAAGTAGCCTGCGCCAGATCGAGTAGGGACTGGGCCGAGCACGCAAAATAGTCAGGTATAATCGCAAATGGAACAATGTGATAGCAGGATAAAAAACGAAAAATGGAAAGGTTTTTTTTTTTCTTCTTCTTTTAAGCCTTGTATCAGATTTAGAAGCTAAATGTCGACAGGGATAGAGAGTAAGGTCAAGAATAGAAACAAGCGCGTTACACAATGAGACCATCGTTTACTGCGGCCTTCACACATTATTTTTGTAATAAAAAATAAACAAAACAATACATGTGACCTGCCAATCACAAAAGACGACAAAATATTGTCAATATGTTAATTTCTTTACATTGAATTTTTAAAAACCGTGTATTCACGATCGTACAATACCCTTTAACGTCTTGACAGCTACCACCACTTGTCCAGGAAGTCTAGGAAGACCAATGGCCTGGGCTTTGTCAACATAACCAAAGTTACCACTACCAAGACGTTTAATAAAAGATATGTTTTCTCTTGGTACTTCCCAAATGGTATCGTCTGTTACTACCATATACAGATCGTCACGTGATTCTGATGTTTCGAGGTCACATGGTTCCGGAGTATTGTTGAAACCCTCAACAAAGTGAAGTCGATCGTTTTTTAAAGAAAGAAAAGATTGAAAAAGAAATAAAGCAAAGAAAAATATTAAATTGCTGCTGCACAATTCGGTGCAGTCATAGATGCCACAACGTCCTGCGGCAAATAAAAGTTTGGTATTGCAATTCATTATCTTTTACAGCCGTGTACTTGTACTTTCCACCTTGGGCTTAACGTTGGCCCCAATTTTAGATGATTCATTGGGCCCGAGTTTGATGCATCGTAGTTCCATGAAGTATGAAAGGAAAACCTCATATATTACTTTGGGCATCATAATATCCCATTTAAAACCTCTTGGAAATATGGTTCATTCTTTGAGCTAAAAACATATGAATCTATGGAATGAAAAGGGGACTTCTTTCAAGGGGAGGATATCTGGACTGAAATGGAAGAATACTACACCCCAATAAATTCAATATGGTCTATATGATCATTCATGGAAAGGTGAAAATTGTAAATCATAATTATGGTTATTTGTACTACTGACCATGTTGGCGTCGTTGGAAGGTAGAGTAAACATTATTGTTTGCTTCTGTTCAATTGAACGTGATGCATCTCTTCTTCTTCTTACAAAATAAACAATGGCTATAACAGCAATTCCGAGTATTAAAAGACCAACCATGGCTCCCAGAACAGGTATTGAGACATCGACCTTTGCTGTATGATGATATAAAAGAATGCCTTGACTTAACTTATGGGCCTCAATAACTTATTTATTTCATTTTCCTGTGATTTGTTTTTTCAGTGTTTATATGTTGTCATTGTGAAATCAATGTTGTTCAGTTTTAATTTGTTGTTTTAATTTGTTGTTACTGTTGCTGTTGTATTCATTTGTGACAGGGCCCCTCTGGATACCACCCTGTGTAAATAAAGGTTACATAACATAACATAACAAACAAGGGTGGTAAAGGAGGTAGTGGAGTAAATAGAGTATGAGTGAAGTTCGGGATTTAGGCTGTCGCCTAGTACTGTCAGTCTTATCAATATCATCTCGATATATTTCAAAAGAACAAAGTTTTTTTTTTTACGTTTCACTTGATTATCTTTGACCAACGTTACAGTTTGGGTGGCTGAATTTCCTAGGCCAGTGCGTGAGCTCGCTTGCACCTAGAAAACAAACACATTGTCAAAAATCAATTTACTTGAGGGAAAAGATGGCTAGAATATGAAGGACTAGAGGAAGATTTAAAAAAAGAAGGAGAAGGTAGAGCCTGAGGATAAAAAGAAAAACGTGCAGAAGAAGCATCAAGGACAAGGAAGAGCAAGAAGATAAACATCGTTCTCACCTCGAATCGATATTCTTTTCTAGTCTCCAAACCCGTTATAGTAGCATCAGTTGATGTTGTGTTGAGCTTCTTGACCTTCGAAGGCCGACCAACAGGATAATACGACACATGATAGTACGTGATAACACCTTTCTTTTCTTTCACCTCCCAACTCAAAAACACTGATGTGGGACCCAGTTGTTTAACAGTGACCGCTGGAATTCCTGGAACTACAAGCAAGTAAAAACTAGCCTATGCACCAATATTTTTTTACAGTTGGAATTTGCAATTCGGGAAGAATTCGAAGAAGAGGAGGGGAGGAGGACGAAGAGATAAATAAGAGAGTGGGGTGTCCTGTCCTTTTCCACATTTTCCTTCCCCTCCATCGATAGTCGATCATGCAATTTAATTACAAGGCTATATATTTGTGCAATAACTTTTTTTCAGGATTGCCATTAAGTAAAAACGTGAGCTCTCTGAGATACCTGTTTCATTTGTTCTCATCGTGACTTCAGCATACTTCGCCATATCATTTTTCGCTTCTGCTAACTTGCTCAGTCCATTCTTAGCATAGACTTTCAGTTGGTAATATGTGTAGGCAGACAGACTGTTGATGCTAGCGAGTCTAGAGTTTTGATTGACAGTAACATTAGAACCAGTACATTCTCGTGTACATTCTGTTCCTTGGTCGTTACATTGCTTGCATTCTGCTGTGTAATACAAATCTGATCGTCCTCCATTGTCGGACGGTGGAGACCATGTTACAGACATAAACGATGCGTTAAGGAATCGCATCCTTATGTTTTGTGGAGCTGTAGGTTGTCCTGTTTGGAGAAAAGTATTGAATAGTTACGAGATAGATAAGATTCAAAGAGAGAGTAAGTCGAAAAGGTATCTCCGCAAAAGTGCATCTGGCGCGCTCTGAAGCAACATAATATCCGGGTTGCTCATTGTCCTATGAAAATGTTGACACGTGTTCCCACGCCCCAAAGATTCAGAAAACGCGAGTTCAGGAAATGACATAGTATACAAGATCAAATGTGACAATTGTTATTTTGTATACTATGGTCAGGCTGAGAGATCTTGAAGGAGGGGAATCATGACAGAACACAAGAGGGCCTTTGCTCATAATTGCAGCAACTGGAAGATTGCACAACATGCCAATAATACGGGCCACACTTTTGACTTTGAGAACATTGAAATCACGGCAAGTGAAAATAACTATCACAATAGGCTTTTCTTGGAAGCATGGTACTCAGTACATGATCGCAACACTGGAAATGACCATATCAGCATTCTACAATTCTAGATGTTTACCGCGCGATAGAACTGACATTGGCAAGAGCACGCGCTCCTATAGTATTTGTTGAAATATATCCGCGAGCAGTTTCTTAATAACATAAATGATGAAGAATATTGATTCACAGTCGTAACGTCTAAATAAAAAGCAAGAAAAGTAAAATGTATATATTCATCTTAAACATGAAACCTAACTACAACTTCAACATTTTTAAAGAGTAAGCCCCCCTAATGGAATTTTAGTATATGAATGTGATAAAATAATAATAAAAAAATTAAAAAACAGGAACGGACATGTGATGCCGTGTATTAGAATTCTTATTCGATAAATTATTAAAGACTGAGTGAATTAATTTGCATGTGCCGAAATCTACTTTGAAGTGTGTGGAATTAAATACATCAATTAAAGTGAATTTAGAAAACAATGCACACCTGAGCAGCTGTTAAACTTTGCTTCTTTATCTGTCCTGTAGAATTTTGGCTTACAATCACAACTGGTTCTGCTACTGTCCTGTTCACTGTTGAGTGGACACGTGGTACAGTTGATGTTACTGACCGTGTTCTTGTATGTACCAAGAGGACATGCTGGAGAAGAAAATACATACCAATCAAATGGTGATATTGATATTGAGCATTTTTATTACAGACTTTAAGATTTGAAAAGGTCTAACAAGTGACGAAACTAGTTGTTCATTCAAGCTTGACTTTTTGATGATGGACTCTATAAGCCTTAAGTTATGTTATTGACACTTTTCTCACATTTTGTAAGAAGAGTCTTCAAAGTTAAATAAACCCCCTGCTGATGGTCGGGGATTCAAACCCCGTGATCACCAGAGAGTTCGATTCTTAAACCCGGCTAAAGCTCCTCATGTGATGGGTGTCCGGCTATACCACCAGGTAGGGGATTAGTACATGAGGTCAGAATGTATTGCAACACTCATACTACCAAACTGCAACTTCTACTATATACAACAATACTTTTACTTGCTACCTCACCTCCACATTCTGATCCTCCACTGACTGTAGCAGCCTTTCCATATCCATGATCACATCCACACTCCCCGTGGTACCTATCGGTGCTCCATTCTCCATTATCTTGACAATATCCATACAAGTCACTCTCGTTGGTCAGTGGTTTGATATGCTGTGCACTGCTGCAAGACCCTTTAACTTGTATTGAACCGTTCGCAGGGGCATTAGTCAGCGGTAAGTGTACGAGATTCGATGAAAGTGAGATGGGAGGACAACGATAATATTGAACGCTGACAGAAAACAATGACACACAACCTCCTTGGTAGTGAAAAGCAAGATAGACATAAGGTTTTGCAGCGCTTACCATCACTGAGAATGTTTCTTTATTCCGCTGTGCTTGATCGAGGTTTCCAGTGGACAGTACTTTAGGGCTTGAGGTTCCTATTCCATTAAAGATACCAGGGTTTGTGTAGGGATCAGGTAAAAAACTTGAACCAAGTTGAATAGCGGATTTGTGTAGGTATAAGCTAAAGTTTTGACGGCAGTATTGATTGTTTATGACAGAACAGTCACTCATTGCATACTCGATGGTTATATCGATCCTATTAGCAGGACCAATAAAGATGTCTGTACTTGTTACCAACTGGTTTGGTTGAGTACTGGCTAATACATCACAAACGGTATATCGTACAGGTTTTAATCGATCATCACCTGGCCAAGAATTCTTCCACTGTAGATTAGAAATATATTAGTTCAAAGTATTAGTATCACGGCATTTTGTAGTTACTAGTCAGTGATAAATCACGTTGCATAACTATTGAATTATCGATGTATATTATTGTGAAGTTGTTATCTTATTTATCACTAGCTTCGCCACAGGGAGCCCGGCTTTCCTTTGCCGCATTCAATATTCATTATTCTTTACGTAATATTGAATGCGACAAAGAAAAGCCGGGCTCCCTGTGGCTTCGCGGAGTTAATGTTATTAAACTGCAAATGGATGCACAGATCACAAGCAACATAATTTACAGGTTTTTAAAAATTGAACACAACCTGGCCAAATTCTTTCCCACTGTGGATTTATTAAAGATACATTTCTAAAAATATATGTAATTAGACCTTTTTCGAGTCGTAAAATGGTGTTTTTTTCCTTGGTTCATTGACTCTGCGTTAGCCTTAATACTTTCACAAATAAGCAGCGATTAAATAAAGAATGCACACATCAAAGCGGATGCAACACTTTGAAATTCCACGCATGTTTACTGGAACATGTGAACATTCTGCGCAAAGGCAAGGATAAAGTAACTTATTTATCCAAACTCAGGGATCCCAAGCTTGGATAAGTATAGAAACATTCTCTATCATACCTGTCCTACACCACCTCCAGTTGGTCCAGATGACTTCCAGGACCATGTCCAATGAGGATAAGGTTTATGCTTTGGCATCTTGATTAAAGTTACTTTAGTGAAAATTATCCGGTTAGTAAACCTTCTCTATCGAGTTTGACTTTTGGTCGCGGGTCGCGGGTCGCGGGTATATGGTGCGGGTGCGGGTGCGGGTATGTGGTGCGGGTGCGGGTATGTGGTGTGGGTGCGGGTGCGGGTGCATTTAAAAATAGCTAAATAAACAAAAAGGTAATGATATGGACTAAACTAGCAATAATAAATACAAAAATCATAGCTATTTATTTATTTTCACTTTTTTTAACTGAACTAGTATCGTCAAGATTAAAATTAGGAGTAAAACTGCAGTATGTTCAGACGTTTTTTCCTCTTCCGGATTCTTATTTAAAATGAGTCAGTTTCCCTTAACTGTATGGATGCATTTATAACTAACTGAATAGATACTGTCACCTTGTGGTGAGCAAAACAGATGATATCTTACATAGTTTTCTTTGCTTCTGGACGTCACTGGACGTCTGAACTAAGCCTTAGCGAAGTCATCGTTATTGTTGGTTTAACAGTGAATTTCATGTCCCAATGTGTCAAAAGGCACAAGGCTACAAGAAAATTTTGTCATTAGGGTAGGCTATTGTGAAAGTAAACCCAAATTCTATGTGTTTTGAGGGTACCTCCATGCGTACCAGACTTATATTTAGTTAATACACTATATATCTGAAAGTATTTCCGAAACGTTCAGTTTTGTCTCTCTTATTATTTATCGCGTTCAGTTGAAAATTAACAAATAAAATCATTATGGATATAAAAAGTTTCTTTTCATTGTTATGATTATAGCTATGATTTTTGTATTTATTATTGCTAGTTTAGTCCATATCATTACCTTTTTGTTTATTTAGCTATTTTTAAATGCACCCGCACCTGCACCCGCACCATATACCCGCACCCGCACCACATACCCGCACCCGCACCCGCACCATATACCCGCGACCCGCGACCCGCGACCAAAAGTCAAACTCTTCTCTATCAGGCTTCGAATTCAAGTGTCATATTGGAAATATGAGAGTAAATGGTTGGTACCCAGGAGTAGTAGTGGAGTGAGTAATGTGATCGTCCGGGTCAGTGTAGTCTTGAGAAAGACTGTTGTTGGTGGTGACTGACGTTTCGACAACCTGAGCGGAAGCCATCTTCAAAGTGATATTCTATTGTTGATAGTCTAACAATCCGATGACACTACCGAAGAACAATATACTATATTTTTGTGATACCACTTACGCTGCCTAAGAACAAAAGACTACTAATTGCGACTATACGCAATACCGACTAATTACTGTTTACGTTACGACCGCACCACAAGAGCTATAAATACCATCTGCTGTCTTTCATTCACCACTGTACTCTGTACTCTGACTTCTGCTCAGGTTGTCGAAACGTCAGTCTCCACCAACAACAGTCTTTCTCAAGATTACACTCACCCAGATGATCACATTACTCACTCCACATATTGCAAATACTTACCACTTTCAGCGTCTGTACACCGAATCAGCATCCATCCTAACATCAGTGAGTAGATAATTGAGACATGGATCCTTTGATGTAACAAAACGCGTACGATGGAGGTTGATCTTGTCAATGATCTCGAACTCTAATGGCATAAAGAATTTCGAAAATGTTATGTCATTATCAGATCACTAGTCTGGATATACTCTACTTTATATAATTTTTACCTAATTATCTAAATGTATTTTGATGAGTGACAATGCGTCTCCTTAAGCGAGCCAAGAAACCAGTGACGAGTGTCGTGACGAGTATTCATAAACATCCGTATCAAATGCTTGGTTGACAAACAAGTCGTTTATTATACAATTCTACGAAAATTAGAGATTAACAATGTTTGCTGTTATTTAATTTCAACTAAAAGTGACGGAAAGCCAGTGTTGACTTTTACTGAGACAATACGGTCATATACTGCCCCGGGTATTCTGCGCGTCGTTGTGCATATTTTGGTGACTCTTCTATGTCACCACATTGCGCGCCTGCGCAACTTCAGTGCACGTTTGCTTGTCAGCAACTATATGCATTCGTATATGTTTTGTCGGTGAAAAACAGTTTACCTGAGATAAGTATTCATAGCGTGATACAAAAGCAATCAGCTTCGTAGGAGCACAATTTTCACCGACTATTCGTGGGACACATATTGTCTATAGACTCTATCGAACTTAGTAGAGGTTCAGTGAGCACATTTACGGAGTACGGCGCGTTGCCGTGGCCGGCATTTTTATATGCAAAACATGAAAGAAAATACTAAAACATCAGCAAAAGTTTCTTCACAAAAGCCGAAGGCTAAAGGGAAAAAGCAATCACAAGCCGAAAACGACTTTCCCAGGCCAGAAAACTGGACAGCAACGGCGTTAACCATTGGTACAAATAAAGACCACCACTGTGAATGACATCTCAACGCCAACAAAGATGGCCGGAGTTGAACCGGAGCAAAGTGAGTTGCTAAAATTTGGTAATATGATAACCAATTCCATGATTAACTTACAAGAAACCATGACAAAGCAATACTCCAGTTTCACATTCGATGGAAACCGCTGTTTTTGAAGACCACAGACTCATTTGTACAGGCTTTGCCTCGCTTATAAGTCAGCTATTCAACGACATCATTAAAAGTCCGTGGGATTTCAAAACATTGATATTGTTCAACTTACACATTCTTTACATTACGGTTGACTTATGCAAATCATTAGCAACAGCCAACTGTAATGTAAAGAATGTGCAAGTTGAATAATACCAATCCCACGGAATTTTAATGGTGCCTTTGAATATATGACTTATAAACGAGGCTAAGCCTGTACAAATGAGTCTGTGGTCTTCAAAAACAGCGGTTTCCATCGAATGTGAAACTGGAGTATTTGAGCTACTGCAAAATACTATGGCAAGACCTTGGTACTCCGAGGAGGAGAGAAAATCCTCTGAACCGAGCTCAGACGAGAGCAGTAATTCGCGTGAAAATGGCCTAAAAAAAGACTTAAGAAGAATGGCACATAAAGGCTGATATTGAACTTATTTCAGTACACTGGTTTTCCAAACGGGCTTACCTGCTGCCCAAGGATCCGGAAATTCACTAAACTCCTGAAACCTATATATGCTGAACTTCGTAAGAAAGGATATTATATAAATGTCCCATATATAGATGACTTATACGTACAGCATTCCCAGCAGGAATGTTGGGCAAACGTTAAAGAGACTGTCTCCCTTTTCCAGAAGTTATGGTTTATAATACACCTAGAGAAGTCTGCTTATCAGCCAACCCAAGAATTGGAATTTCTTGGCTTTATTATTAACTCTGTCACTATGACAATAAGGATCACTAAAGCAAAGGCTCTTACAATCAGAATGCCAAAAGTTGTTGAGGAAGTGTCAAGTAAAAATTAGAGATCTGGCACATGTTATTTGCTTGCTCGTGTCGAGCACATCAGAAGTGGAAATGGGCATGGTTTTCTACCGTAGTTAGAAAAGGAAAAGATTGATGCTCTCAAAGAAAATAAGGGAAATTTTGATGCAGTTTGCACCATCAGTGATACATGTAGGTCAGACCTAAGATGGTGGTGTGCAAACATAATGAGTGCTAAAAAGAAAATCTTGAAAGGCAACCCAGATTTAATTGTTAGATCAGATGTATCTAAAGAAGGTTGGGGGGGGGGGGGGGGAAGTTAAATGATAAACGCACAGGTGGACGCTGGTCTACTGAGGAAACAAACCTCCATATTAATGTACTAGAACTTCAAGCAATCCTATTTGCATTAAAATCACTATGCAAAGACATAAGAAATGCTCACATTAGAATTGAGACTGATAACACAACAGTTGTATGCTATGTGAATAATATGGGAGTCAATAGGTCTAGAGCATGTAATGATATCGCTAGACAAATATGGCTATGGGTTCTAGATCATAGTGTTTTGCTCACAGCTGCACATTTGCTAGGGAAAGATAACATCGTTGCAGACGAAGAATCACGTTCGTTAAATCACATGACAATTACAGGGTGCTGTGTTCTTGGAGATAAATAGCCTCTGGGGGCCATTTGAGATTGATTTATTTGCATCTAGATTAATTAAACAGTTTTAGATACATATGTGTCTTGGAGGCCAGATCCTGAAGCCTCATATATAGATGCATTTTCAATATCATGGACTTATAAAGCATTTTATGCTTTTCCTCCTTTCTCTCAACAGTTGATGGCTTGCCATGTCTCAGGGAAGCTCTGGAAGCAAAAGGCATTCCTTATGAGGCAAATGCAATTATACTCAAGTCTTGGAGAGATGGGACTACGAATCAGTATGAGGTTTACCTTAAAAAGTGGGTACAATTTTGCTGTAAGAGACATATCAAAAGAGCTGAAGCTCATATGAGACAGGGCTAAATTACAGTGCTATATCAACACAGCTCGCTGTGCCTTATCCTGCTTAAATTTTGACAGCAGAGTTACAATTGGTACTCATCCACCAATAACAAGGTGTATGAAAGTTGTGTATGAGTCAAATCCAGTGCAAAGTAGATACTCTTCTGTATAGAATGTAAAGGAAGTTTTAAACATGTTTAGAAGCTGGAGCACAAATGGAAGAGCTGTCATTGAGAGATATCTCAAAAAAACTGTATGTTAATTGCATTAGTCACTGCACAAAGAGTACAATCACTTCACTTGTTATACACAGCAAGTATGGCTCAGCAGGACAATAACATAATTACTACAAATTGGTATTATCAAACAGAGTAAACCTACAGTAAAATGAACATTCATTGAACTGCATGAATGTCCACTAGATGACAAGTTATGTGTAGTAACGACATTGAAACTCTACCTAGAAAGAACAGCATGCTTGCGTGGAGAGGAAACTAAACTATTCGTAACCTACCTTAAGGAGGGACTTACCTAGTATTTACCAGCAACGGTTGCTATGGAAATTATTTAAATCTCTAAATACTTTTTTTTATATTATAACTTAATAAATAAAATCAATTTGCGAAATGAATCATTTTCTGATATGTGCGATGACGTCATCTCTCTTACAAGCGTGCATTTGGTCGGATTGACCCAAAAATAAGCTCAATTATTATAAGTAATAGCATGAATTGAAACAAAGTTAAGCATTATTTTCGAAAACGATGAAAAGGCCATGTTCATTTTTTTTAATCTAAATATTTTCCCACTCTCTTAAGGTAGAGTAAAATCCATGAGAGCTGAGAGCCGAAGATGTAAGACCAGCTTCAGGTATTCTTATGAGGATCCACTGTAATCGCTGACTATTAGTCTTTGACATTAAAATGTAAATACTGTGCTAAAAACTATCACCAACGAAATTAAATTGATATCAAATGAAAGTTCGATTTTGAGGTTCGGGTTGGCTTATTTATCCAGTTAAAATTAAAATATTTTACTTTATCGAAATTTCTCAATACTTTTCCTACCATATTTGAGCTCTGAATTTTCTAAGTATGATGCCTTTAAGTGCGCATGTCCCTTCGGAATTTCTGGCGACGTGTTAAATACCCTTCTTTTAAATACTTTAATTGTTATGGTCTAATCAGTGGAAATATTTTCTTTTTCTTTACAATGGTTACATGAACACTCATGAATATTCGGGGTAACATAACACATGTTGAGCATTGGGCATAAGATTCATGGTGGTACCATACTGGTCGATTGGTTGTTATCAGAGTACATTTTTGTTTTGAAAATGCATTTTTTTACATAACCAGTAAAATTGCACTCATCTTGGCTGCGAAATCTCACATGATTACTAAATGTGGTGACGTAGAAGAATTGGAAAATTAAACGAGACTGGAATTCTAAGTTTGATTGAGATTCTTCTAGTTACCACAACATTAAGGGATCAGGTGCCCACCCTTACATGGCACTAGTACCCTGCCCTAGTGACAGTTTTACATTCTGTCAAGGTTTTGGTTTATTTGACATCTATTTAAAGATGACTACAATCTGATTTTTTTAAGAATGAAGCTGCGCATGCGCGATGCTATCTCACCTGATCCCTAAATATTGTGGTGACTAGAAGAATCTCAATCAAACTTCGACTTCGAGGTTAGTCTCGTTTAATTTTCTTTGCAGAATTACATAATAAATATTGCTATTTAACGCTGACCTAACACGGTACAAGACTACTTTTTGACCGTTCAAAAAGTTGTACGTCTAGGCGTTACGTTTATATACATGGAACTGTGCTGTATCCGGAGAGAAAATCAAACGCTTTGATTAAAGAGAAGGTTCGTGTAAATGTTATCAACTGGTCAAATGTTTGAAGAGTTTAAAATTCATCCGGTACTCGTGAAACAGGTGAAAGGGAAGCCTAAATTATTTCCGCTGCAGCTTGATGAATGGTCTCTTATCAATGATAGAAATATATTAAGGACCTTTTTTGTTCTTTGTTCAATTATCGGAGAGAAATATTGATATAAATAATTTTTCTCGATTTTCTGAGTCTAACAACGGAGGAATGTGTTATTTTATGTTGGATTTTAGATCAATTATTCCACACTTCCGCCTTGCTGAATTGCAGACCAGCATCTGAGATACCACTCGTCTTTGATAAGACTTTTTAAGTTCTGAGACAGACAATTGCACTCTAGCCTCAAAACGAATTACGAAATATCTATCTATATAATCGATATCGTGATGTAAAAATATAAGTCTTACCATGGTAGCAATTTCTCTGACCCATGACATCGTCAAAATGTTTTTGAAAAGATGTGAGTCCTTAGATTTGCATGATGATTTTTCCTTAAGGTTATAGTTTTCTACATTGGACCATTTTAAGCCAATCACGTCATGTTTACGATATCATTACTGCAACAGATCGTAACAGCATTCACTAGAGTATTTCAAACACGGGATTCAAATTGTAGTTCAGAGTAACATCGAAGAAAATAAGGCTCGATCCGAAAATTCGAAAAATAGACGAATAACTCCTTATCCTACTCGAGTTCTGCTCTTCAAACCTCTAGCTCAAACCCAGGAATTCTTAATTGTGAACTTTTTTGAAATATTAAAGGTCCCTACCCAATAAAGTTCTGCAGCTTAAACCTCAAATCCCACAATTTTGATTTCTAAAATTATTAGAAATAAAACCTTCTCCTTTCCCAGTTCAATTTATGAAACTTGCAACCCGAGGATTTTTTTTTATTTCTGCAAAGAGAAAACAATACAGATAAGCTCGGTTATTATATTCCATTTCAACTCAAAGTGCAAAACCAAACAAATTAAAAATACACTTTGGCGAAAACATCGTTTGTTTTCATATGTTCAGTTAAAGAGAAAACCAAGTTACGTCAATAGCATCGTGGGCAAAAAAACGAAATAACGACTGCTGAATACGAGATAGATTTGAATATTCTTATACCTTATACGAAACCAAAACAACCACCTGACCAATATACTAGTGCATGCATTATCTGGTTTCCGTTAGTGGACCTGACTTTGCAATTCAATGCGTAGTTTGAGTATAAGTTCATTCCGGTCGAACTAAAGCAGGTATATAATTTCAAAATAATATGGCTTATAATTAACGTGGATAACATTTTACTGACAGAAACGAAAAGTGAAATTGAGACTTGAGTATACTGGTTAATTGATTACAGTACTGCTTGTCACGAAAAGTATAGTTTTAATCACCTAAAACGTTGTCGACTGATATCGATATCTGACTGACAAAGAACGTACAATTAATTTTCTCGTTTTCCCCTTCGTTTCATCGATTTGTTTCTTACTTATGTTCTTTCTTTCCTTCTTTTATTCTTTCTTTTTCCTTTTCGTTTTTCCTTTCTTTCTTTCTTTATCATTTCACCTATACCTTTGAAATATAATCGCTAGAATTTCATCAAAATTTATAAACGATATTTTCGCTTTTGAAATGAAATTCCAAGGTATCAGTTAAGATAGTTTCATTTTCTGCTGATTTTTATGCCTTTTCTTTCATAAAATAGCGGTTTGTTTTGCAATTTTGCCCAACTTATCTTTCTTTCGTATTTCAACACTAGTTACAAGGCATCGAAATTAACATAAAGGACATCATCGAATGCGTCAAGGTTGATGTAATCCTAAAAGAGAAACAAACAAAGGAACGAGATAAGTACAAAAAAACTCCCTTCACAGAACCCGTGATTATTTTGGTTTCCATCATAGATTATGGGAAGATTCAACAATCACAATAGTTCTCAGTGGTGCTTTTGCTTTAGTGGATGTTTTGTTTGTATTATTGTGCTGTTTTTGTAACTTGTCATAGTCAATCTCTAGCATTATTAAAACTGAGGATGAGGATGATGATAAGATGTTTTAACGGAATGTACAGTTGAGGTGACTGTCACCGTCGTCGTTTGTTGTTAAAGCAGTTGTTCTTGTTCTGCTGCTGCTATCATTGTCAGTGAGGTGGCTGTTGTAGTGATTGCGCTGGTTGTAAATGTTCTGGTGGAAATTCGTCGCAGAATTGTCGTCGTTTGGTAACAACAATGTCATATGATACAACCTGGTAACCTATTGTTACTTACGGAAAAAACTAGAAATTAATGGTAGCATTTTACCCAAAAATACGACTATACCTCTGTAGCTATATAGTAAGCGTTGATCTCTTCACGGATCGTGCTGAAGGAGGGTCTGTCTTCGGGTTTCTCCATCCAGCAGTTCAGCATAAGAGAGTAACTGGAATGACAGAAAAAGAAAATATGTAAAAATACAACAACCGTTTCTTGTGCGTCTTCTCAAACATTTTGTAAAATGTAACTCTTAACTAGTGCGCTTTTCAATTAGAGGCTTCGTACCATCACGTGATGGCAGCTGTGACAGAAGGCACAATAGTATTTTCCCCTTGGAAACTGAATTCTTTCTCATGTAAATTTAATTGCATTTTACTGTTACTCGGAAGAAAAAACTGAGCGAAGAATACAGTTCACATCAAAGTATCTTACAGCGTTTCTGAGAGATGTGCAGGTTTGGGCATCCTGTAACCTTCACGAAGAAGCCTCATGACATCCTTTCCCTTTAAACCAGGATACGGTGAATCGCCTGAGATTGAGGAAAAGTATATTATTATAAAGTCATTGTGATTGTGTCATTTTCGTTCTTGGAACTTATTGTGATAAGAGAGGGAGAGCCTTTTGCATGTAAATGTCCATCCATTCATGCATTTATTGATTTTTGCTGCACAAAACATTGTATGTACATTGGTGATTTGGATGTTTCTTCCCCTCGCATTATCAGTTATTGAAGGAGGTTAAGGCAGGGGGTAACAATAAATAGCATCCGAAGGTCAACGACGTATTCAGGCAAGGTTTGGAGTAAATTATACCTAGAGTGAAGAGCTCCCATAAGACGATACCATAGGCCCATCTGCAAAACAAGCAACGTGGAAGCAAGATGAGTTTAGCGATATGAGTGAAAAAACGAAAAGAAAAAGGTAAAGAATAATAACAAGCTGACAAAAAATAACTAAAAATATTGGAATAAAAAAAAAACAACTCAAAACCTACACATCACTGGCAATGGTCGACTGTCCAAAAAAGAGCGACTCTGGTGGCATCCACTTGACAGGAAGTCTGGCCTGATGGATAGTAGGGGAACAATACAACACATCAAACTATTGATAACTATCAATATATTTACCAGAAAGGAATACAATGGATTTAAGTGAAGTCAAAATTCCAACACTGCTCTCCTATAAGTGCAATGTTCTCAGTTTCGACCAAATACTATACCCTGGGTGTCAGAGGCTCTCTTTCTCCAGCAGTTCTCCATAGCAAGTGGAGTGAGAGAGGTACCAAATACTTAGCCTAACGATCAATGAGCTAAATGATAAACATGCTATTATTAATTTTATGGAGGAGTTGATTTTTTGATTATCAGCATATATGCCTTACCCCAGAAGAACGTGTGTAAATGTCCTCACTGATTTTCCTTGCAAGTCCCAAGTCTGAAATTTTACAGATTTTGTTTTCTCCCACAAGGACGTTACGAGCAGCCAGATCTCGGTGCGCACACTAGATGAAAAAAGGTTGAAGATCAATTTCCATATCTATATAAAGTATGAATGACCGATATTAGGAAAGAATAGTTACCGAAGTACTTTAGTTAGTGAGTTCAATACACAGTCTTGCTTAAAGTAACCACTTACGTATGTCATCGGGGTAGCCCTTTTATAGTTTTGACAGCGAGCATTCAAAGTTCGAATGAGGTGTCCCACGCAATACAAAATGGAAAAACAATAATGCGCACCTTATTTTCGGCAAGAAAACTCATCCCATCTGCAATCATCCAGCCGAACCTCAACAAGTCCTTAGAATTCACTTTGGACTCAGGACGAAGGTCACCTGAACAGTACGAGTCTTCATGACCTCTGGACCGCCTCAGGTAGCCAAGCAAATCTCCGTACGGTAAATATTCCAGTATGATGGACTGAGGACCTAAAAATTGAACATGCTTTTCCCATTAATTATTTGTATACTGGTTATAAGGGCTTGCATGCATACGTTCAGTACCAGCGCAGTGTTTATAACCAGTGTCATCGTAATGGTAATGTTCTTGCCAACTATTTAACTATATAGGTTTTGATGTTATAAAAAGGTGAAAAAAGCAAGCACGCAAGCAACCAAAACATCAAAAAGAAAACATATACTAAAGCATTTTCTACGTCTCGAGTTTTCATAACGAATTCTCCAACCTCGCCTCGTGTTGTCATCAGCCTATGTAAACACAGAAGAAGACGGGCTGCTGAACAGTCAAAAATCAGACTTAAATTTGACCAAAAACGGCATAAAATCAAGATGTCCTTACCTCCGGGTTTCGTGCAACATCCATATAACCTGACTACATGTCTGTGAGGCGCCAATCTCATCATCAGGTTCAACTCAGTTAAAAAATCTTCCTTATCCTTGTCTTTAACGTTCTCTAAACAAACCCAGCAAAAGAGATGAATATCAGTGGAATGAAAATGTTTCCCTGATGTAAAACATCATTTTGTATAATCCATAGTTCTCGTCAGGTCCCAAAGACCATACCGCGATTCAGCTTCTGTTGGTGTCTCGGGGGTTTGGAAATATGGGTATCAATGTTTATAGACCCCCTGGAGCACGTCGGAATGTACCTCAATTTAGAGGACAAATCAATAGGTTCCAATTCTCAGAAGATTAATATTATTTTGTTTTGTTCTCTAAATTCAGCTGCTTTGACGTCACGTGCAAGGGGTCTATATTAATATTACATTATGTCACAGCAATATTAGCCAACGCCAGATCTAGTAGGGACTGGGCTGAACTCGCGAAATGGTCAGGCATAATCGCAAATCGAACAATGTGATAGCAGAACAAAGACCGACAATTTGTAAGTTTTTCCCCCCTTCTTTTAAGCCTTGTACCCTTAATACTTAGCCCATTCATTCATTCGTTTGCAGTTTGTGAACCGCTACTGTCGCTAGAACCACTAAATACTGCTAGACATCGGTATCAAACCGTTATAGATAAATAAGGTGTAGACCTTAACTTGTAAATGTCGAAAGTGATAGAGAATAAGGTTAAGAATAGATTCAAGCGCGTTACACAATGAGACCATCGTTTACTGCCTTCACACATTATTTTGTAATAAAAAAAACAATACACGTGACCTGCCAATCACAAAAGAGGACAAAATATTGTCAATATGTTAATTTCTATACATTGAATTTAATAAAAATCTTGTATTCACGATAGTACAATACCCTTTAACGTCTTGACAGCTACTACCACTTGTCCAGGAACTCCATGAAGACCAATGGCTTGGGCTTTGTCAACATAACCAAAGTTACCACTACCAAGGCGTTTGATAACCGATATGTTTTCTCTTGGTACCTCCCAAATGGTATCGTCTGTTATCACCATATACAGATCGTCACGGGATTCTGATATTTCGAGGTCACGTGGTTCCTGAGGATTGCTGAAACCCGCAACAAAGCGAAGTTGATCGTTCTTTGAAGAAAGAAAAAAATGAAAAAGAAATAAAGCAAAGAAAAATATTAGATTGCTGCTTCACAATTCGGTGCAGTCATGGTTACCACAACGTCCAGTTGCCCATAAAAGTTTGGAATTGCAATTTGTTATCTTTCACAGCCTTGTATTTGTACTACTGACCATGTTGGCGTCGTTTGAAGGTCGAGTAAACATTACTGCTTGCTTCTGTTCAGTTGAACGTGATGCATCCCTTCTTCTTCTTCTTCTTACAAAATAAACAATGGCTACAACAGCAATTCCGAGTAATAAAAGACCAACCATGGCTCCAAGAACAGGTATTGTGACATCGACCTTTGCTGAATCAAACAATGAATTTAAATGAAAGAATTTAAATTTACGTTGTCATTGTGAATAATGTTCAGTTTTGTTTATTTGTTGTTGTTACTGTTACTGTTACTGTTATATTACTCTTTTTTGTGACACACAAAGGTGTTAAGTGAGGTAGTGGTGTAAATAGAGGTTGAGTGAACTTCGGCTGACGCCTAGTTCTGTCAGTCTTATCAATATCATCTCGAAATATTTCAATACAATAAAGATTTGTTTACGTTTCACTTGATTATCTTTGACCAACGTTACAGTTTGGCTGGCTGAATGTCCTAGGCCAATACGTGAGCTCGCTTGCACCTTGAAAACAAACACATTTTCAAAAACCAACTTACTTGAGGGAAAAGATGGCTAGAATATGAAGGACTAGGGGAAGATTTAAGAAAAGGAGGAGAAGGGGGTGCAGGAGAATGAGAAGAATACTGTGAATAAGTATCAAGGAAAAGGAATAGCAAAAAGATAAACACCATTCTCACCTGGAAGTGATACTCCTTTCCTGTCTCCAAACCAGTTATTGTAGCATTAGTTGTTGTTGTGTTGAATTTCGTGACCTTTGAAGGCTGACCAACAGGATAGTACGACACCTGATAGTACGTGATAACACCGTTCTTTTCTTCCACCTCCCAACTCAAAAACACTGATGTGGAACTCAGTTGTTTTACAGTGACCACTGGAATTCCTGGAACTATAAGCAAGTAAAAACTAGCTAGCCTATGCACCCATGATATCTATTTGTCAGTGGGAATTTGCAATTGGGAAGGAGAAAAAGAGGAGAGGAGGTTGAAGGGATAAAAAAGGGGGTGGGGTGGCCTGTCTTTTCCACATTTTCCTTCCCGTCTATATCTCAACACAGGGACCGTGGAGCAGGGGAATCACCTAAACCCCCTAGGTCTTCCAGTATTTGGTGGTCGTTAGCACCCCCCCCCCCCCCCCCCCCCCATCAAAATTACACTCCGCAGTCCCTGCAACAGTCGACCATGCGAACTAATAAAGAGGCTATATGTTTATGTACATGTAATAAGTCCTTTTCAGGATTGCCATAAAATAGATGATCTCTCAAAGATACCTGCTTCATTTGTTCTCGTCGTGACTTCAGCATACTTCGACATATCATTTTTCTCTTCTGCTAACTTGCTCACTCCATTTTTAGCATAGACTTTCAGCTGGTAATATGTGTAGGCAGACAGACTCTTGATGCTAGCGAGTCTAGAGTTTGGATTGACAGTAATACGAGAACCAGTACATTCTCGTGTACATTCTGTTCCTTGCTCGTTACATTGCTTGCATTCTACTGTGTAATACAAATCTGATCGTCCTCCAATGTCAGACGGTGGAGACCATGTCACAGTCACTAACGTTGCGTTAAGGAATGCGATCATTAAGTTTTGTGGAACAGAAGGTTGTCCTGTTTAAAGAAAAGTACCTACTGAGCTCCCAGGAAATGATAGAAAATAATAACTTGCTGTAAAGGCTTCAAAATATATGTTACAGCGCCCTTTGTGCTTCTTTGACTTTCATCAACTTTCAGACTGACATCTTGGACTTTGACCAGTACTGAGTTTCACCTCATAATGTCGATTATACGAGCAATGGTATAAAGGTAGAATTCGTATAAAACCTCGTTTTATGTTTTCCCGATTTTTTGATTAAAAACCTACTTTTTGAGCCAAAAACCTATTGAGACTTCTTTAGGCCTTTAAAAACATGCCGCTTCTAGAGTTGTCTGGACTACAAATCTTATTTATAAACTTACCTGAGCAGCTGTCAAACTTTGTTTCTTTGTCTGTCCTGTAGAATTTTGGCTTACAATCACAACCGGTTCTGTTACTGTCCTGTTCACTGTTGAGTGGACACGTGGTACAGTTGCTGTTACTGATCGTGTTCTTGTACGTACCAAGAGGACATGCTGGAAACAAATATTGAAAAAACTGGTTCAAATATTTACACTAGATTAACAAATCATTGTTTGTGCAGGATTTAGGTCACCCTTGCCCTATTCATCAATATCTCTGGACGAGGCTAAAAAGACTGGCATAGCATAGGATATATAAATTTGTATTTTATCTTTTAGAAGAACAGCTTCCATATATATGGAAATTTAGTTTCCCCCTGCTGTTGCCCCCTTTGTATATATCTATATATGTGTGTGTGGATTATTTTTTAATTTTTTTGTCATTGTTTTATTTTGGGAAAAATTTACCACCAAATTCAACAAAAACAAATACGAAGCTGATGCCATGGATGAGGAAAGATGACATCGTCACCTGCAAGCGCTAGTTTTAACCAGGTCAATTGTCGCCGAATGGGTCATACTCCCGAGGAAAAATAATCCGAAGGTCGATCCGCAGTTAGGATACGGTCAATGAAACGGCAAAAATGGGAACAGTGCTTGCTGGGGCTATATATGATTCTATCATATAATAGTAAAATAATATCAAAGCAGTAGCAAGCTATCCTAGCTTCTGCTTTGAGGTAGAGGGTCGTTTATTTACTCCAAAGGGAAGCAAAAAGAAAGAAAACAGTTGTAAAGGTTGACTGTTATCGTAAACCAAGCCTTTATTTACCTCTACATTCTGATCCTCCACTGACTGTAGAAACCTTCCCATATCCATTATCACATCCACACTCCCCGTGATACTTAACGGTGCTCCATTCTCCATTATCTTGACAATATCCATACAAGTCACTCTCGTTGGTCAGCGGTTTGATATGCTGTGCACTGCTGCAAGACCCTTTAACGTTTGTTGAGTTATTCACAGGGGCGATGGTCCGCGGTAAGTGTACGAGATTCGATGAAAGTGAGATGGAAGGACAGCTATAATATTGAACGCTGACAGAAAATAATTTCACACAACCTCCTTGGTAGTGAAAAGCAAGATATACATAAGGATTCACAGCATCTACCATCACTGAGAATGTTTCTTTATTCTGTGCTTGATCGAGGGTTCCAGTGGACAGTACTTTAGGGCTTGAGGTTCCTATTTTCTCAAAGAGACCAAGGTTTGTGTAGGGATCAGGTAAATAACTTGAATAAAGTTGATTAGCGGATCTGTTTAGGTACAAGCTAAAATTTTGACGGCAGTGTGTAGGATTTCCCAGGAGAGGATCTGAGCAGTTGCTTATTGCATACTCGATGGTTATATCAACCCTATTAGCAGGACCAATAAAGATGCCTGTACTTGTTAACCACTGGTTTGGTTGAGTCCTGGCTGATACATCACATACAGAATATCCTACAGGTTTAGATCGATCATCACCTGGCCAAGAATTCTTCCACTGTGGATTAGTAATATAAGTTCCAAATGTTAGTATCTCGGCATTTTGTAGTTACCAGTATGATGAATATTGCAAAACACTGAACTATCGATCTTTATTCTTGTGAAATTGATTCCTTAATAATCCCTTCATGAAGTTAATGTTAATTAAATTGCAAATGGATGCCCAGATCACAAGCATCATAATTTACAAGTTTAAATTGAACACCACCTGGCTAAGCATTCGTCCACTGTGGGTTAAGAAAAGAGAAGTTTCTAGTAAAAATGCATGTCAATACCTTTGTTCGAGTCGTAAAATACCGCTGTGTTCCTTAATTCATTTACTTTCTGTGTTAAAGTAAAGAACGCACATTTCGACAAGGATGCAAGCACTTTGAAATTCCACGCATGCTTACGGGAACACGTGAGTATTCTAAAAAGAGTACGGCTAACTAATGTATAACTATTTAAAGGCTTTGCTGAAATTGAAAATTTTTCCAAAGCACTCAAACATAAAGATCCCAAGCTTGGATAAGTATAGAAACAATATTGGTCATACCTGTCCTACACCACCTCCAGATGGCCCACTTGATGTCCAGGCCCATGTCCACCGAGAAGAAGATATTTGTTTTGGTATCTTGATTAGAGTTACTTTAGCAATGAAATGGAAAATTAACCGGTTAGTAAACCTTTTCTAACAGATTTCGAATTCAAACGTAACGTTACAAATACTTACCACTATCAGCGTCTGCACAACAAATCAGCATCCATCCCAACATCAGTGAGTAGATGATTGAGACATGGATTTTTTGATGTAACAAAATGATGGAGTTTGATCGTGTCATTGGTCTGGATCTCTAATAGCATGAAGAATTTTAAAAAGGTTATGTTATCATCTGATCACTGGTCTGGATGTTCACATACTAACCCTTAGTACTCAATTAAGTGATACTTGAAGTGTTTTATCTAATTAGCATAAGCATGATTGCAGGCTGCGCAATCATATTTCATGCGATGCCGCAATGATTGTTCTTCTGTTATATCGGGATTCAGCATTAACTAATATGCCAATTAGTCTAAGAATATTACTGAACGGGTCACAAAACTGTGCCAATATGACAGCGCTCGTAATATTTATATAGATAGTCATTTATATTACGAGTGCTGACATATTGGCTCAGTTTTGTGACCCATTCAGTCATGTTTTTAGACGAATAGAAAATGTTAACGTTCTATTTACTACTTTATTATTTGTTTAATATTATTTATACTTTATGGCATGCAGAGTTTATATGATTTTTTTTCTCATTTCTGTGCATATTTTTTATATAGTGACAATACTGCGAGCTTTTAGGCGACACAAAATACCAATATCGAGTACCAAACCGTATCGAATGCTTATAGATGACTTGCCTGCGTCACATCCGGGTATTTGTCCGGATGTGACGGCGCAGACTAAGATGACAATATCAAGTTGTTTATTATGCAATTCTACAAATTCTACTTTTTCTATTTAATTTCAACTAAAAGTGACGTGACCAACACAACCCTATCATATTCTGTGCGTTCTTGATTTCTTTGCAGAATTGTATAATAAATATTGCTATTTAAGACTGGCCTTACATTGAACCGGACGGACTTTTTAACCGTTCAAAATATTGTACGTTTGTGTGTTCCGTCTACACGGAACTGTGCTTTCTGGACAAAAATTCAAACACCCATCAGTGCAAAGTAAAGAGAATGTTCCATGTAAATATCACTGGTCAAATAGATTTTTACTTAGAACGGTTGAAAATTCCCCGGTACAGGGAAAGGCCAGCTGAATCATGTCAGTTGAAGCAATAAACTTCATGTCTGGCCTTTTGCTAATGACACACAGACATACTGAGGACCTATTTTGCTTTTCTATTATTGGAGAGCAATATTGATATAAGTAGAATTTTTCCTTGATTTTCTGATTCTAACATTGCAGAAATGCGTTGTTTAATGTTCGATTTTAGATCAATTATGTTAATTCTTCCGCCTAGCTGAATTGCAGAACAACTGATCTGACATGTCGCTGATCTCTCAATTAATTTCTGAGACTCACAAACTAGTCTCAATAGGTGTTACTAAATATTATTGATAATATTTCTTGTCTTACCATCGTAGCAAATTTTCGATCCTCCATGACTCATGAATCCTTCACAGAATTTCAAAGTGATGTGAGAGTTTTTAAATTTGCATGCACTGGCTTCTTCAAGGTTCATAATTTTTCCGTCAGGGGTCATCCTCAGCCAATCACGGCATGTTTACTGTGTACGTTGATGTATCGATACTGCAAGACACCCTAGCCAGCATTCACTCGGGCATTTCAAACAAAGGATTAAAATAAAGTTTCAAAATTATTTTCTTTAATTTTAGTGTGGAATTTGATAGACGCGTAAGAACCGGTAGATAGATGATATTAACTAAGAGCTTTTAGCAAAAATTTGTGTAAAAGATTTTCTGCATCTGATTTAACTCCTTAGAGGACAATGATGGGGTAGGTTGGTGTAGACGGACGGACTGGAGGGAGCCGGGTGCATTGAATTAAGGTAACTCGATGGGGTTTTCTGTGCGCGCTACCTTTTAACTTCAAATCGCAAATATGCATACGTATACAAACAATTCATTAAGGAAAAAACGTACTTTTCAAGGTTTTAAAAGAAAGATGACATTTTCGAAGGAGATGTATCTTATGAAACCAGAATTAACATAAAACCCCGTGAAATGTTAGTGTGTTTTCTTTCTCTTTCGTTCCCCAGTTCTGCTTCTCAAACTTCAGTCCCGGGGATTTTTAATCTTAGCCAAGAGAAAACCATATAATTAACTATATGCGTAAGCTCGGTCATTAAAATTTAATTCAACAAGCAAAAATATCATTTCTTTTGATATGCTCAGTGAAAGAGAAATCCAAATTACGTAGCTTCAGTATCGTGGTCAAAAAACGAAACAGCGACTGCTGAATACGGAATATATTATAATATTCTTTTACCTTTTACGAAACCAAAAGAACCATCTTACCAATATACTAGTGCAGTATCTGGTTTCCGTTAGTGGACCTGACTATGCAATTCAACGAAAGTATATGTTGTTTGAGTATAAGTTCATTCCGCGGTTGAACTAAAGCAGGTATATAATTTCAAAATAATGTGGCTTAATGTGGATAACATTTTACTGACAGAGAAGAAAAGTGAAATTGACACTTGAGTATTCTAGTTAATTGATTACAATACTGCTTGTTTACGAAAAATATAGTTTTACTCACACGAATATCGCCGACTGATATCGATATCTGACTGACAAAGAACGTACAATTATTTTTCTCGTTTTCTTCTTCGCTTCATTGATTTGTTTCTCACTATTTTATTTCTTTTATTCGTTTTTTTTTTCTTTTTCTTTTTTTCTTTTTTTTTTTCCTTTCTTCCTTTTCTTATTCTTTTTTCTCTCTTTCTTTCGTTCATTTGATTTCTTTCTCTTTTTCTTTCTTTCCTTCTTTCTTTCTTTCTTTTTTCTTTTTTTCTTTCTTTCTTTCTTTCTTTAATTGTTTCGTTCGTTCGCTGGTTCCTTCTTTAAATTCTTTCTTTCTTTTTCTTTCCGATCTTTCCTTATTTTACTTCTTATTCTTACTTATTTTCTTTCTTTCCTTTTTATATCTGTTTCTTCCTTTCAATCTTTCTTTTGCGAGCGCTTATCTTTTCTTTTCTTTTCTTTTTCCTCTTTTTCTTCCTCTATATTTTTTCGATGACACAAACAAATTATTCTTCCTCCATTTTCTTGAAACAACAAACCGTACTACTGCTTCAAAAGTCTTCATTTCCTTGCATGGCTTTTACACCTATTCACTCACATTTCCACACAAAATGGAGAGTTAATAACCTTATCATAAGATACGGATAACGATATGTCTCTCTGTTCAACGCACCGATACTATAACTAGCTAATATCTTCAGGAAGCCAATCTGATACTCAATCTGCAATCACCATTCCAACCTAAACCTCAGTCTATGCTCCAAAAATATAGTGCTTCTAAAGAGAAGAGTAAAGAGGTTCGTTGTCTCCAAATTATTTCATATTTATGGTAGAAAAAATTGAGGCTTTTAGTTGTGTTTTACCTCAATTGTACCGCGTTCTAATTAGGCTAACGCTCAGCTGGGTTCTCGAAAAATCGTTTTCAACTATCGGCATACTAGAGTATTGAATATGTCCGTTGTATTAGCTCTTTGTGTACAAAACAAATATTAGCGGTGTATTGTGTAGATTTTTGTTACTATTAGCCGCTTATAAGCGATGGCAGTCTTATCAGTGTCTTTCTATACGGAATACTTTAAAGTACATTGGGATCTTTTCAGTCTATTGATTTGAATGTAGATAACCAAATCTACTCTTTGATGATCGTGTTTGTTTTGTAAAACAGAAAAAAAGAATTCAATCGAAATTTTAACTTTTGTATTTTGTTTTGTTTATGTTTTTTTTTTTTTATTTATTTGCGATGAAAATAAATTTGAGAAAGATTTGGTTTCCTATTTCAATAACTAAAAAATATATATATATTTTCCGTTTTTTTTTTTTTTTTTTTTTTTTGTCTCGTTTTATATATAGTTCATTGTATGAAAGTTTTTTTTGTGATATCTATTTATTTCTATTGTTTCTTTTTTAAAAAAGGCCAAAATCCAAATATTCATTCATTGTTATTTCTTTTTTGCTTTATCCAATTTTCTTTCTTTCTTTCTTTTTTCGCACATTCGATTCGATCAATTCTTATTTTTATTTAGTTTTCGTTGATCGAGAGTACTTAGTCTTTTTTAGTGTCATTTTTTCTTGCCTCTCATTTTACTCTTTCCTTTTCCACCCTCACTCGTTTTCCATTTCAAATAATTTCTTGTCTCAATGCCAATTTCTCATTTCCCTTTCAATCATTCTATTTTCTATTTTTTTCTATTTTTTTTTTTTTTTTTTTTTTTTTTCCACCTTTTGATCCACGCACTTCCGAGTTCTATTTCAAAAATTCGATCTTTCTAAAGAGATTTAATGAATTTTTAAACAAAACGGCAACGTCAAATCAATCACATTAATCTCATTTCGGGAAGCAAGGTATAAATATGGCTTATTACTTTGATGTCACTGTCGATTCCAAGGTTTCCAATCACATTAGGACGATGCATAAACACAATTCTGAATTTCCTGCGTTTCATCGGCTTTGTCAGGAACGATAAGACATGGAATAATCAAGGAATCACTTATTTTCGTCAAGGCGAGTTTATTTGATTTTAAAGTGTAAAAATAACGAAATAGGCTTGCACGAAAATGATCATTTTCCGGAAGATACTTGACGTTCCCTTTCGTTTATTTCTATCCTATCTATCTTGTATTTTCGTAGTTCCTTCCGTCTTTTATTTTTTCCTTCTATCCTTCTTTCACCCATTCATCCATAATCTATCGATTTTTCTTTCTTTCCTTTTTCTTTCTTTCTTTCTTTCTTTCTTTCTTTCTTTCTTTCTTTCTTTCTTTCTTTCTTTCTTTCTTTCTTTCTTTCATTCTTTCTTTCGTCCTTTCTTTCTTTCTTTTACTTTCTTTCTTTCTTTTTGTGTCTTTAACCTTTGAACTTTATTGGTCATTATTGATATACATTATCAAGATGACTTGAATTCCAAAAGACGTTTCAATTCTATCCAACATTGCTACAAAACGGCTCCACTTTGTCCGTAAAATCCATCAAATATGGACTTACAGAATAGAGATTTAGAAAGGTAAAAAGAGTGACTAAGAAGCTAGAGAGCAAAATGCAATGACAGAAATGAAGGAAAGAGACAAGGAGGAAAGAAAGAAAAATAATTGAAATGAAAGGAAAAAGAAATGAAGGGTAGAAAGAAAGAAAAAAGAAAGAAAGAAAGAAAGAATGAAAGAAAGAAAGAATGAAAGAAAGAAAGAAAGAAAGAAAGAAAGAAAGAAAATATCAAAAATGAACGAAAGAAAGAAAGACAGAATGAATGAAAGAAAGAAAGAAAGAAAGAAAGAAAGAAAGTGAGAAAGAAAGAAAGAAAGAAAGAATGAATGAATGAATGAAAGAAAGAAAGAAAGAAAGAAAGAAAGAATGAAAGAATGAAAGAAAGAAAGAAAGAAAGAAAGAATGAATGAATGAAAAAGAAAGAAAGAAAGAAAGTATGAAAAAAAGAATGAAAGAAAGAAAAAAGAAAGAAAAGAGGAAGTTTAAAAAAGAAAAGATGGATAGATAAACAAATGTGCGTATGGTCGACTCAAAAAAATGGAAACAAGGAAAAAATATGGAATAGAATTTAATCGAAAATAAATTAAAGAACAAAATTAGAGACGTTTTGCAAAATCCACTCCAAAACAACAGCCAATTTCTGTCTCTGCCAGGTTCCTCTTGATAATCAACGTTGGATTATTTATACGGGATATGACTTATTAAATTTTGTCACCTTTATCAAAACCTGCCATCCTTTTTCCTATTTTATTTCTCCTTACTTAGTCCCTCAGCATATGTGGAGACAGATTATTTCACCCTCATTACTTTAACTTCCAGTTTTGGAGCCAGAAATCCGACCCCATGCTGTTTACAGAATAACATTACAGCAACGTAATGAAACAATTTAACTCTCATTTCATTTTTGAAGCCGATTTCCCATCGTGATCACCAAAATAATAACATTGTACATTCCTAACGTAAACAGTAAGGACTAATATCCCCTCAGTAACGAAGCTTAGGTCAGTTCGTGCGATTCTCGGCCGGAAGTAAATATATCAAATAAGCTCGGCTCGTGTTTGGTACATTTGGGTTTTATTAAGCACGCATATCAAAGATAATCTCTTGGCGCCTTTGAACTTACTTTGAGGACAGAAATATGGAAGGAGTGCATCAATAAACATAGTTCTAGCTAGCTGTCTTATTGATTTTGTCGAACGTTTGATGTGGTGTAATGGCCTTAGGGGTTGTACATTATGTTATCTGTGTTGAAGAGGGAGCGGTGAAGGAAACGGGTGCGAAAGAAGCGTGGGAGAACTTGACTATTGAACTAATAAAATTCCTTGGGAAAAATTGAAATCTAGACAACTTACACACAAAGGAAAAATAGGTCGAGTAAATAAAAACGTATTGGTTTTAAGGAGCAAAGATGATTTTACGTGTCTTCAATGTAATTATAATTTAATAGTCCAGCCCCTTGCTTTTGCAACTCGAACGAAAGATCTGCCGTGATTGGTTCGCAGGTATACCAAGGCATGACCAAAGCGTAGCTCAGAGTACAGAAGAGAAGAGAACGCACCAGGGTTTCGACGCTACTTGATTGTGCTTGGGTTGGCTCTCTGCACGTAAGTACTTCACGTACATGTATGGTATATTTAGCAGTCAGAAAACGGTATTAAAATCATAAAGGTTGAAAAAAAGAATCACTTAGATTGTGAGGATTATGATGATTTTTGCAAGTGCTCGAACTCTTCAATACGAGTACGATTCTTTTCCTCTCTCAAAAAAAAATATCTTGCATGGTATTTGGTCAAGGAGTAAACAAAGCGAGTAACAGATACAAATTTCTAGGAAACAAAACTAGAAAAATGCAAATTGTATAGAAAAATGTATTTTATAGAAGTTAACGTTGCCAGAAAGTTCGCACATATTTTGCGTTTCTATTTTTACTGCAAAATGGAAGTTCCATTTGAATGCTTTCAATAGGAAGTCATAAGTCCCAGTAAGAGAAATGAGCATAATTCTCCTTGGGAATAAGTGATCTGTACATCTCTAACAGAGAGATTATTCTCACTGGAGTCATTTGGTACTTCATATTAAAGGATACGGTTTGAAAGATAGGATAAAATATCGAGGATCTAACATGAAGTGAAAGCTTGTAAGCAAGTCGGGAAGTATAAGACTTGAAAGCCGTCAAATTTCAACCTTATTTTTAGATCCCAAAATGAGTGTTTACACTATCTGCCGCTAGCTATTAAAATGCTATTTCTCATCCTATTTTCAATATATTTTCCACGTAGTCTCTTATTCGATATCTTATTTTTGTTCTTATTCCAAGCAACAAAAACTATCAGCAGAAATAGCAACTGAAAAAGACTGAGAAATTTTGAAAACATTTTTTGCAACCCTTCAATATTTTCCTTAAAAAAAGGGAGTGTTGTGATAAACAATAATGTGTTTTCTACATGATATCGATATCTAAAAAACCTATTTTATCATAATGTAATAAAAAACATATTTTTTAAGTTGGCCGGATCAGTCTTGGCACATTTTGGAAATCAATCATTTCTCGATGTTTCTATAATCATTGCTTTACGTGGACTTTAGAATATTTTTTTTAGGCAAATGAATAATTTCGGTTTCATGAACTATATATGATATGATATAATTTAATCGTGCAAAACTAGCCATTTTGGTTGGGCATGCTGCAGTAGGTCTTGGTATAGTAGTAGATAATCCTTTGGAAAAGAATGAAATTGGGGTAAAATGGCGGCCATATTGATTTTGCAACAAAATACTAATGATTAATTAATTGTTAATACTCCAGTTTCCAATTTTGTTGACTTTTTCCATTCTTGACTTTACCGTTGATATTTTTGAATATTTAACTCTATTGACTCAAATGAGTTTAACGTAGAGTGCTAAATGAACCAAAGAACACAACGGTATTCAAGCAAATTTGTCCATGCACTGGCAACATTACATTCACATTTCGTATCTTTATATATAGAAAAACTGCAGTTACAACTCTCGGCATGCTTATAGTCTTTTACTGAGATAGTGAACATTGTCTAAATGAACCAAAGAACACAACGGTATTCAAGCAAATTTGTCCATGCACTGGCAACATTACATTCACATTTCGTATCTTTATATATAGAAAAACTGCAGTTACAACTCTCGGCATGCTTATAGTCTTTTACTGAGATAGTGAACATGGTGCACTGATTCTGGTGAACATGGTGCACTGATTCTGGTGACCATGGTGCACTGATTCTGGTGAACATGGTGCACTGATTCTGGTGAACATGGTGCACTGATTCTGGTGAACATGGTGCACTGATTCTGGTGAACATGGTGCACTGGTTCTGGTGAACATGGTGAACTGATTCTGCTGAACATGGTGCACTGATTCTGGTGAACATGGTGAACTGATTCTGCTGAACATGGTGCACTGATTCTGGTGAACATGGTGCACTGATTCTGGGCTAGCTTTTTTATAATGCCTTGTATCATAAAACTTTCTAGCTTGGCCGAATGTTATTTTCCGGGCGTAAAGCCATTACTTCCAAGCTTAAGAGGTCTATTGCGCTGTTGCCTGCCAGCCATACCCAATCTATACCAGAATGCATAGTTTTGGTCTACCAATTAAGCCCATGGGTTGAGAAAGAAATAGCCCATTTTGCTGCACTTCAAGACTGCTGGATTGACTTTCGGGTCCAATTGTTCTTTATTCAATACGAACCTCCCACTTCATTCATCAATTTGTTCATATGAAAATTAAATGTTCCTTGTAATTAATAGTAATTATCTACCCCACCCCCGTACCCCGACCGCAAGTTGCTAACTGCTAATTCTTAATGTCCAGTTCCATAAGGCATACTTCAAACGTCGATCCTCTCATGAGCCGAACCTAATGACATCAGAGAAAACCGCCATATTATCCATTGTTTCAATGCGTTCTGCGCAAGGTCCGACGCTTGAATTAGACCTGAATAAGATACATAAAAAGCTGTTAGTATAAAATAGTTCTACCATAGGGCTTTAAGTAAAGTATAGTGTTTCCAGATACCAGCGCATGTAAAAACTGTCGTCAATGATTTAACTTCCCACTGACAAGACAATGGGTCTCTCTCAAGCGGCAACCGTCTTGGCTGGACAAACACCTTTCCCCTTGTACTCTTGTATCCAAGCACTTAGAATGCTTTAGGCGGACATTTAAGAAGGTTTCTTTTTCGTGCAAACTTAGCTGTCTCCCACGAACGTCCACAAAAACGTGGGATAATAAAAACTTAGAATGTAAAAGAGGCGGGAAAACAATATTTGCAGAACTGCTTTCCATTTTGGACAGCCAAGTTGGCTGGAACCAAACTTGTTACTCCTTTAATTGCAGTCTCCCATCCAAGCACTTCAGGATATGTTAGGCGGATATAAAAGATTAAAGGTTTATGAGGAAGGTCCGAGGAGGTCCATAAGAACTTTGAATAATAGAAAAACTTAGGATGTAAAAAATAGGCCTTTTAAGCTTGGGCGTAAATATTTGCACATTTCAGACTGCGTGTCATTCTCTTGGGAGTAAAGTTCTTTTTTTCCAAACCCCTTGCACAAGCTAATGCCTTTTTTCGAATAACTTTTCTATCCTTCCTAGCTTAAGAATATGCAGGCCGTCTATCATATCAACGTAGTAAAGTGACCATAACCACATGAGTCTCCCTGTAGCTCAGTGGTAGAGCATCCGACCGGTATCCGAAAGGTCACGGGTTCGATTCCTGTCAGGTGGACTTGGAGTTTTTTTCCTAGCCCGCACAAGCTAGTGTTTTCTGAATGACGTTTTTATAATTTCTTCCAAACTTCTTATCTTCCATCTTGACACTCTTGGAAATGATACTTGTACTGAAATTGGAAAACAAACCACCCATCCTAAGAAGGTCCTGTTTGCAAGAAAAATATTTGCAGGAAAGCTTTCCATTTTGGGCCAAAACCTCGATGACGTGAATTCTATTTGAAAGCCGGGCCCGATATAGTATAAGTAAAGAATCGAAATTCATGAACATTGTTGCCTGTAATACTCTGTTGGCAGTACCTTTTGAAAAGATACGTTAATATCGATGTAAAAAAAATTAACGAAGAATTAGAAAACGCACGCGCGTGATGTGTGCAGTTATAAAGCACGAGGGGAATGGCTAAACACGAGAGAAGTGTTGAGTGCTGATTGACACATATTTCTTTCTTTTATTAATTAGGAATTAGGGTATTGATACCGATGAAGAAATTGAAAGTGGGCGCGCGTGTTATGTGCTCTCATAATGCGAGCTCCAGACCAAACAGAAGACGATTATTTTATTTTTTTAAGCTTGTTGCACGTGGCCTGAAAAGACAGAACATGCTGTTATCAATTATAAGTATATTATAAAAGTTTCTATTAACACGTTCGTATTCGTCTGCAGGCTGTTATATTACATTGTTTTGGTGCAGTTTTTAGTAGCATGATCATTTCTTTTCCACCTGATCGGTTTCAAAGCTTGATTTTTGCATCTTATTGATTAATTGGCCAAAACGATTCGAATTCGGGGCTTCTGTTTGGCAAGCTACCGATACAGTTATAACAACACTTTACAATCATGCTATGGCCCATGTAGTAGATCCATAATAAAAATAACATTGAACTGCAATACATATTCATTGATAAAGATAGTTACTGGCTCTACAGGCTCACGGGCTCAATTAAAGGTCCACATTTTGGTAATGAAAGTCGAATATTTAGAGCCGTAGTCGAAAAACGTGAAGGATACCAGTAAATGTCTAACCACACTAAACAGTGATAGCCTGATTGATAGTTAACAAAACAAAACAAGTAAAAAAAAATTTGCAGCAAGGTGCAACATTTAGGGTGCGGTTTTGTCTACTTCTACCCCCACCCTCCCCCCTAAAATCCTGGTGCGTAGTCATTATATTCTAGTAAACTTGGTCGCTCAATAATTCTTAGAAGTGGGTGCACATCAATGACATGTTGTTCTAAGGAGAACCCCCTGGATAGCCTACAAATGAACATCCGCGGATCTGTTCCCTAGCAATCATATCATTCAACCTTTATTGACATTGATGACTGATTGATGAATAGACAACACTACTATGTAGAAGTCTCGGTAGCTTGCTGTTTTTGATCTAACTATAATTTGATCGAGCTTCGCATGTGTTACACCTTTTCATCATCCCTATACGAATGTCTTAATACCATATGAGCTTTTTTGACTTTTAAGGTATTAAAATTATCAAATTAGTCATGACTGACTAATCGAATAAACCAGTCACTTGAAAATGATGTCAGCGACATCGAAACGTCGTGAAATAAGCGTTTTGTCGTATATTATCAAAATTTGTCCAAAAGCCACTCTTTTGAAAATTAGTCATAGCTAAAAAAAAGGTTGGTACACAAAACTAAAAAAAGCGTCACATGATTTAATGGATGCTCAATTTTACATTCCCAGATATTCAAAACTTAGTTTCTAATGCATGTATCGTTAATGGTGTAATGTAAAAAAAAATTAAAAAAAGACAGATAGACAGACAGACAGACAGACAGACAGACAGATAGATAGACAGATAAACTAATAATTTAAATCTATTTTAAGTCGATTGCAGGGAGCGATTGTTCAGTCTCCCGTGCATGCTTCATGTTGAGGTTTTCGACGCCAATTACATTTTAGTCGTTGATTTTTATGGAGGGAGGAAAACCTGGGAACCCGGACAAAAACTCACGAAGCACAGGAAAGAGACCTAACAAGCAAAAAGTGACAGTACTAACTAGGGGAAGGAATGGAGGGTTCAGATGGGTGGAGGATGGGAATAGGAGAAGGGCCTGGGGAGGGAGTGGCGTGGTCAGGACTTCAAGCCCCTCATCAGAAAGGATTGATTAACTTGAAACAGAGGATACCCAACTTTTAGTCAAAAATAATGATTGTAATTAAGATTTCAAGGAAACTGATGATAAATTTTCGCGGCATTTTTTGTGACCAAGTATACTTTCACCGAACACCATATATGATCTGGCCAAAGACCTTTAATTTAGAATGGCAATTACCAGAACTTCATTTAGATCAGCCCAAAGCAAAAACCACGCTTTTGTGTTTTGTCTGCAGCCATTGATGATTGCCCAAAGGACTATGATTGGTCAATACTCAGATTTTTGTTTAGATACGTCCAAAAAATGTAAAATTCAGTTAACTCTCTTCAAAGCGCCCGCAATTGGTGTCAGAGGTATAAGGTCGCTAATTACCATGCGGTCCATTACTAAAGGTTTTCTTAAATTATTTGATTTCTCTTCAAATGATTCTTTGAAAATACCGGCCATTCACAGACAAGTTCATTCATCGTGGAGAAACAATAGGAAAAAAATTGGAATGAGTCAGAAATGTGCTTGTTGCAATAGGAGAGGTTTCGATGAAGATTGTCCAAATTTATATCCGCTGAATTGTAAAATGATAACCTAAAAAGCACTCAATACCAAATGAAAGACCTTGAAGTGAAGCGTTATCATACCCATCACTGCATTGTACGATAGCCTTGTATTATTAGCTCTAAATGTAAAGATGGATTTTAAGATATGGAATCGCGTAGTGTTGGATGCAGCTGTTGAAAACACGTACAATAAAACCATAGTTTTCTTGTCAGGACAGGGTGACAATCAAAATTACAAAAGCAAAACAAAAACATTAGAAAATATCGATATTTTTAATAGCGCAAATTTAAGAGGGATTCTTCCAGGAGTAGCTTATCTGTTTCAAGAAAGATATCGTAAACTCTGTGAATTAGGGCTCGAGTCTTTGCAGCAAAAATAACATTAAGAAAAAGCCAAAACTGGCAAGACAATGTTGTTTATCTAATACGATTCGTATATATTTTTATTATATTCGAATACTTTTCTTTATTCTTGTGTTTCAACCTTTGCGCTAGTAAGGGTTGTAGAAAATGGTAAACTCGCCTCTCGGCTGTAAAGTCTCACATTCTATTCTTGGATATGACATCACATATGAGTTTGTTAGGACTTTGTTTGTTGATCCGAGGGTAATTTTCGAGGTTTTCCGCTCCCTCTGCAAAACCTAAACTATACTATGAATATTCTAAATTCCAATTTCATCTCTTAGTTGACCGAGTGCTCTGATTTCGATCAGCACAGTGGTTGTTTCAGTGTTCAATCTGTGAGTTAGCTGTGCCCTGACTTAGATCAGCCCAGAGGTTGTTTAAGGGCTCAATATGTGAGTCAACCGTGCCCTGACTTAGATCAGCCCAGAGGTTGTTTCGGGTTTGATGCATGAACTGAAACTGATTACGTGATTATTTTGGTTCAGTTTGCTCTTAGAATGCGCCGTTCTCTATGCAATATTCTGTATATTAATTCTTTAAATATCCAGTTATGTGTTAGGAATCAAATAGGTGCATCTGCACGTACGTGTAGGTTTTAATGTAGTGTGATAAAAACTTGGCCATTCTGCCGTACATAGCAAAGGCATTTAATAGTAGACGGGTAGAATCGTCTTTATTGATTCCGGGACTTTGTTCAAATCGCCTTCCCTACCAAACCTTCCTCGATGCAGGTGATATGAAAGCCACACAATTAGAGCAAATTGTATGCTTTTTTATACAAGAAACCAACAAAGAACATTAGAACATAGGGGTCCAAAGAATTGCTGTAACCCATAATTAACTTTTCATGGAAATATTTTTTTGTTTTGTCTAAAATAAGGATGCACCGCTGTGCGAAAAGTTTACAGAAAAAAATATATTTATTCCGTTTTGAAATCGTTCTAGATGTACATAAAAATATAGTTACATTAAAAGGAAATACATCGAAGTTAGTTATCCATGCGTCTATTTGTTTTCCGTAGATCATCGTAGATTGATCCTAGGATATCTGTATGTGTGTATGCGAATAATCGCGCCAAAGGGCAGGTGATGGTTTCGACTGGTACATTAACACGTCTAGCGAGTCATACAAATCAATTTACATTTCTAATTCTTGGGGGATTTTCTGCGTCTACATTGTATAAGAAAAAACAATCTAAAATCCAATGAATGGGAACTTCCCTCCCTCGTTCTAATAGATTCCCCAACCATTAATTAGACAAATCGATGACAACACATCAAACATTACCAAATCCAACCTTAAAGAACTGATTTTATACCAAACTACTCTCTAATTGTGATCGATTGTCCTGTATTTTTATAGTGACAGCGTTCTGGTAGATTGATCTAGAGTCTAGGAAGCTTGCCTCGTTAAATAATTCAAACCGTCTAATACTAGTAGATCCAGTCTTGTGTTGTTCGGGAAGTTTCGTGGAGTCACCAACGCCAGTTTGGTGGTCTTTGAACTGTTTATATAGGTGAACCTGCCCTATAAAGATGTTTTATCTGTCTCTAGGGAAGAGAAGAGATTTCAGCTTAGCGGCCCATGAGACGGTCAGTTGTCTATCGTCTCGCAAATCCTCATTCGAGTTTTTTAATCTCGTAGCTATTCTATGTAGGAGAAGTGGCTCTTGAAATACCACGTGCGCCATTGAATAGTAAGCGATACCATCAGCGAAAACACATAGATCACAACGAAAGCATGAAATAGGAGTACTTCCTCCACAAGAACAAAGCTCTCTCTCGCGATGGCTTCGTAACAAGATTACACTATTTAAAAGTTTGAGACGTATTAGTCCATAGAGCTGAAAAATCGTCCAGTTCCTTTGTGATTCAGATCATTTGTGACATTATTATGATACTTTCAGACAATAGAATTTATGAATAAGATCGAAAATGCCTCTAGTTTTTTTTTTAATTTGAGTCGCTTAAGTAGTTCGTGGGACTCGGAGGCAATATTGAATGATGATGACTTAGAACTAGACAGCCCCACCGCAGGAAAGCAAAATACGAAAGACTCTTTACTAAACAATCAAAATTTTAAAAAATATGAGAAATAAAGTGCTGTAATAATCAGATAATGACAAACGGAAAATTTTGCAAGGGATAAAAAAGATGATTCGCCAAATAGAAATAGAATAAAAATTTTACAGTTCTGGCTAAAAATCTGACAAATGGGAAAGTTGGTTTGATTAATGTGTTGTTTAAACCATTAATTAACCACAGTGCTTTGCGTAAGCTTGGATAATCTATCATCCACTGACAACATCCATTCATCAGATGGTAATATATATAGAAAAGGTGCCACTTGTACGTACACTAGCCTAATGCGTGGTATCTTTAAGCGCTCCAAAGAAAACGACCGTGTTGGATCAGTGTTCAATGCTAGGTGGAATCATGGTCCTTTGATTTGGGAAAAGTTGGTTAAAGTTCAAAGGTATTTACGAATGGATTTGATAGCTTTTAGCTTTAGTGTTTTGAAGAAAACAGTTTTTCGAGACTCGGAAAATACAGCCGCATGGTTCAATATGGAGAATAGTTCAAGCCATGTATTATTCATTTCTGGTTCCAATTCAATCAATTTACTACCTGTGAAGTGAAAAACACAAGAAGGAAATCTATCCCAATGGTAAGCCAGATTACGATGAACGCTACAACAAGAGGCACGAATGTTTAAGACATCACGGATCAAATTTGTTTCTCAGATAAACTCTTCCTAAATAACGTATATAAGCTATACAAGTTCATTTCGAGTGATTGGTCGAGCAAGTGTTCTCTGACCGCCCCATGTTGTGAAAAAATTGAGATAAGCGTATGGCATAGGATGGACTATTAGTCACATTTGTTATACTCATACAACGTGTTTTCCTGTATATTACTTGATCTAATACCTCTGTATTATATTTGTTGTATCGCGTCTTCAAACAGAAGTGCGGCAAGTTTTATAGCGTTATTGTTGTGACTACCTCTTCTCCTGTCGGTGTTCGAGCGACCACTTAAGTTGTCCGTTCGGTTCGGCGTTCCGTTCACACAAACACGAATATATATACGTTTTGGGGAAATCTTTTTCCCCTGCCTTTATGTGGAAAATACCGAAGGTATCAACAAACTTTGACTGCGATTTTGATCCCATTTTGACGAATAAAGATTTTAAAAAAAATTACCTAAATGTCTCACAGTTGGGAAAGCAAAACTTAAGCATAATTGTTGATACAGAAGAGATTTTAATGTTAGTTCGATTGTTAGTTATGGCGCCTATTTTCTTTACCGGTTTGTTTATTTTCAAGAGAAAAAAGGATAAGTCTAATGTTCAATTTTTTCTTGTAACTTTTGCAAATATACCCATAAACACTTAATGATCTTTCGAGTAGCATTTCATTTGTACAAGCAACTCACAACAAGACTTTTCAATTTTAGGACGTAATTTTTTTTCTCAAGATCGGATATATGTTTCCTGAGGGCAATCAATTTTGATATTCTGTTAAGGACAGAAACCTATAGAATTCAGGTAAAAACCTTTTTCAGTCAGAACCGGAATTCATAAAACTGATCTATAGCAATTCATCAACTTTTTTTAGGAGTCTGGTGAAAAAGTGTTAATGCATCATCCTCATCGTCATCATCGTTCCATTCCATCCCATCCAATCCCATCCCATTCCATTCTTTCTTCCTTTTTTTCTTTCTTTCTTTCTTTCTTTCTTTCTCTCTTTCTTTCTCTCTTTCATTTTCTCTTGATATTAGTCTTTTCTTCATTTCTGCCTTTCTTCCTTTCTTTCCCAATTTTATTGGCCGTTATGATGAGTCCTAGTTCGCTGAAAAGTTCGCGAAGCACGTGATTCTATATACAAACTAAAACGCAGTCATTCAAATGCAAACCTCTTAATTTCCACTGTCCATTTTCCTTATTTCATATTACTTCTATTCAAAGTCACTTTACAATTTCATTCGCAAACAATTCGTATTTTAGTCAAGGCTTGCTTATTTAGCAAAAAAACATCTGAAACAATATCAGAGTTCAAGATAAAATCCAGTCCAACCTTTCATTCAACTCAGATCACCAACTCAAATTCCTCCTTAAAAAAGATCGCCCCTTTACGATAAATTTCCTTCTCATTTCCATCCAGATAGCATTCGAAATACTAGCATTTAGTAGAATGTAATAACGTGCACAATACTATCATTAAATCTAGCCACTATATGATTATTCCGGCTATCATTTGTTTTCCATCACTTTAGATAAAAAATTATATTAAAGCCCAATTTTTCAATTAAAAATGGAAAGAGTCGAACGTTCTCAACAGATTTGGCCCGAAGCGATGGATGTATAATTATTTGAGGTGACCAATAGCGTTTTAGAATCGCTAACGGTATTTTGATCATTGCTAGTAATGCATTTGTAATATCGAAAAGTTGAAAACATTGGGATATTAAAAGTTAACTCCGGAAAAAAAATGCACTCAAAAATACAAGGAAAATAAATGGGATATATATTGGCGCTTTTGTGTCTAGAACAAGAGTTTTGAGTAAAACGTTTCATTTTACTGACCTCAGCTTCATGCTAAGCAAATTAGAATGATGTGATCAGACTTTTAGTTTTTAAGTCGATAGACTCTGTTTCTCTGTATATAGAAGACGATCAAGTTTTACTTATCCCACGCGGAAACAATAAAATTTCATATAATGTATTCCTAATTGAAAATGGCGGGAATTTTTTTTATCCTTGTATGCGTGCAATGGGGCTAGGGCTGAAGCAGGGTCGACTTTCAGCTAATTTCCGTATCGCTTTTAGCAAATTTCCACTATTTCATGACTGGTTGGAGCAACCAATCGGAAAGTAAATAAATTTATGGACAAAAGTACATGATTTTCTGGAGGAAAAAACAACAGTTTATATTTGCGCGGGAGTAGGTTTATTGAAATCCAATTATTTAATTTTAGTTCCTTTTTTTTTTTCTATTCATGGCCGGTATAATAAATGTTTTCTCTTGTTTTGAGCTCTTTTTCTTTTACTTTTTTTCCGTTCTTCGGTTAGCGCTGCTGTAATTTTTTATAAATATTTTTTTAAATTAAAAAAAAAAACTATTCCTGTGGATGTTCAACTGATGAACAATACAATTGCGGAATAGAATCTATTTTGTATTCTTTTATAATCAATCGTCACCTAATAATGAATGGTCTCATATATACCGATTCAATCCAAGACATATTCACTGATTTTGATAAATAAATCCCATTCAAACTATAACGACTCTAAAGTTGATTCCTATAATTATGAGACTGATTGAGAGAGCCCATTGGGAAATCCCTCGAAGCAGGGTCGAGCCTAGGCCAAATCGAAACAGCAACCCGTCAGTAACACCCAACTGTCATTGCTTTGTTGTTTTTTTTTTTTACGATGCCAGCACTTAATAGCCAGTGGCTAACATACCTGTGGCTCTCGTTCAATGATCAAATTGGAATTTAGTAGTATATTTGTTTTGTGGAGGTAGGAAAACCGGAGAATCCGGAGAAAAAAACCTTGAAGCACAGGAGAGAACAAACTACAAACTCTACTCACATACGACACAGAGCCCGGCGGGACTCAAACCTGAGTCGCAGTGATGAGAGGCGAACTGTGAGAAGCCGGAAAATTTTACCGCTACTGCACCCTTTCCAAACTAGGAACTTTACTCACATACGACACCGAGCCCGGCGGGATTCAAACCTGAGTCGCAGTGGTGAGATGTGACCTGTGAGAAGCTGGAAAATTTTACCGCTACGGCACCCTTGCAAACTATGCTACTTGATTATCATTCTAGTGGATGACTAATGATGATACCATCACTATAATGACAGGCGGAATGACCTATTTTGTTCTGCTTCAATTAAACCTTTACTGTTTCCCGTTGTTTTAATGGGTGTTTTACAGGTAATCAATATTTATAGAGAAATATTTTAGCTAAGACGTGTACACAAACTCATCAGAAAGAAAATGAAAACACAATAAAATAAGGACAAACAAAACACACACACAAAAATACAATACGAAAACATGTACACAACTAAAAACACGAAAAAATTCAGAAAAACAAAACTTAATCATATTATACTCCATAAATAAGAAAACAAAGGAAAAAATAATATATAGTTTTAGAACATTTCATTTCACTTTTTCGAACCAAAAATTAATTTCCTACTTGATCGGCACCTGCTGTGCTTTGCGCGTGCGCAGAAGTCAACGCAAATGAACAATCAGTGTTTGCGTGAGCTTTCAACGTGATGAAACTTTATCCTTAATAACACCAAGATTTCAAAAGGTACGGATAAAATTGTTAAAATTTTGATCAAATTTGATCGATTGTAGTCAGTTTTAAGACAGACCTGTCCTTAGATATCATCTCTTGTACATGTAAATGAAACTGAAATTGCGGCTTTTGGTTCGTCGCTTATCTTTCCGATAAACAAATCGCAAAACGAAGGATGAATTGAAGTTTTCAATCAAAAGTGACAATCAAGTAGACACAAGAAAAAATTGTTATAGGAAAGAACACTTAAGCAATAGCGAGACTACCTTTTTGTGGTGTAGTTTGCTATTCAATCTAGAATTTCTTTTCTCAGCTGGATCGGAGGCGCGTGTGATTGATTCTTTTTGTGTCGCTTTTATCGTCTTGTGCCGGGTGGTCATTTATACCGGGCGTTTCAAGTAGACTAAATATTATAGGCAAGCACGCTGGGGTGATCAACTGGGATCCCTTGTGATTGTGATATAAGAAAAAGAAAGCAAGAACAAAAATATATTAAAAAAAAAAAAAAAAACAGAAATAGGAATGGAAAGAATTCTAGACGAGAAAGAACAGAAAGACTGAAAAAAGAAAGACAGCATTAGTGAAAGAGAGAGAGCGAGAAAGAAAGAATGAAAGATGGTAAGAAAGAATGAATGAATGAAAGAAAGAAAGAAAGAAAATAAGTAAGAAAGAATGAATGAATGAATGAATTAATGAATTAATGAAAGAATTAATTAATTAAAGAAAGAAAGAAAAAAAGAAAAAAAGAAAGGAAGAAAGAAAGAACCAACAATTAAGAGAAAAAAGATTGAACGAAAAAAAGAGATGGAAAGAAAGAAGCTAGGAGATAAGGATAGAAGGGAAGAGGGAAAGAAAGAAAGAAAAATAGAAAGAATGAATGAATGAATGAATGAAAGAACGAAAAAAAAGAATTATAAAAGAATGAAAGAATGAAAGAAAGAAAGAAGAAACCTGCAAACTTCAAAGCAAAAAGCAAACTAATTAACTTCAATCATTTTTTCTAGTTCTTGACACTTCTTTTTCCTAGGGAAGCTAACAGGAACTGCTGTAACAAAACACTATTAAAAAGCCTTAGCCACGCTGAAAGCTTCTCAGTTACATACAATCGTCTTACATTACAAGTATTCATTTCGCGGTGACTAAAAAATTAATATATATAAAGTCAAGGAACTTAATTTGATCGATTACTGATTGGATTATCTTTTAGGGAGTGGACATATTGAAAGGGCATTTATATAATCTTCTAACGTCGTTCTATCGATATATACATATATTTTAATTAACACTGGTTCACGACATTTTTATAGTATTATGTACTACTATAGGGTAGATCAAAAAAAGTATGACGGTAATGTTACTTTTTCGCTAGCTCACTGGGGATCGTAGGTCTCTTGACAGTCGTCATGTTGGAGGACATCAAGAAGACATTTTCCCCCTCCAATATGGCGGTGGTAATACAAACAATAGATGCTTCATTTCATGATTAGAATAAAACTAAACTTTGTCATGAATTTTTATATGTTTTGAAGATTTTTATTCTTTACACTAAATTGCTTAAAAAATGCAGTGCCCGCAAGGTTCCGGCTTTAGTACTAGTTCTTTGCCTCGATCGGTCAAAACAGTCCATTGGCACGTGGTCTTCATAAGCTAGGATATATCTATGAAATAGCTGTCGGAATCCATTTCTTTTTACACATGAAATACTGAAGGTATTTGACATGACAGCTTATGAAGTATTGTAAATGTAGTCGAGGTGGCAGCGCTGTGGATCTTCTTGTCGAGACCTGTCAGCACTTTCTCACTAAGCTGACAAATCTGACTAATCAAAGTCCTGCACTTTCTTCATAATTAATTGGCAAGAGTAAATATTGATTTATATTGATCGTTTGTTTATAAGTTTGTATTTGTTTACATTGGTTTAATTTAAGTTTGAGTTTGCTCGAGATACGTCACCTCCCTTCTCAGTTCTCTCTCTCTCTCTCTCTCTCTCTCTCTCTCTCTCTCTCTCTCTCTCTCTCTCTCTCTCTCTCTCTCTCTCTCTCTCTCTCCCCGTCGCTGTCTCAGTCTCTCTCTGTTTTCCTGTTTCTCTCTCAGTTGCTTAACTTTGAAGCTGCCGGCTCAACCACCTTACAAACCACATTTCTTGTTGCCGTGCGAGAAAAACCTGTACAAATCAGATAACCCTGCCCAAGGACCACAAAAATCTAGTTATATCGATAAGTTCAGTTTGAGGAAATTGCCAATTATTGATTATAGAAAAAAAAAGATATTTGCATACACGCGTGTTCCCTATTATCGAAAGTGCAATGAGAGATAGATGACAAAAAATAGCACCATATTGAACGACATCACAAAAGAAACTAACAAATAGCGCTTTTATTTTGTTCAATTGCGTCATCCAACATGGCGGCTATGACACAAACACGAACGCACAAATGGTACAAAATTCTTTGCAAAGCTTAAAACCGGACATTTCGAGATAGAGTTCTTCAAGTCTTCTTCTCTTAGCACAGTTATACACGCGATCGAGTATTTATCGATATCGTATCTCAAGCCTATTATTTCCACACGTGCGATATTGTCCATATTGGCCTAATCAATGGTTCAAAGAGAATGGTGTATATATATATATATATATATACATATGTACATTAATACTTCTCTAAACGATAAGCAAGATTAGTCTTATATCAACTTTGAATATCTTGAATCTACATGATTATGAAATACTCTGTGAATATCAAAGGCTCCGTTGTATGATATTGCCGACTCAAGATTTTGTAATCGACCTTTAGATAGTGAAAAATACAGTTGTGTCTTACTACTATAGGTTTGCCTTTGAACCTGCCACTGAACCAATGAATATGTAAGAAAAAATCCATTTATCAATTTTTTTGATGCGGACTTGTTGGCGCTTAGGCGTAAAATGAATTCCTTTTCTTTTGATAAACATTTGCTGATTCAGATGAAAGGAATGCAATCAACGAAGGTTGGGATTTGTGTGGACATATCATGCAGTGAAATTACTGTCGACTATTTTGAATGCTATTATTAAAGCACTTTATAAAAATCAAGACACTCGCTAAATATTGAAATAACGGGTATTTATTTCAGCAAAATATAATGTTCGTTTGACAGTCAACCCTCAGAGAGATCAGTCAAAGCAGTGATGCTACATTTAATTTTAGAAAGAAATGACATCAGTTAGGGAATTGAAGTCGTTTGACTTTGTGATGAAACTTTTTTTTTTTTTCTGTCTGTTTCTCTCTCTCTCTCTTTTTTGGGACCTATTTTTTCCTTGTTTTCGTCCACGTGCAGGCTATTTAGCCATAATGATTTCAAGACCCTAATTGCTCGTAAAAAAAACTCTTACAGGTCAAAATGAAGCAGGTGGACTTAAGTGTGGACAAGGGTAGAAAAAATGGCATGCATATTACTAATTCATACCGAGATCAGGTGGAACTACTACCTGCGAATGATGACCCAAGTATAATAGAACATCAGGTGGTGACACAAATCTCTATAGTTTATGATTTATCCAATGAACATAATGAAATAAACGTGCGATAATACTTTATTGAAATCATCAAAAATTCCTCGTAGAAAACTGAGATAGTAAAGTTTGTTTTGAGGTTTCTAATTAGGTTCTTGATTTAAATGACTTTTTCATAACACTCATCAAGCTAATCCACAAACGGTTTGGATATATATCATCATCAAGATTTTCTGAAAAACAAGAAAAATATGTCAGAACGAAGACGAAGAGAGGTTATTTTTAGATAAACTGCCGATCAAACCACAGTCTTTTTCTTGTCTAAACCAAACTTAAGTAGCGAGGGAAATTGCTTTTCATTGAGTGGAACAGATGACGAGACGTTCGGTAAGAACTAAAAGAAAAGTTGTCAAGTTTCAGACATTGCGACTAACCAACGAATAAGAGTTGAATTCCAAGCTAAAACAAAATATAACAAAAGGAAGTGACTTTATAAAAACGGACAAAATGACTTAAAACAAAGTGTATTAGAGTTTTTTATAAACATGACAGATAAAAGTGTCTGATATAGATTTTATGTAATCTTTTTGATGACGTATGCTTAGCTAGTTCCTTTTTTTCCAGTGATGAAGCTACAATACAAAATGGCCGTCACTAAACCACGGATTTCCAAATATATCGAGTGCATGTAGACTAGCTTTTTGGACTTTCATTAACCCAAAGAAGAAGGATTGGAGTTTTATCAGGGTTGGTGGAGTCGCACGTGTCAAATGTGATTGAGTGAACAAAGATTCCCGACAACCCCCAGGGCACCCATTAATGAACCGGCACTCTTGGAAGAGCGTGCATACGTTCTCTTCATATTCAAACGATAAACTCTTGGAACCAGACTTCTTAACTTTGTATAAAAGCATGTGTTAAGACACATACAATTAAATACATTTTGAAACGAGAAGGTAAAGATCGTTTTAACATTAGTCTCACGGGCAGGTATATTTGCCTCCAGGTATATAAGATTCACCCCAGACAACTGCCTGCACTTCAGATAACATTTCTAAAGGTTTAGTCCCAACACATGCAAAACGTTCACTTCTAAACAACAGTAAAGTCACATGGTATTCGAGTTGTCTGGAACTCAGAATGTTCAGCTAAGGAACGAAGTGTTTTGAGTTTGTTCTCTCGCGAGCCTAAATATGCCCAAAGCACTTCATACAACAATCACTCATCTTTGATAAGTTTTAAGCCTTTGTAGGAAGGCACTCAATTCCAGGCATAGTTGAGTGAAGAGATCATACATTCATATCTGCGATCATGAATAAAGGCCTCTCCTACTCCCAAAGAAACTTTCCGCGATTCATCATCCGGGGATATTTTTCCACAAATCCTTCTTAACGCTCGTGATTCGATTATATGCCTCCATCGCCTTCGAGTGAGAACATAAGCCGGTTTTTTAGGACGACAGCGGTAAGTCAAACACAGTTATACGCATTGAAAAGAGCTTTAAGAGATAATTCTTGTATTTGGTAAAGATTGGGAGATCGGAAGGTCGTTAATAGGATCACCAAGAATGCATAAATGAATTTTTCTTAGTTCACTAAAATCCATCAAATGTTTCTCTGAATAACTCACACTTATCCTTACAGCATTTTTTCATAATATGTAATTAAATTATCGACCACTGTTTCCTTCTGTTAAGCACAGATTCATGTCATCAAAGACAAGAGTTAAATTCGTCATTCCTGTTAATCCTTTAAAAATACTTTTCTCTCGGTTGCCTTGACAACCAAAGATAAAAAAACGTCAAATTTGTTGATGCGATTCTTTAGTAGTACAAAGGTTATAATCTCATCGATGAACGCTAAAGTGACAAATGGAGCGAGCATAAGTGTTTTCGTGGGAATTTATCTTCCTAAAACAACTCGTAATTTTCAGAAATTAGAAAAAAAATTGGAAAGCGAAAAGTCACATTTTTTTTTTTTTCTACGTTGCTTCGTGCATGTGCTAATTAATTTTACATATATCACTTCTTTAAAATTGCTTTCCGAAATCTTGAGTTGCAATCAAATTTTTCAGGGATTTGGAAGCCGCTCAAGATAACGCCTTTGCTCCTCATTACCATTAAAATGAGCTCAAAATTGTTGAACAGTTTAGTGGTAAGGCGGTATGATTGACTTTTGGAACAGTCGAAGGAATACCGCTAAGGGATCAGGATCCTATATCGTAGCCAAGTACATGTATAATACGGCTACTTAAAAGTATAGATTATAGCCAAAAATGGGGCTGATTTTAAAGACATCAAATGTCAAAAACAAAAGCCTATGTTCTTAGCTTCAAGTAGGCGAGTTTGAGGCTTGCGATTATTACTAAATTAACTTCACGAATGACAGCTTTTGGCTATGTTTTCGCTTCTTCTTTCCAATCTCTTTTCTTTGTACATCATCGTTTAAATATTTATAACTTTAATTCATTGCCGAGAAAATTACTTGAAGGGATACTGGATTGGTAATAATAAAAAAATATCGTTGTGTTTAATTTTTTTGTTTCTGCTTGAGGTAGTCGACTACAAAGGGCCAGAAAGCGCTAACACTCGATCGATAAAGAAGATTGTCGTCATCACCAAAATAGGACCGATTCAAAATGGTATCAAATTTGACTCAAGTCAACAACTTCTGACAAGAACATGGTTAGGACGGTAATAATCATAGTTAATGTTCTTTCAGCTGCTTATCGCTTGTCAGTACTCGGATCAATGTTTTTTATTTGCGACGTGGAAAACAAACGTGGCCAGCAATCGCGACGGGTTGAATAAAAGGACGCTGTGGGTGACTCGCGGGAAAAATCGAATATGTTTATGTTCTGCTACAGACTATAAGTCTTGGCGTACTATTCGATAACAATCGACGGTTTTTGTGACAATGAAAGGAAAAAGCGAAAGTTTAGAGGCCTAAGGGGGGAAGCTAGGAATACAAAAAAAAACAAAAAAACTTAGAAATATTTTATTTTAGTCTAAGTTTTTATCTTCTGTTTGGTCTCCTATGGCTTCCTGAAATACGTGATGTAACTCGTAGAACAAGACCAAAGTCGATGGATGAGCCCAAGAGATTTCGTTAAGACATTCGCACATGCTGAAGTTGGCCACATTAATGATTAAAGCCCGCGTAGTCTTCAGTGGGCGGTTCATCACTTGTCACGATCGGTTCTGGTTTCAATTTCGTTGAAAGTCCCATTCAGCATCTCATACTTTCAACACAAACAGTCTATGGTTTAGGAATGATGTGTTTGGACGTACTGCCAAGCTACCACTCAATAGCGGTTGATTTCTATCATGAATTATGGCTTTAGAATCATCGATTGAAAACTAGACATTCGTGTGACATATATATCTCAGTGTTTGGTATGAGTTTTTCTTTTTATTTGCTTGATTAAACCATCGATAACGTTGGGCTTACAACGTTGCTTGAATCACACCGACGTCTATCAGCTGTCCTTTGTTGACATTCTCTTTGGTTCTCCAGGCTTTTGTTGGTTGACTATTGCAATCGTAATCAAAGGATGGCCTTAATTTCCGTTGTCTTCAAAACCCTTTCTCGTACGCTTCAAACAAAGAACCCGGAAACCACAATAACATAGCCAGTTGTAACACAACCTTCGAATTAATCGAGGGATTTAAAGTGCTTATTCTAGTTAAATCTATTCAGTGAGTGAATTGACACTTGGCTTTTTATTTCTAATTCTTCTAGGTTCCTTGTCTTTTCAAGTCGCCGTGATAAAGCGAGAGAGAGGGATTATACGGTGTCAGCCAAACCGGAAGTCACTGGCGTGCTCCCTCGAAGGGACATTTCCGTTTCTCACTGCGCAGACTCAGGACAAGCAGATTTAAGTCCAAGCTATGTAAAGATGTGGTTGAAAAATGGCCTGTAACTGTCATCGGATGGTTTTCTTCAATCTTCTTTTGCTTTTGCTCTTGTTGGAGAAAGTGATAGGCGACAGAGGTGAGTGTTGCAAAAATAATCCCTCACTGAGGCTCGTGGTTACTGAGACGCTTAGCAAGGGAAGTCTTTGAGGGACGGCCCGTTGACAGCTTAGCAGAAGGGCCACAGAACCTAAACGCTGTACATTATTGTAGCCGTAAAGTCGAGCACTATAAACTAGACTTGACCCTAGCCAATTCAGGGGGAATATTTATTTTTATCTAAACAAGATATATGGACATAAGAGTTCCAGATCGTGATAAAAACGACGTCAAAATTCTCAATCTAAAATAGCGTTCGCGGACATCAACAACTCCGCAAAACTTCAAGTATGCGTTCTTCTAGCTGATAACCGCCGAATCTTGGTACTTATATGTGACATTTGAATTTCAAAGGCGATTTATTGTCTCACGTTTAAGTGAAAATCAGTTAATACTACTTTTTATACATTTTTTGAGTCGTGAAGTATATATACAGTGTATTGGTATCCCGTGTATACTTCCCACGCGGCCCTGTCGAACCAAACATTTCTCCGGTGCAGCTAAGCGTAAATACCTTGAAATTACAAAACATACTCATGGATTTAGTTATTCTAAATGAATTTACTTCCGCACTCCTGAAGTCGGCAGGATATATCTGCGATCCCTTGTAATTAAATGGGTCTTTGTATTAATAGTCTAGATAGTTGTATACTCCTCAGAGTGTTCGTGGTTTCAGTCTCGCCTTGGTCATTCATTGATGCATGGTGTCTCCGCTCAAGCTTTATTCTATAAACATGAACTCCCAAATTTTGCACCTTTTAATTCCAGAAAACCTATTCATTGTCATTTCGGAATTAAGATTTAAGCTCTTGAGGATTAGAGTGGTCTGTTTTTGCGGTTTCAGATGATATTTCTTTTTCGAGTACAGCTGAATATAAACTAAATCTTCCCATCTGCTATTCATTCGGACGAGACGAGCCATTTCAACTCTAAACTAATCGATACAACTCGCTCGGGACCAAGAATAACTGAAAAAAGTTTATATTATCACCCATGGTTTACTTCCATATCTGGAGAAAGTCTCGCCAAAATCTTAGAACTGATCAGCAATTATGTGTGACCTGATAAATGTGAACAAAATGTAATTTTTTAAACAATGGAATATATTTTCAGACGGAAAATAATTTTGGCGAGCAACTTCAGCACTGTGTTAGTAAACATTGATGTATGTAAACAGATCTAAATTTGAACCAGTAATAATCGTTTCACCAAAGAAAAACTTGTATTTCACCCAAAGAATTTCTGTTAATCTAAACTGTAATTAGTTTTGTCTTCACTTAGGAATAACTCTTAATTTTTCAGCTCCAAACAAGCTCGAAATACTCGAAGCATAATTGGACAATGCGGAATTTTTTAGTATTGTCATGGCTTTGATTATAAATCTCTTGTCTTGTTGCTTCAAGATTATTTTATGTGCGAGCTCGCATTATGTTATAGCTCGTAGGCGTATAATGTTTATCGGGCAATTTAAGCAATATACTTCTATTTGGTTGACAGTTTTTTTGTAGAAATTAAAAAAAAATCTTATGAGTTTCATCGTTACTGACAATTCGTTTCCTGAACTCCTTCAGTGTAAGATAATTCGTGAAATTTTCAAATAACCTAAAATGCTAATGAATTATTTTTGACACTACAAGTTAATAAGACAGAGTACAATTTTCTAGGTATTATCAAACAAGTTTTTCTGAAAAAGGCGGGCAAAAGAAGCCATTTTAATGCCATCAATTTGAGTTCCCTGAATTAGGGATTTTCACAACCGCATAAATTCACTTTAATTATAGCTTAGCTTATGTAGATATTTGGCGATGTGGTGATAAATTGACTCCCTATTTGCACTATTAACCTCGTGTCAAAAATCGTTTAACAATCTGACATGTTTTTTCTTGGAGGCTTTCGGCGTCTCTGGGTGATCTGAAAGCTGGTGGAAAGCGATTCATATTTAAGCAAGTTAGGCGTCTGCCCGGTAATAACCAATATATAGTCTGCGTGGACGTATATGTTAAGAATTCAAGTACTTTGGGTGATATATAAGTTTTTATCAAAAAATGAACTGATTTCAGTGACTTTCTTCTGAACTCATCTAAAGTACTTAGAAAACTGTTTTGTTTGAGATGACAGATGCAGTCAAAGGACTTAGAAGACAGACAAATTAGTTTAGGAATTAGTAGGTTCTTGAATATTGTGGCTACGTCTTATATTCCATGTGGCAAAACTCCATCTGATAACATCGTACATAATTCTGACAACATCAGCTAGATTGTAAAAGAAAACTAGGGTGGATCAGATATCTTCCATCCTAAATTAATGAAATATGTTTTCGCGGGCAATCCCATAGCCAATATCAGTTTATGTTTTCAATGAATTTTTGCACAATGGTCGACAGCATGTTGATGTAAATATACTTGTCAGTTGCGTTACGCTTGCCAATTAAGTCATGGGAAAAGAATTCAAGTGAAACAACTCATATGTAGGCGAGAATAGGAACGAGAAAAAATTCTCAGGGTCCTTCAAAATGCGATAACCTCGACGACCTCGTCTACTCTATATAATCGCTTATTTTTCCACCGCTGTTTCAAATGTCATAGATTTTATAGATATGTTGTTTCATGGCCAAAATCGGACAATAGACGCTCTTTGTTTTGTGAATATGCTTCGTCCTTCGTCACAAAAGCTTGTTTTTTAGCACGAGATATATTTTTCCTGTTTTCAAGTGACAGGCTTTTAGTACATTTCACACACAGCAGATGTCCGTCGTTTATTTCCATGCAAATTTATGATAATTTGAGGCTTCACTTTAATTCTCGTACATTAGTTTAATAGGTTTGACAATGTCCTGACCCATATCTGTTAGCCAAAACCAACCAAAGGAAAATTCCTAGTTGGCTTGATAGCTTTTGTTTGATTCTGATCGTAATAATATATATTCTGAAAATTAAAGACCAAAGCAGTGCAAAAAAGATTTTATCAGCCGTAGTCATATTTGTTTTGGTCAACGTAGCCAAAATCACGGTGGAGGGAATTGTAGATAGCATGTAGCTCGTAGCTGTTTTCCGTTACGTTACAAAAAAATACCATTTTACCCTCCTTGCTCGATCGGCTGAGTATATGCCGCAGGGATCGGTCTTGGGGCCTTTTTGACTCGGTATGAACAAAATCTGACAAAGTTTATTTATTCACATTTGCTCGATCGCTTCTACTGCAATATTACAAAACGGCGATCATTTTAATTTCCACCACAAAACTGACCAGAAAGGGTTTCTCTTCCTGAGAAAGGGTATTGCTATTCAGCAGAGATCGGTTCTTGGTCCACTTTTCAAAATTCACAACAACCAAAAAAGAAAAGAAAAAAAAAATTCTCCCTGTCCAGTAGTTTATATTGTTTAACATTCAAAATATTTCTCTTTCTAATTCTGTTATCAGTTTATCACTAGCTTTGCTTTCGCTTCGGTTGAAGCAAATATTCCTTGAACAACAAGAACATTTACCACGACTCGGAAACTTAACTTGTGTGGTAAAAAAAAGTTACTGAAGAAATCAAGTTCGGATCATCATTATTTCCGTGAATCGCAGCTAATCACAGATACTTTGAATACCAAAAGGTCTTGTGGAGTCAGTTATAAGAGCTATTTCCCAGCTAAGATAAGGCCTCCCTCTTAACTTTATCAGATTATATTCGTACTGCAAGTTATACCAAACATTCTTCGTTATTGCCATTTATGGACGTGAGTCTCTGTGTTTTCAAATTTTGTTTTTTCACCTGTGTCAATAACTAAGTAAAATGCCAACATTAAAACCATATAATTTAAGAAATAAATACAAAACTTTCGTTACAGTTCTGTTTGATCTTCAACCGTGATTGACAAATATTTGAATTTTTTTTAAAATCTAGAATTGTTCCTTTATCATTGCATTTTTAACATAACCTTTAATAAGTTCAATAATTTGATTACCACACAAGACAGATAAGCATTTCCGTATTTGTGAATTCTGTGTATTAAAACCCCCGGTGAAAATGTCAATATTTATAAAGTGTTGGTCCCAAAGCGTTTAGCTGATTGACCCAATGTCATAATAGTGATGAAAAGAATAGTATGTTTTGGAAATCAAACTGGCGAGAACAACAGGTACGCCTTTGAACGCGCGTACCACCTCCTTGGATGTTTTGCTAACCTTCACATGCTGTAGATATTCAATTCGTTTTTATAAAGTCGCTTTGTAATGAACCAAGTGCCCCAATTATACAATTAGTTGGGTCATCAAGATAAAAATGGCCCCCTACCGCGAACTTTTAGATAATTTGTTTTGATAAGCAATATACAACTAGTATCTTAAGTTGAAAATCAAATAATGCGGTTTTCCTTCCTTTTCCTTTCTCGGCTCCTTATCTAGGGCGATTTTGGTCAAGCTCCTTCTTGTTTTCAATGACTAGTTGTATATTGAATATTTTTTGTCTAACGTCATCCCTACAACAGTACAGAAAATTTAAAAAGCATCTGTTTTCTACTTAAGAATTGGTATCTAAAAACGTCGATGATTTTCGCCCGTATATTTAGTGCTGCGCATGTCTGTAAATTGTTTAGGAATACTATTATTTATTTTGGGGAAATTAAGCTAATTAATTGGCTTAATAGGAATCAAATGGTTTTTACACCAAAGTGGTTTTGCCTTGAGTTAAATCAAGCAAGCTGTCACTGATTTTGGACACTTTATATTAATGTTACGTCATGTACACTCACGAAAACGTGTAGCCTTACTAAATCTTTTTTGTCACTCCTAACTAATCGTTTTTTGTATATATTTCGATTACGTTTCATTGAGTACAAGTCATAGGTGTTATAAGTGGTTTCGAGAGCAAAAAGTCATAGTACTTTTCATTTCGTTACGTATTTTTAGTGCTGTCTTTGAAGCCATTTTGATTCGATTGATCCCGAATTAAACTTATTGAATTTCACGTACTTGCTTGAGGGTTTGTTTTATCCAGAAGTGATTCCGTTTGATAATGAAGCCCTCCTGCAAAGAAAAAGGTTTAGAAAATAATGAAGAAAAAAAAGAGGGAAAAAGTGAGAAAAATAGATATTTTGCTAGGTAAGAAAAGATCATAATGGACCTATTTATAGAATTAAAATTAAAAGCTATTTGACAGAAGAAGAAAATGGCATTAAGGAGGAAGAACGGATCGAGTGAACAAAAAAAAATTGAACTACGAAATACAATAAATATACAATAAATGTATCGAAGACATCTTCGAAGGGGGGAATAAAAAAAGAATAAAGGAAAAAAGAAAGAAAGAAACTCAAAGAGAGCAAAAAATAAATTAGTAAAACAACAGTCTGATCTAAAAGCCGATAAAAATACCTTTATGTGATTTTTTTTTTTTTAAATTAAGCTATCAAATAATGAGCATACATGCCTTGAACAAGGAGATCGAACGAAAGAAAGGTTTCACCTTAGATTATACTCTAGAATAAGACCTGCTGTTGTTTCAATTTACTTATTTTAATTTCAATCTTTTCCCATTTCAAGTTCAAATAATGAGTGTGCCTGACAAGAGCAAGGCAACATGGAAGTGGACTTGGACACCCAGTGGCACACAGACCATGGTACGTATTTTTGTATCATATCCGACTCCGTAAGGAGGTTTCAAAAGATTTTGTCAATTTTTGCATTATATCCTGGAACTTTGTGTTTGACTAACAGGTGGCGTGGCGTAAGGTCATTGAACAGCAAAGTTTGAGTCACTTGATTGAATGATAGCTGGGCTGATATTTTCCATTCTCTATAAGGCGGTTATACGTATCGGCCAATGGAGATTTTGTATCTGATTAGAATAGATTCAAGAATCTTTATTTCGCTTATCAAGTTTAAATAGGTTATATTTACATCATTGTATAAGCTACACAAGAATGAAACAATATATAGATAAGAAGGAAGTCGGAGGGGAAGGAAGAAAGGTAGAAGAGAGAGAGAGAAAGAGAGAGAGAGAGAGAGAGAGAGAGAGAGAGAGAGAGAGAGAGAGAGAGAGAGAGAGAGAGAGAGAGAGAGAGAGAGAGAACGAGCGAACGACATAAATAAATAAACAAATAAATAGATAAATAAACAAGGAAGGAAACTGTCAAAAATGTAAGGATGACCTAGAAAGTTTAAGTTTCGCCTTTTAATTATAATTTCATTGATTGTATCTCTTTAATTCTTTCTCCAGTGGAGCTTTGCTACATTACTTGAAGACTCCAAGACTAAAATATATTACTACGCATGTGATGTGGCACCAAGGGGACAACCGAACACGTGGTTACGAAGTGACATCATCGAAGTTCAGCATGCTAAAAGAATTGACATCACAATAGACTATGCAGTACAAAACTGCTCTGCAATTAGAAATGCCCAACAGTGTAAACATGAATTCGATTTATATGCTCACCAGACATCGAATATTTATACGCCTGACAAAATTCCCGATCCTTATTTGACCCGCGGGTCTTTCTATGAAAAAATAGGCACGTTGAAACCTAAGGTGATATCGGTACCCAAGCTACAAGAGGCACAGAATTTTGAAACGCATTCTTTCAAGATAAGACCTGGGAATAATTATGTCTACCTGGCTTTGCACTACAGAGGAGGTTGTTTGGTTGTTTATGGCGTTCATGTGCATTATTATCGATGCCCGTCTTTGGCTTTGTCTTCAAGTCTTATTCAATTGCCGCTGACCACTTCACCTGCTAACGGCTCAGTTCAAGTGAAGGGGTCTTGTACGGAGCACGCTGAACCAATGACAAATGTTAATGATTTATTTGGATATTGTGAAGCTGATGGAAAATGGAGCAAAGATTTGAATAGAGGGGAGTGTCTCTGTGAAGCTGGCTTCGAGAAGGTGTTCGTTAACTCGGGATCTGAATGCAAAGGTAAACGAAGATAATGATCATGTTAACGATAATATAAAGATGGTGGTGATAATGATACGGGGAATATACTAAAGAAACTGAAAAGCTAATGAAAATGCTGGATTACCACGAGGAGTGCTAACACTGCGGTACTGGGGATGGGGGGGGGGGGGGGGGGGAGGGGGGAGGGGGGAGGGGAGCACACGGATCGACCACGCTTGAAAAAAAGACAATAAATAGGCCCCTCTCGTTTTAAGGGGACTATAGCCCCTTTCACTTTAAAATGCGCACCGCCGTCTCTATGTTAATAGCGAGTTTAAGATTTACAAAATATGACGGCGACGTCAACCGACTTCAATGTCAATGACTTCGCTTTAGGGTTTCGTGCCTTCAAAGTCTGTGTTCCCTGTGGATGAGTTGACTGTATTCACAATGTTTTGAATGAAATCCCAATGAACAGAAATTCAAAGAGAAATAATTTACACTCCCGGTTGACGTCACCGTCGTAAATGTAAGATTTAGAAGCTTCTCAGGGGAACATGCAAGGGACATGTTGCAGAACCTTCTGCTTTGGACAGGTGCACAATTTGCTACTAGTTCCACTCCCCACAACCAACAACAACAGCTCAAAACCTTAAATCCGATCCTGTTTCTTCCACTTAGCTTGTCCCAAAGGTACATACAAGAGTACGGTCAATAATACCAGCTGCACGCCGTGTCCAGGTAACAGTAAACACGTCAAGGACAGAACGAAGTGTCAATGTAAACCTGGTTACTTTAGATCGGAAACGGAGGCCGTGTTTTACAACTGCACACGTGAGTACATTCTTGATACAATTGGGGTTTTTTCAGACTTTCGCAATCCACTCGCCTTCCCCCTCCGACTCCCCTCCCCCTCCACCTCCACCCTTTCTTACAGTGCTTTTTTGTAGCACCCGTGAAATCTAATGATTTCTCGTTGGGAGAAAATGGGGTTTCAATGGATGTTAATCAAAGTGTTTCCAGGACGTTGTCGGAATTGAAAACTAGAAGTTCCAAGGGCACGTGCTTATGGAATGTCATGGAAACGCTTTGCAAGGCCACCAATCTCTACTTCTTCAGGACAGCAATTATCGCGTCCGTTGGGTAGCACTGTAATATTACACTTACACTCTGTGGCAAAGGGCGACCCCGACTGTTCTACTTGTCTACGATGTAAAATAGGCCTTTTCAGCGGGAACGTTTCCCGTTTTGATAACTCCTGTCTTGCACTCCCCCTTGAGTATTGTTTTTATATGGATGAATCTCGCTCCAAAAAAAATCGTTTTCGAGAGAATGGCACGTAGCCGAAAAAACACATTAGGTTCAAGTAGCCATTAATTGGGTCTGTTTTAATGACTTCTTGATGATCGATAAGTCGTATTAGAAGACATTTGCCCTCGTATTGTCTTTAGTTGTTAGGCTTTATCTCAGTAGGAACCCAGTAAGATGATAATCCCTTAAGGCGGATCACCATGAATTTGGCTTTTTCTATTAAAAACTAATCTTGAATTCTTTTTGGTCCACTATTCTTAGAACCTCCTTCAGCACCTCTCGAATTAGACACCGTTTTCTTCAACGCCACTTTTGTAAGAATGAAATGGTCATTACCGTCTGACCTCGGAGGCAGGTCAGACTTGTATTATCAAGTGGAGTGCATAAGATGTGACGACGTAGGGAATGAGTGCACGGAGGAATGTAGTCCCAAGGTCAAGATTTATCTTAAGGAAATCACCAATGTCTCGACTCTTGCTAACGTTAAGCACTTATCTGCCTACAAGTATTATAAGTTCAAGGTGTTTGCTAAAAATGGAGTCAGTCAAGTAGCCGAGAAGAACAAAATGGAGGCTGCTTTTTCTGAGGTCAAATTGCGGACAAACGAAACAAGTAAGTAGAACATCTTTTTTTCGAATTGATTTTTGGAGTGAGGATTCTGTTTTACAGTGCAAATCGAAAAACCGTGGGCACCCAGAAATATTTCAGAATATACCTCTTTACCTTCGTTGTTTGTTATGCCCATTTCAGACCATGTGATGCCACTCTTGGGAGTTGATTCTTTCATGTGTAAATATTTCAACAAAAGAATATATCTCAAGGGAATGTCATGTGGTCTGAAATGGGCAATTTGCATACGAAGGTAAAGAGGTCTATTCGAGTATCGCTCGTTCAACAATCTGAAACAACTCTCTAACTGCAAGAAATTCGACTGATTCGTAGTCAGATATATTTCTTGCAGTTAGAAAATCGTTTCATATTGTTCAACGAACGATAAACGATTTCTGAAAGATATACTCTATCTTTGTTTCACAGTTCCAGGAGTTCCAGAGATAATTATAGCTAAATCTCTAAGCTCGTCGTCAGTCTTCTTAAGCTGGAACGTCCAAGAGAAAAATGGCGTGATCGTGTATTATCAAGTAGTTTACTATCCTGTGGATCAGCCGTCTAAACGAAAAATACTTAACACTACCTCGACTAATGCTACTATTAATGGTCTGCAGCACGGAAATGAGTATTATTTCCAGGTAGGATACACTGTAATGGCCCATAAAATCAATTATAGTTGAAATCAAATATGCACATTGGTAATTTTGAACTAGGGTGTCCGGGGAGGGGTGATTGCCAACCGACGTCTTGACCAATGCTTCAAAGTGTCTATTCTTCAATTTATTTTTATTTACAGCGCTTTTCATATTTCTGCGACCTGCCAACTCCAAACGTCTGGCGTCTTAGCTTCCGTCAATCAAACTTACAATGGGCCGAGTTCATTCCGATCGCGAGCGATAAAGAAATTCCCGTGTAAGAATGGCTGTCTAGTCAAGAGAATTCCCTTATTGCTCGATCGGAATGAACTCGGCTCGTCGTAAATTTGATTGAACGCGATCGATCCCTAGTTCCCAAGCCCCTGCGCAATTTCGAAATGGCTAATACTAAGATACTCCCCTGTTTTATAGGGAATATAGCTATTCCCTTTGATCCTATACTTGTAGCTCATTGTGTTTAGATCTAATTTCTGTAATTCGAATTCTTGTCAAGGTTCGAGCGGGAACGAAACATGGTCTTGGACAACCAAGTAGAACAGAGCAGCTCCTTCCTCCTGGAAAGATTAACAAAATGCGTAAGTAAAATTCCAGAAAATTCCAACATTTGTGACTCATATATAACTTTTAAAGATACCGTAGCAAGGGGTGGGGGGAGGTCTCGTACCAAGGGGTGGGGGGAGGTCTCGTACCAAGTGGGGGGGGGGGGGGGGGGAGGTCTCGTACCAAGGGGTGGGGGAGGTCTCGTGCCAAGGGGGGAGAACGCTGTCCTTTGTGGTCGTTCTATTTCGCATTCTTACTGGCTATTTCAGAGTTCCCAGGGAATATTTTGATTGGGTTTGAATTCAATTTCCTCTTCAGTTTGTTTTTTGGTTTATTTGTTTGTTTGTATGTTTGTTCGTTCGTCTGTCGTCCGTCCGTCCATCCATTCTTTCGTTCGTTCGTTCGTTCTTTCTTTTTTGTTTGTTTGAACATTTAAAAAGAAATTTTCTCCTCCTTTAATTTCTAGCTTTTTCGTGGGAGATCTTGGCTGGGATTGTTGGGGCTGCTGGTGTCTTCTTGATTCTCATTCTCATACTCGTCATCGTCTGTCTGCACCGAAAACGAAGGTGAGTACACGGTAAAATTGTTCAGCGGTTATCGCAAGTTGTATGACCCCTTTTATATTCTAGATGTTACAAGAAATGCCAGAGTATTTTGATCACAAATTGCTCCCTTGTGAATTCAGGACTTCGTTCGTAACTTTGAACACATCGTCTGCTTATAATAACATAACATACCAAGCACTTCAATAAAATTCTAAAATTACTGACAAATTCAAAAGAAAATCATTTAAAACAATCCTAGGTCTTTTGTAAGTTAGGAAGATATAGGTGCCTTATGGTCAGTTTCCAGACAGACTTCGTCATGTTAAACAAAAATATCTGTACCCAAGCTAGACCACAGTCCTCCACATTCGCTGTTCCAGAAAAGGTCCACAGCAATGAAAAACCACTTGTGAAGGATTGTGTGTAAGCGAGTTTGTGAATCGAACATATTCAGTGGCTTTGAAAATGTTTTTTTACGAGTTCATTAAAAACATAGAATACGAATGCAGCGTGCTGTACAGCGCCATAAGGGTGCATTCTGTTCCTTCATTCTCATTGGCTGAACGGCGTCAAACAATTCCGCATCCTATATTCATATTTTTCGCTTTATTCCAATACTCTAAGATAAACTTGATACTCAAAAAAGCCGAAAAATTAAAAATACCACAAACGTATATAAAAGATTTAAAGTCCATATCTCTTAATCAGGAAAAAAAACAATTTCAAATCAACATATCACACGGTTAATCACTGATTAAAAACCCTGGCGACATACCAATTAACCGACTCAAAACAAATGCCCTTATCTTGAAAGAACCTTTAGAACCAATGTATCATTGACCGCCTTCAATTATTTATACCAGTCAATAGACTCTTAATCGTTCTGTTATTGAGTGTACAACGCATTACTGTTGCTGAAGTGTGCGGTTGACGGGGCTATTGGCTATTGAATATTTCACAGACAGTGTGTCTCTCTGAGTGTTGATTTGATGAGTAATTTGGTTTTTATTTTGCAGGAGATACATACGAGCACGTGCGTTTAGTATGGAGAAACTAGGTAGGTTTAATAACCTGCATTTTAAATGCATTAGTAACTTAATAATGTCAGAAGACCTCTTTAGCTTCGTCGTTTGCTGTGCCCATTTTAGACCATGTGATGCGTCTCATACACGTCTCTCATGTTTAAATATGTATATGTAACAACATTTGAACAAGGAATGTCATGTTGTTTGAGATGAATAATTTGCATACGAAACTGAAAAGGGTCTCCTCCTTCTAAAAATGCCCTGCGACCCTGGAGCCTTTTTTGGGTTTTCTCAATATTTCTGACGAGCACCTAACTCATTTGTAGGCGAGTATTCCCTTAAAAATCCCATGGAAATTTATGACACGCCAATAAACGTCCTCATGGTCAATGTACGTTATAAAATATCCCGAGCACCCCAGCCACCCTAGTTTGAGTCTAACGTTCCAACCACCCATCAACCACCACCTCCATTCCAACCCCTCTTCAACCCCCATTCCCATATCCACCTCCGTGATAAATGCATATCAAACTACAAAATTTAAACCGATTTCGCAAAACATTACCCGAAATACTTCGTATAATGAATAGCGCATTGCCATTTTGAAACCAAGGCAACTGTGAGCTACTCTGTCTTTGACCGACTCGGTGAACATTGGATTCATTTCATGCCGATTTTTTTTTCCCTACGTGAAATCTTTATATCCGTCTGCACATGAATGAGATCTCATTATCAAGTGATATGCAATAAAACAAAACAAAACAAAACAAAAAAAAGCATTTGATATTATGGTTGGAAAGGCAAGTTTGAAAATGAATCGTGATTGTTTTGACATGCACCCAGATGGCTTTCCCTACCCACGTAGACTTCAGGGCGAAACTTACCTTCTGGACAGGCGTCAATATTCTTTGGGCCTAGCCATTATACTCCAAGCCAAGACCTATCTGCATTATATCTTGGTTAACCATTTTAAGTTAATCTATAATTACCCTAATCCACTATAACATCACAGCTTGTTTATAAGGGAGACAGAATGGCGAGCAACAATAAAAATTTCAGTTGGACTAATTTTACTCTGCAACTGAATTATTAGCTTTAGCTGATGTGAAGTTGGTTTTGGTGGACGTCAATCAAAGTGTTTCCATGACATTGTCGACAAACAAAAAGTTTTCAAGGGCGCCTTTTGAATGTTGTGGAAGCGCCTTGATCGACGTAAACCAAAACCAACTCCTGTCGTGACAACCATTTGTACGATTTGCTGCGTGTGTACGATTTTGCGCACACACACTGACGGGCGTTATTGGAAAGCGTTCGGGAGCGTCTGGGACACACACCAATAAGCCAGTTCACAGTTTAAGAATCGTTTTCAGTGCGTATGTGATTTTATCCCGAATATCTCACTTTCGTTTGTTTGATTAAGAACAAAAGAAGGTTTAAACAAAAGAAGGTGAGAAATCCGGGGTAAAATCGCATGCGCACTGAAAATGACTATTAAACTGTGAACTGGCTCATGATAGATGCAGCGAGACCATGTTTGGTTCTTGCATTTGCTGTAAATTAGAAAACCAAACATTGAAATAATAATTGTAGTATTTTTATTAATAACAAAATTTATTTATTTCTCGAGGAGATGGCCTGATTCATGTCGATGGGCACAAACTGTACATCGATCCTAGTAACTATGGCAACCCCATGGAAGCGCTCATGAGTGTGACAGAAGAGATTGATCGAAAGAATATCAAACTTGAGAAGCTGATTGGTGGAGGTATGTGACTTGTCGGTAAAAAAAACACCCATTTTTTTTTTCGAGGGTAACGGCTCTGTAGCCACTTTCAAAGATGTCCGGATCTTGTTCCAGGGTCAAGGAGATTTTTGTGGAGGGAGGAAAGTCAGGAATTAAAACCCTGAGAAAATCGCTTGGAGCTGGAAAAGAAAATCTACAAACACCTTTACGACACCTCTACGTACACGTCACTCCTTTGAAACGCGGTCAGATAACAGCGAATCCGTATTATAAATTGCCAAGCTGCGCAGCAAAAAGCAATAACTAAATTGATGATCATACTGTTATCTTATACTCTCAGGGGAATTTGCAGAGGTGTATAAAGGAGCCTTCATCTGTGATGATGGTAGCACTCAAACTGTTGCTGTAAAAATATTAAAGGTAATGACTTATAATTTTGAGCGCCTGGCGCCTGTAATCCGCGCACAAGAACTTTCCTTGAGAATGAAGAATCGTGCTTGCATAAATTTCGTCACGATGCTGAGCCTTCAACGTGGTGTCCTTTTTTTCAGCCGAAGTCCACTCAAAAGAACCGTGAAGATTTCATACTAGAGGCGTCAATCATGGGACAGTTCAAACATCCAAACGTGATTTCCCTGAATGGTGTTGTGACTCGCAGTCCTGACACACCAATGATGATTATAACAGAATTCATGGCCAATGGATCGCTCGACCACTTTCTTAAGGTATGCAAATTCAGAATTCAGTAGTACGCAGGTCATTGCGTTTGGTTTTCAATTTCCCAGAACTCCCCCTCCCCGTCCCCTCTCACCGCTACCACCAACACCACCATTTGACCGGCACATTAAAAAGCCTAGTGTTATGGTATGGTTAGTTATAAATTGAATTTCTTTAGGGATCTATTGTGCCCGCGAGAAGAAAACGAAAAAATTAATAACAGTTTGCTAGAAGCAGAGAATGCAAAAATAAAATTCCTGGGGAACTTTTCGCCAAACATCTTAGCTTATTCTAGCGGTCGCAGGCAATTGCCTTAATACTGGGCGTTATGAGTACAAAATGAACACTATCCGACAGGATATAGAAATATACACAAGATAGAAAACAGCAAGTGGACCAAATACAAAATAGAACTGAAAAAGTGTCTTTAATCTTTTGGGGTAAATTCTTTAATGTTCACATTTTGGTTTTGTGTTACAAAGAACCATGATGGCCATTTGACGACTCTGCAGCTGTTAGGTATAGCACGAGGAGTAGCGGCTGGGATGGCATACCTGTCTGGAATGAGTTACATTCACAGGGTAAGTTATTGCAGCAACTTTTGGGACCTCTTTATAGGTGATTCGACCATTATCAGCAATATTGTTATACAGTTCAGCTAGTCTAGAAAATGTCATCGTCGTCGTCGTCGTCGTGGTCACCATCATCATCAACATCAAGTGAACATCATCGTCAACATAATTTACAGTCATCACTCATTTCCATCGTCATCATTATCCTCATCATTATACATCATCATCAGTCATCTTCTTCCAGACGATTGTCTCTAAAACCAAGTTTGTAGCTTCCTTGCTTATTACATTTGTATGTACCATAATCATATCTCATATCATTCTTGCAATTCTTGCTTATGATTTAGCGCTCATAGATAAAAGTCATCAAGACAGAATTTTAGGATATCAAACTTGCGCTATCGCTAACAGGTATCTGTTCTGTTTTTGTACAGGACCTGGCGGCTCGTAACATCTTGGTTGCAGACAACATGGCGAGTAAAGTGGCCGACTTTGGCTTGTCACGTGAACTGGACGATTCTGAGGATAACCCTGATTCGGAGTATCAGACTCAGGTGACTTAAATCATTGACTTTTTTCATTTATAGATTTTCCATTTTCTGCAAATGCAACCTTGTTGGTTGCTTCAGTGCGCCAAGACGTTTTAGGGGATTTGCGGCAGCCAATTTTGGGTGCATGCAGATAATTTAATAGAAATTTTATCCTTTTTTAAATAAATATATTGTCAATCAAACCCATGTCATCCCATGGCTGCCATTAAGGCAATTTTATTGGATACTTTATCAAAGCCCATTGTAGACTGTTTATGTATTTCTCACCAAACACATTTTATCCTAAAGGGTGGCAAGATTCCGGTTCGTTGGACGGCACCCGAAGCTATTCGATATCGAAAGTTTTCTTCAGCCAGTGACGTTTGGAGCTTTGGGATTCTCTTGTGGGAGATTATGGCGTTTGCTGAACGACCCTACTGGGACTGGGACAACTATCAGGTACTGACATGCGCCTATTCTTTTATTCCCGAATTAAGCTTTCCCGAATTCGTGTGTTTTCACGAAACAGAGGTTCCAAGTTGAGGTTTGACGAAACATGAAGGCGGACCTGGGCTTCTTTGGAACGATTGTTTCATAGTCACTCAAGCAAAGTCTTATGCTCCATTTAGAATTATTACCAATACGACACCAACCTTTCTAGTTCCAAGAGACCTCGTTAATCCACAATTTGATCTTTTGCGAAAGTTGAAGAGGACTTGGGAGAGAACTTGGGACAGGAGAGGTCTTCGTATATAATTTTTCTTTAGTAAGAAAAATAATAGATTTCGTGTTGCTTCTTTTAGGTGATGGATCGAGTCGAGTCTGGATACCGTTTGCCAGCACCAATGGTAAGAAAGGACTATTCTCTTAGAATCTCATTTCGGGAGGGAGAGAAAGAGAGAAAGAGAAAAAAAGAGAAAAAGAGAGAGGGAGGGAGGGAGGGAGGGAGAGAGGGAGGGAGACTAGACTACATGGTTTCAGTTGAAGAAGTTAGCGATCGCTTCAAAATGTAGGTCATTGCAGCAGGTCGTCTGTAAACAAGAATAATGAATATAAAGACCAAACGTTAACATCAATTTCTTTTGCGTCAAAATATTTTCATCTTATTTATGTGTTTTTTTAATGTATTTTAGAATTGCCCAAGAGCGATTCACAATCTAATGTTGGATTGCTGGGATAAAGACAAGAACATCAGACCAAAGTTTCCTGATATCGTCCTGCGCCTAGACGAAATGATACGATCACCGGAGAAAATCAATCATGAATTTAACACCAACCACTGCATAAGGTGAGAAAATGATCAGAAATGATAACACAACATGAACAATAAATAACAACCGGGAATATACAACGTGCATGTGCAACAAAACAAACAACAACAACAAAACAAACATACATACAGTAAGACAACAACAACATTAAGACAATAAAAAGGACATAAATAAACAACAACAAACAAAACAGCAGAACAACAGTCGGTATAGAAGCAACAATTAATAAACATAGCAAATGTTGTTCAGTAGTGCAAATGCGATCTTAGACCAGTTTCAGGACTCGTAATAATTATATTTAGTAAAATTCTACTACTATACTAATGCAAATCCTGCATTCTGATTGGCTAACGTACTCACTATCTATCAGCCGATAGATAGTGGGTAGAGAAAGCCGGACTTATTTTGTTTAGCTTAGTATAGTTTAGTTGAGATTTTTACTAAAACAATTAGAAGACTCACTCTCGATTTCTATCGGCTTTGATAGTTGACTCGGGGCCGATAGAAATCTCGAGTTCGTCTTCTAATTGTTAAATATATATCAGGCTTTGGTATCAAAAAAGGTGTTTCCATGACAATCTTAAGGAAACTCACGGAAAGTTTTCAATTGCAAATGCATAGGGAATGTCATGAGAACACCTTGATATAGACGAACATGAAAACCCACTTATGTACTAGGAAAACTGTACTGTTCCGCTCATTGTGATCATAACTTATGATATTACGAACAATTTACATTTTTTTCAGTCCTAATACGTATACGCAATTCGATGAGATGACTTCAGTCAAGGAATGGCTCGGAAGCATCAATATGGCTCGATACGCCGAGAACTTTGCTAATGCAGGCTATATGGACTTGGATCAAATCGTATGCCTCGAAGAGGAAGATCTTGCAAGAATTGGAATCAAACTGATTGGACATCGCAATAAAATCAATAAGAGTATCAAAGCTATGAACAAGCATTTTGAAAGCATGGAGTCTAGTCCTGAAATACAAACTCTGATCTAGACAGAAAAGAGAAAATACTTTGGTAACTATATACTTTCGTAATCGGATCAACGTCTGACCCGTGGCCAAGATGGGATACACTGCACGTAGTTCAAGAATGTGAACCGAATTAAAATGGGGAAAGTATGATAAAACGACGAACAGTACCTTGGAGTTGTCGAGTTGAAGATAAAGTAAACGTTGTTTGGTTAAACGTTCATAAGATTTTTTATAATTCCAGTTGAAGACTCAGTCGTGATGGGAGAAGACAACTATCCACTTTAGAGTGGGAATAAAGGACTTGTAGTATAGGTTATAGTTTTAAAATGACGAACTTTAGAGAGAAATACGAGGACAGAGCATTGCAGCATTGGACATGGTGGAATTTACAATGTGATCATCTAGGGAAACTACAGCACGTGTTCAGGTAGCCATGGTGATACACTATCGAATAAACCCGACTTGACGTACTTTCTATGCTAAAAACTACACCAAATTAAATTACTAACGAAATCTTTTTTGAACTAAAAATTTCTGTACTGAATAATCTCAAAGAATTCTTCTAAAATGTTTTCGAAAGACCAGTGTCGTTACCACCTTGCTTCAGTCTTTTCTTGGGCACATTTGCCGGATTTCTTCAAGAGACTGGAGCGAGGATGATGACGGGCCGTTATAGATTCATTAGTGGTAAATAATATTGTCCTTATCAGTATATTGTGGTCGATCGGCCAAGTAATTGCAGACTACCTGGATTAGCCAGGTTATGAAATTGAGATGGTAACGGCCAAGGATCTTAGATGAAATTTTGCAAATATCGAGTGCATAATCGTTTGAACTCCTTAAGTAAATTAAAATTGAGTTATGGGTGGAAAAGTAAATTTATAGTGTTCTATTCTCAGTGGCCTCACTGTAATGCTGTAAGCAGATCTAAACCGGCGGAGCTCTCCTGACAACCAAAACAGTACTAGGGATGGAGGGTGGGAATAAAGAAAACAACCACCATGGAGCTCTGCAACCGCAGGCCATGCATGGCAGGGAGTACAGCGACACACAGTACTTAAATGCTTGAAGTGCGCTGGATCAGGTTTGGGCCAAACTGAGTGATATGCTTAAGAATGACTTCTCCTACATGTGAGACCGCTGAGTATAGTTCCTAACTCATGCCACTTCTCTTTGATATTGCGCGCACTTACGATAAATTCTTTATTTTTAGTTGAACAGAACTTCTTTAAAATCTCTAGAATCCCGAATGTTTTTATTGGATTTATTAGCATGGGGCTGTGATTAAACAAAGTCTCTTGGCCAGGTTTTCACTTTATTAGTACAGTGATAGGAAACATAGCACGCTCAGTTGAGTCAGCGGCAACCGTGTTTTGTATGCACTATTTTCTATAAATCAATTGACTGGTCACAGAAAAAGCATTAAATAGAGGCTTAAGAGTAGTTTCGAAGGAATATTGAAATTTAAACCTTACAGCCTCGACTGAATGCTTCAGTTGTGTTTGACCATTGAACTGATGTATGAAAAGTGGTGAACTGAGGCATTTCACGGCAGTCATGATGAAAGTCAGTACGTAACAATGCACAGGGGCTGATCCAGGATTTTGTTCAGGGAGGGGTGCAGGGCACAAAATCAGCCCGGGGGGGGGGGGGGGGGGGGGATGCAACCCTCAGAATCAAAGAAAGGAAACACTATTGCGTATTGGGTATCTTCAAAATAGGGGGACAAAAGTTTCTCCGAGAGGGGGTGCGTACCCCATGCACCCCTCACCTGGATCAGCCCCTGATGCGTGACAAGAGATTCCATTACCCAAGTTTGATGAAAACACTCGTTTTGCCCTGTACAACATGGCTGTCGCTTTATATGAAAAAGAAACTAGTCAGAGTATGTTGACTATTCTTGTGTTGCAACTAAATTATATTTTGGAGAGCACGTTGGGGAAAAAGTGTTCAGTTATGTTTTATATATTAAAATAGAATTCGCATCAACAATTAAGGCTTTTTATAGATATACATCATAATTAATGCATAATGAAAGCAAAGTAAAATGTCATTCCAAGTTATATTTCCGTCTCAGTTTCAGTGTAGTTCACTCTCCTATTGTTTCTGGCTAAATATACTTTGTTATTTTTTAAATGTGTGGTGGCAGTTATTTTGATGTAAAGAAGAAATACAGTTGAAAGATAATACAGTTGGGTTCCAATTGCTAGAAATTCTAAACTCCGCCTCGCGTTTTTGCACCATTCTCTGCTTCGCGCCAAATTTACACATGTTATTTCTCAGTCAGTGAATAAAATATAACAAGCAGTCCATCAAAATTGGTGGCATACATTTTTGGCGACTAAGGAAAATCGAATTCCTTTGTGACCACTCTTCTGCGTATCCCTGGCAAAATAACAGGGCTGGTAGCCCTACCACTTTTTTCCCTTTTCCTATACTCTCGGTCACTTATATTTTACAATCTTAGCCCCACCAATTTTTCCCATACTAGTCTTATATAGCCCCACCACTTTTTAGGATGCTCCGCGGTCCATGAATAATTAATCCGTCAATCTCTTTGAAACTAGTAGGATCATTCTTCCTGTACATCATCATTCTTGGAGTGCTGCAGCTATTGTACCGAAGTATGCTAGGTAAAGTATTTGCGACCAGGCCTGCATGTAATCCCTCCAAAGTTGTTAGCCTTTTGTAAGCCTTTAGCCCGTGCATTTTTACAAAGCGTCATTGTGCGAGAATATAAACAAACCGAAGGGAAACCCAACAACTCACGTTCGCTTCTTCAGTAAATTTAAAAGAATTTAAAAGAAGAAAAGTGTTGAAAAGCTTGCAGCTACTGAAACATTCGCATTATATATTTCTACAGGTATATATCAATATATTCGCAAGCTTTCTATTTCTAGAATAAGGTGATAACTGTTAAAAAATACTTTTTGAATATGTTAATTCATGGAACATGTTATAAAGCGGCCTGTCAAAATAAGACATTCCGTATAATATTCACAGAAGCTTAGCATCTATACGAACATGTAACTAGTATTAGAATTTAGGCAAGTTCCCTTCAAATGTAAAGGGAGTTCGCTGCGTCGAAAACGACTCTCCACAATTCAGTTTTTATTATTGAGTATTATGAGAATTCATATCAGCTGAATTATTTGTCAGCAACTCAAACTTACTCGATTAGAGCAGCTCGTTCTAGCTCTCCAATTTGAAAGAAAAAATAATTTTATTGATCATAAATTTTTAGTATATTAGAAACAGTGGATCCTGCGTTTATAATGAGAGAAATTTGAATTCTAGTTCCAATTTTGTTTATACCGAAAAACATTTGCCGTGTCCTACCCTACTAAGGCCAGTAAGGCAGTCATTAGTGCGCAATTTTTCCCGTCATGGGTTATGCTAACAACTTGAGCTTGTTAGCTTCGCGCTGATTGGCTAGTTACATTTTCTTGTATCAACTAGCGTATAAGAGGGGAAAAAACAGAGCAAATTGCCAAAAAAAAAAAAAAAAAAAAAAAACATTCAAGGGGAGACATGGAAACTATTGAGCTATTTGATCGAGTGATACAGTTCACATGCAGTTTCCTAATCTCCCAGTCTCCTGACTGAAGTGCGGTCGGTACTGAGCTGTAACGATAGTCCACTTCACAGTTCCCTGCGCCATTTTGAAGGGTAGTCATGCCTTTATAATTTTCATCGAAGTGAGACAAAAGTCAATGATAGAGACCTTTTTTTAACAACTTGGACAATTCACATGTCTCGCTTCGATGCGAAGGCACGTTCGGCTACCAGCCACGCAGGGAACTGTAAAGGGAACTATAATTTATTGTGGTTTTAAGGTCACTGAGTCTGTGCTTTCACTTGTTTTGAAAATTGCTATCCAAATTTAATCCCACTTCTGGTTTTAGTTTTGACCGCAAGGGTGAAGCGTATATCTAACCATGCTAACCAGAACAAAGTGTCCTTAGCTAAGGGAATAATTCCAGTGGCTGCCCACTGAGGAGGGGACACAAGCAGAGGTTTCATAATAAATAATGAAAAATAATAAATTAGTCCAGACCAGATTTAGCCAAAATACTAAGATACTGGTTTGATCCAAGCCAAAATGTTTAATATTTCATTTTGTTCAGTGCCTCTGCTTTCACAGTTTTGCTCAGAGAAATTAATCATTAATAGTTGAATAATCAATTGGAAATCTCAGTAGGGCTTACTTCAGGTAGCCCGAGTAAACTCGATCTAAGTTTCCTTGAGTGCATGTCTGATCGTGTAGGTCAATTACTTAGACTCCTGGTATCCTGATATAAGCGCCGTCATTCATTAATTATGATAGTTAATTATTTCCTTTAGCTATGTTTATTTTTGACCACTTTCAGTTCCCAGTTTAATACCTAGCTTGTAACTTCCCCCATCCTCATCTCCTTCGATACCCAACCCCTCTCCGAGTGAGTATTTCATTGTACGTCCTCTCCTAGCATTTTTCTTTTCATTTTTTCTAGTCCCAAAAAATTTGTCAATATATTTTCCTCTTGACCACGGTGAACTGAAATTTGCCATTTTTCAACTCCTATGGCAGTAATTCTGGTCCTTGACAAACTGACCTAAGATGACCAGGGGAGGGGAGGGTAAAACGTAGCCTCCACTCTACATCTAATTTCTACAGATTTCTACAGCTGAAATTAAACTTCCTTGCTTATTTAATATACTTGATAATAAAATGGTTTAGGTACCGTTCAGTTTCTGTACATTAATGCTGAATTATTTTTCTAAATCACAGATAAAGCGAAACTTTCGCACGACAAACGTCTAATGCATGCATGACAAACGCTGATGGGGGAAAATAAGACTGAGAACTGATCGCTCTGATTATGGCTTATTAGCATAAACTGGGCTATTTCAATTGTATTTCATTGTACTTTTGATGTACAACTAATGTCTAAGACATCAAGCCACATTTCGATGGAACATTCAAACAAATAGCGCTAGCCAAAACCAGGCCAAAACAAAGCTGAACAGCGCTGAAACTCGTTTTTTCTCATTATACGACAAACCGATGGTCCCAGCAAGTATACACATTTACATTCCAATAATTCTCATTGAGTTAAGTACCAAAAATATTTGAAGTGCATTTAAGAGCAAAAAGTTCAAATTCTGGCCTTAAAAGTCACGTTGTTATATTGTGTGACATTAATTAGTGATCAATGATTTGTGACATATCTTTCCGGGTATGACGTCACCATGGAGCGACTTCATTCTCTCGAAACATGAACAAAGTACATAGGACTTCATCAGACGAGAACTGGAGTATTTTACTCTAAATTAAGGTAAATATCAATCATTTCTACAATAGTAATATTTGTTTTACCTAATTGTTTCGAAAGTATTGCAGTTAATGTAGACTTGTGTCCTCTGTAAGTCGGAGTTTAGTTTGGTTTCGAGTGAGGAAGTTGGATCGTTCTGCTTCGACAGCGCAATCGATTTTATTCTGCTGAAAAAGTGAAATTTACCGTCTTTAAAGGATTCAAACTTCTGTCATTTTCAATAGCAGCTGCTTTTTTGAGATTACTTGATCCAAATGCTGTACAATAATATCGGTTAGCTTGAAGAAACGATGTTAATCGATCATGGATGTGTTTGATGGTCGGCCTCAACTCGAGCCACAGATCACGTAACAACATTACAAAATATCTTAATGCCGTGAATTAATCGATTTTATTTAAAACATTGCTGTCAAACGACTAACACAAACCAAATATCATCCTCTCTGTAAAATTATTTCCAACTTAACAAGCCGAAATCTTTATGATTTAACTCGATAGTTTACAGAAATATTAACGCTTTTGTTAGCGATCAGCATGAACTATCAATCAGTATTTGACATAGCATACATATATACATCAATTCTGTCTCGAGAATACATTTCCATTTGTACACAATTTCATCTCAAGACTAGATTGTAGTTAAAAGAATATATTTTTACTGATCATTTTCCTATCTTGGATAATCTATGAGTTATGCTTAAAATCCAAAAATAAGCAGGAAGTTTATTTGACTTAAATGTAGTCAGTGATACTTAAAATTGACAAAGTTCCTGAATTCCCGCATGGAATAAAACAATAGCTTGACTTTGCCTTTTTATCTTTTATTCGCGAGTGTTGTAGCTCCTTAATGATGGCTTTATTTGATCGAGATTGCGTGACGACAGGATATGGCTAATGCTGGAAAATATTTTATTGTTGATCAATTTTCGGTGTGCTCGGGTTTTTTTCTTCAGCACACAGGATGCAAGATATTTTTTTAACGGATCATGTCTTTGCACATTTTTTTTAATACACATCTTCACCTATTTCCAAAGTACCGTTCTGTGTAGAACTTATGAACCACGGTTCTGCACACATCTCAAATTTCTGTACTTCACTGTCATGCAATGTAATTTTTCACCATGCAAGATAGATACTGTTATCATACACTACATTCACACAACTGTTTGAGTATTTGATAAAGGTTTTGTACCCATAGATGTACCTTTGACTGTCATACAACAGCTTGCTAGAAAATACTGCTACATACAGCACTACATGAAACCAAAGCGACGACCATTTGACACGGGATGCACAAATTATCTGATTGTCTGATATGGATGCTAATGAGGGACTTCAAAATTTCTAAATTTAATCTAATGAAAAGACAAACCCCATCACAAGAAAGACCACACTAAATTATTGATTTTACCGAGTTGTAGAATGTTTGGCTAATTCTGAGTGATTAGCAGACTTTAAACAAATCGTAAAAATAAGCCGGAGAGAATGAATGGTTTTGTGACGCCTTCCTTGAACCCCATACATTCTCTCTTATCTTTGCGACTTTTAAAAGCTTGCCACTCGGTAAGTCTACATCCAAACAAGTTCAAACTCGGTAATGGTACTGATATTAGTATGATGATCGTCTTCGTGGTGAGGATCAATTTGTAATAGGCAATTTGAATCAATTTAGCCAAAGGTTCCTTGAGGAAGGCTCCGCAAACTTTAAAGGGGCACTTGGATGAAAATCGATGAAAATTGGAAATGCCTTGAAACTTGGTTAAACTTATCTATATGGTCCCAATAGTAGCCAAGCAACATATTTTCTTCACAGTCAAAATTTGCGGATAAAAATTATATATTTTTTTTCAGCATCTAAATTGTGAGTAAATGAAGTCATTTACTCAACCCTATTCTTTTAGTTTTTAAACCAAAATTTCTCAACTGCGAGTGGCTCCCAGGCTAAAATGTTTGCCAATCTGGTTTTAATAATCACGATTGAGTCATATTATTCTTAAATACTTGAATTATTCGGACTTTCAAAAAATAGGGCGTTTTCATCCAATTGCCCCTTAAAAAAAAAACATTCCAACTGCATTTCAAAGCTATCAAGAAAGGCTTTCATTACGATGTTGCCGATTTGCCACATTTCAAATTGGTTAAGATTTTTTTAATCTCCAACTTTTCGACCGTTCATCTATTACCAGGAGAGAGCAAGAACGTTGACCTTAAGACCCAGGTTGACCACACACGAACCGCAACCGGGGTTTGAGGTTTGCCGTCTGCGGTATCCCTGTGTGGGCGATTTTAAAAGAATTGGGTTCGCCATGTTTGTTTTTATTCATTCGATACACCTCTATTGTAATTGTAAAATATAGTTTATTTTTTTCTTCTGAATTAAAAGAATCATAATTCAAATAGCCAAGACATAAGTAAAGTAAAGACAAGACAAAAAGTAAATTTGATATTTGAACGTGGATTTAAAATGCATAACACAGTAAAATACTTTGGCGTAAATGGCTTACCTCTAGAAGTCCTAGAACACGCTCCAGACGTCGAAACCTGAACCACAAACGGCAAGCACGAGGTCACGTGACATCTTGACGTTTGCGGTTCGCGGGAAATCAGAAAAAACCTCAATCTTAAGGTGTCTAAAATTTAAACGTCAAAATAGACGGCCAAGTAACACATGCCTGCTGCAGTGCTTATAAGATGAGAAAGGGTTGCGGAAAATATAGGGGAAAGTTGATGAGGTAAAATTGATTAAGATAATATTAGAGAGATGTGTCCGAGTCGACGGTGAGGCTGTATACTGAGTGCTCTTGATCGCTCTAGTGAATGGGTCGGCTGGGTTATCAGACGTAGGACAACACTTCCAAGTAATGGATGCGGTTATTCTCTTGATATCTATACATGGTTAGCAACAAGCGGTTTCAGCTTGGTGCTTTGGAACCAGGACAGAACTGATCCTGATGGTCGGACCAAAGAAAGACTGTTTATCAGGAGTTGACCTTGTAGGTAGGAAGCTAACCGTCTTGCACCACATACAGCTGCCATGAACTCTCACTGAGTCGTTTTATTGCGCAACAAGTGTTTTAGCCAAACGATGAATAGTTCGACTGTAGAAAAGTTAATTACATAAGCTGTTGGCAGCAGTCCCATACGCATTGGTACCAGCATCTAAAAAGAAACCGTGGAGTTCAGTGTCCTCAGGCCGGCCAGACATTCTCTGAAGGGAAGACGCACGTCGTGGTAAATTAGTTGCTGGGATCGATGGACTGCAACTCGTTCCACTTGACTTGCAACTCTGTTGACAGGGGTTCATCCCACTCCCTCCTTGATGCCACAATTCTTGCATCAGAATCTTTGCTCTTATGGGCTATATAAGAAGACCGTATTGGAGTCGTTTATTTTGTATGACGCTCGAAGTATTTCCCTCTTGGTGGTTAGTTGAGCGTGTGGTATTGGCTATCCTTACGGGGTATTCGATTGTGTCCGTGATATCTTCCATCTCATAACTGGATGGACGTGGTTTGGTATTGCTTCAGAAAGTCCGCTTCTCTCTCTTCGGTTTCATTGGTGCGGAAAGTACTTCTCTTGGTGGCTTATTTTATTGAGCTCCTGTGGTTTTGGCAGGAACTTGATAAAACGCGGGCTCATTCCCCCGGCCCCCTCCCCCTCTTCCCCAATACTTGCCTAATTAAAGATAATAGCGAACAAAACCAGAAGTCAGTAATGCTGTGTTGTTTCTTAATAATTGAATTTATTTTACATTTTTCTTGTTCCTTTCAGTTCAGTCAATAAAAACTGGCTCGAAATTATCAACTAGTTGACATTCAACATGCATTCCTCAACGAATGCGAGAATCTGCAAAATAATATCCATATTTTTATTGGTTGTAAATAATCTGCCAGAATATACAAGAGCAGAAAGTGGTGAGTATTTGATTCAACAGCTGATTTAGTATTTAAACAATGAAAACCGTATAGACTAAGTTCAAAAATCGTTGACGGGTTCAAAAGGTTAAATTACCAAAGCTAAGACCGAGGGGTATTCTGGGTAGTCAATATCCAGGGCATTTGGAGAATATTTTCATACAGACACATGCATGAAGAGTGACAAAATGCTTTGTTCGACAACTTGAATCAATGTTTGAGCATGACATTAGCCTCATTGACTGTTTACCCAGAACACCTTTCGGTCTTAGCTTTTAAGATTTAACCTTTTTGAGCCCGAGAACGATTTTTGAATTTGTTGTACGTAGCCTGCGTGCATCCCAACACAAACCTTATTAGATGGACACGTAGACTACTGCATATCTATTTTATGCTTTTCATTATCTCCTTTTTAGTAAGTTTAAACAAGATGCCAAAGCAGATATCTTCTCGGTGGACATGGGCCTGGACATCAAGTGGGCTATCTGGAGGTGGTGTAGGACAGGTATGACATACGCAAAACATTTTAATAAACGGGTACAATAGTGTACTTCCTAATTTCCTACATCTTTTAACCTTTTTCTTTTAAGGTGCATATAACCTTTTTTTCAATGCCTTAATTCAATACTGTTTGCACATGACGTAAATAGTTCAATGCTAAATTATTTCTTGATTTGAGTGATGCGTCTTTAACATATGAAGGTTTATACTTCCAATATGTTAGTGACCGTGAAGTCTGGTAAGGCTTCATTAAATATACAAAATTGATCAGGTTCACACAAACAGTATTTAAAAGCATCCCTATTTTACTTGTGGTTTACATAAAATATATCTTAAATTTGTTTTCTCAAAATGGCTAGTGTTTAGTATTACTAGTTACAACAAATACTCTAAAATACCTTAGTAGACGTCACAGTTTTTAACATATTGGACGTTTAAACCTTCATATCTTAAAGACGCATCACTCAAATCAAGAAATAATTTAGCATTCGATTATTTACTTCATGTAGAATCAATATTGAAGGCATTGGAGTAAAGGTTACGTGCACTTTAAGATTTCTTCAAGGTATCGTGATTGAGTAAATACTCAACTTTTTTTCGAACGTGCGCAGTAAGAATTTCAGGTATCTGCATGGGGTCGCGAGTATTGTATTTAGTGTTCACGCTCCGGACCCGGCTGTCATTTGATATATTTAAACTTCCTTTTGGCTCAACACTTATTGAAAAAGAATGGTGAAGTAATTTAATCAATGAACTAAAAATAGTCCGAAAATTCAAGTTTCCCACCATCTGATTGCTTGGTACCTGACACATTTATCTAAAATGATACATTTTGTAAAGTTTCAAGTGATTTTTTTTTTAAATTGTGACGGAATCTTTTTTTCGCAATTTTAACATTAACTCCGCGAAGGGATTAACAAGCTATTAACTTCATGTAATTTTATCGATATCTGTTTCAGTGCAACATTTATCTTACCAGTAACTACAAAATGCATTGATACTAATATTTAGTACTTATATTTCTAATCTACAGTGGAAGAATTCTTGGCCAGGTGATGATCGATCTAAACCTGTACGATATACCGTTTGTGATGCATCAGCCATTACTCAACCAAACCAGTGGTTAACAAGTACAGATATCTTTATTGGTCCTGCTAATAGGGTTGATATAACCATCGAGTATGCTATGAGTGACTGTTCTGTCATAAACAATCAATACTGCCGTGAAAATGTTAGCTTATACCTACACAAATCCGCTACTAAACTTGGTTCAAGTTTTTTACCTGATCCCTACACAAACCCTGGTCTCTTTGAGAATATAGGAACCTCAAGCCCTAAAGTACTGTCCACTGGAAACCTCGATCAAGCACAGAATAAAGAAACATTCTCAGTGAAGGTAGATGCTGCTAAACCTTATGTATATCTTGCTTTTCACTACCAAGGAGGTTGTGTGTCATTATTTTCTGTCAGCGTGCAATATTATCGTTGTCCTCCCATCTCACTTTCATCGAATCTCGTACACTTACCGCTGACCAATGCACCCGCGAATAACTCAACAAAAGTGAAAGGGTCTTGCAGCAGTGCACAGCACATCAAACCACTGACCAACGAGACTGACTTGTATGGATATTGTCAAGATAATGGAGAATGGAGCACCGATAAGTATCACGGGGAGTGTGGATGTGATTATGGATATGGAAAGAATGCTACTGTCAGTGGAGGATCAGAATGTATAGGTAAATTATGGTTTGGTTTACGATAAGAGTCAACCTTTACAACTGTTTTCTTTCTTTTTGCTTCCCTTTGGAGTAAATTAACGACCCTTTACCTCAAAGCAGAAATTAGGAAAGCTTGCTACTACTTTGAACTAATTTTACTATTATATGATGAAATCATAGTCCCAACAAGCACTGATCCGATTTTGCCGTTTCATTGACCGTAGTCTACTGCGGATTAACCTTTGGATTAATTTTCCTCGGGAGTATGAACCTTTCGCTGGCTTGACAGGTTATAATTAAAAACTAGCGCTTGCAGGTGACGGTGTCATCTGTCCTCTTAGATGGCCTCGGCTTCGTATTTGTTTTTGTTAAATTTGCTAGGCCAATCTTTTAACATCGTCGTCCAGAGATATTGATGAATACGGGGCTACGGTGTAAATACTGCACAAACGATGATTTTTAACCTAGTGTAAATTTGAACCAGTATTTGCATCTTGTTTCCAGCATGTCCTCCTGGTACATACAAGAACACGGTAAGTAACAGCAACTGTACCACGTGTCCACTCAACAGTGAACAGGACAGTAGCCGAACCAGTTGTGATTGTAAGCCAAAATTCTACAGGACAGACAAAGAAACAAAAAACGACAGCTGCTCGGGTAAGTTTGTAAATTAGAGCTTGATAATCCAGACAACTTCAAACGGCTTAGAAAGTAAACCTTTATAATAGTAATAGTCTTTTAGACATTGTTAACATGATTGTAATGGGTGCATGTGCAGTTTGCTATGCTCCTTTCCGTAGTCTTCCCACAATTCCTTATGATCCCAGCGCGAGCTGGAGGTCAGGGTAAAATTTGCATATTTTTAATACATACATATGCAAATTTTACCATGACTACGGAAAGGAGCATAAAACGAGGTGATGGGGATGAGTGGGGTTTGTTCAAACTTCGTTTTCACTCGCCATGGACATGTACAAAAAATGGAACGTAATCCATCGATGGAAAATCCCTCAGCAAGGGCATGATGATTTGAACTTTTGAACTTCATGCCCAGAGCATTCAAATACAAGACGCTCGACTAAGAGCGTAAACTGGCTGGGACTGGGCTGCCACAGGCAGCCGAGCAATAAGATTTGGTTAATTCTTATACCGAAAGGAATTATGGGATATCATGCTGGGCATGAATCGGAGTCAAATGAAATGAAATTTTATCGCTGTTCATGAACCGTAAGTCAAATAAAATTTCATGCTGAAATTTTTCAGCATGAAATTTTATGCATGAAATGTTATGCATGAAATTTTGTCGCTGGACATGAACCGGAACTCAGATCAAATTTCATGCTGAGCAAATTTGATCTGACTTTCATGCTGAGCATGAGAAATATCTAAACCAATGAGCTTTTATCATGTCATTCCGAAACTCGTAGAACAGAAGGAGAATGACTATAGCTGGAAAGAGCAAGTTAAAGTTAGTAAAACTGTGAAGTTCGAAGGAAGAAAGTCGCGAAGATATGATTTTTTCGTTCTCGGCATTTCCGGGGACTCCTTTTTTGACACTTGTTTTTTCAGTAGGTACTTTTCTTTAAACAGGACAACCATCTGCTCCACAAAACATAAGGATGCGATTCCTTAACGCATCGTTTGTGACTGTGACATGGTCTCCACCGTCTGACAATGGAGGACGATCAGATTTGTATTACACAGCAGAATGCCAGCAATGTAACGACCAAGGAACAGAATGTACACGAGAATGTACTGGTTCTAATATTACTGTCAATCAAAACTCTAGACTCGCTAGCATCAACAGTCTGTCTGCCTACACATATTACCAGCTGAAAGTCTATGGTAAGAATGGAGTGAGCAAGTTAGCAGAAGAGAAAAATGATATGGCGAAGTATGCTGAATACATAATAAGAACAAATGAAACAGGTATCTCAAAGAACTTATGTATGACTGACAACTTTGTTAATGTGTTCATTTTTAAACAAATATATTAATTTATTTTTTCTTCGGTGCAGGATATTGCATAGTAATTGTTGCTTCTCACCTCTAGGGTTGTATGAGGTAGGGGAAATGGAGAAAGTAGAGGCCCTCTCCCCACTCCTAACTGTTCTTTTCCCTAAGACCCATTGCCAAAGATTCTTGATACATGGACTCCTTAGGTGTTTTGTTGCCTGGTAAATATAATCATTCGAAAAAATCCCAACTTCTTATATATTTACCAAGAAATAGAACACCTAATACTTACATGCATCTGAGCAGTTGTTGAATTAAGATCTTTCAACAATCGATTTCCAATTAGGTTTGCATAACGTACCTCCTAAGAGACTTGGCTAACTACCATCATAGACCACACTCGCTCACATGAGTTGCTGTAGCTCAGTGGGTTAGGGCTCCGGCAGGCAACCTGAACGTCGTGGTTTAGAATCCCGCCAGGAGCTCGGAATTTTTTTCTGGGAAAAAAAAAACAATTTTGCTTGAAGAAACAATTCACAACTCCTAATTATTTTTACTTGCTTATAGTTCCAGGTATTCCAGTGGTCACTGTAAAACAACTGAGTTCCACATCAGTGTTTTTGAGTTGGGAGGTGGAAGAAAAGAACGGTATTATCACGTACTATCAGGTGTCGTACTATCCTGTTGGTCGGCCTTCAAATGTCAAGAAATTCAACACAACATCAACTAATGCTACTATAACTGGTTTGGAGACAGGAAAGGAGTATCACTTCCAGGTATAATAATAATTCCTTTCCTTCTCCTCCTCCTCCTCCTCCTCCTTGTCGCTGCCCCTCCCCTCAAAACAATTCTCACTCTTCTTTCTCATCCTTCTCTTTCTCCCATCCCCTTCTTACTCCTCCTTCCACTTCTCCCTCCTTTTCTTGTCTTCCTACATCCCCTCATCCTCCTCCTTTTCCTCTTCCTTCTCCGCCTCTTTATCTTCAGTTCATTGTTGTCTTCATTTCCTCGCTATTTTCGATGTTATTAAATCAACTAGTAACGAGCTTTTTTCCCTTCTCTTTGTCTTCCCAGGTACAGGCAAGTTCAAGACTTGGTCTTGGAAAAGCAGCGGGTCAAACCAAGAAAGTTACCCTAGAAGATACCAATGAAGACAAACGTAAATATTTTTGCTATACCTCTTGTAGCTGTCAAACTAGCTGATGTTCAAAAGTTGCACAATTTATGCACTGGCTGGACAGCTCTAGTTAACCAATTCATGTTTTAGACTTCATAAATCTTCCTGCATAATTTTTCCTCGGCCTTTTTTCGATTATAAACTTCGATTTCTGCAACATTTCAAGTAGCCTATTAATTATTACGATCGAAAAAAGTCCATTGGAGGGATGCGATATACAGCTTGAGGAGCTCAGGTTTTTTAATTTGTCTCCACAATCCTGTACTTGGACCAAAGATCGTTACAATCATTCTCCTTTTTATCAAACATTCCATTGCTATGGTATCATGCTGTATAATATATAACGTATATTTACGATGCTTTTTCTCCTCCGACAGCTTTCTTTTCAAAGCCTGTTGTTCAAGGCGTTATTGCTGGAATTGTTGGATTGCTGATCCTGATTTTGATTATTGCAATTATCTGTGTATGCAGGAAAAGAAGGTAAAGGAGTTCAGCCCTATTATAGTACTTTATTCATAGCCGGGCGTCAAAATTCGGAATTTAAAAAAAAATTTGACCCGTGCATATAGGCTAGGAATTACTGCAGGGAATCTTTTGCTTTCCTGATATAAATTAAAATCAAAATATTTTCATTTGTTATGGGTCGGATATTCTCTAACATCATCATCATTTTTTTTTTTTTTTTTTTTTTTTTTTCTGGATCGCAGGAGACATCGATCAAACAGCAAAGAACTTCTAGCAATGAGTACGTCGAGTATTAATAATTACTTTAATCTGCATACTTCATACTATTTTCAGGGGGGGAATGGACATCGCTTTGGTATTTCTTTAACGGAACACCTAACACGTACAAGTTTTTGAACGGTTAAGAATTTAATTAAAGATGTTGTTTCATCTGCGCTAAGATTTGTATTTAATTGAACCAAGCTTTCACAACCCTGAAGATGGCCGCTAAGGCCGAAAGCTTGGTTCAATTAAATACAAATCTTAGCGCAGATGAAACAACATCTTTAATTAATCTATGCCTGCGTAAAAACAAGTACATTGTTAAAAATTTGTCTGATATCGCGTAAGGCCGCCTTCGATTAAGATTTTTCGAACACGCAACACCTAACATGCCAATGATTTTTCAGGTCCAAGTTTAATTCTAATGGATGGTCAAAGAATGTATATTGACCCCAGTAATTATGGCAGTCCAATGGAAGCATTGATGTGTACTGCTGAAGAAATAGATAGGGAAAAGATTGAACTTGAAAAAAGTATTGGTGGAGGTAAGGATATATGTTGTGAGACAGTTAAGGCTCCGACACACGGTGCAACATTGCATGCAACATCACACTAAAATATAAAAATTTGAACATCTGTTTTATTATTTTTATGTAATTTGTATTATCCTTGTAAATTAAGCGGAAAAATCGAGATTTTCTCTGATTTGGCTGCTGAAATAGTACTGCAAGTATAGTATTGCAAGAAATGTTGTACCGCGTGTATCTGAGCCTTTACAAATCCTCCCTAGTATCTATTGTCACTTAACCTTTGACCGAACATGCTATAAAGAGTGTGTGGTTGAGTTGGTGAATGCCTCAGAAACAAAACACAAATTAAATGCTTCTATAAATTATTTAAGTCAAACAAATTCAAGCTTTAACTTTTGGCGTTTTTCAGGTGAATTTGCCGATGTTTACAGAGGAACACTGAAAATAGATCCTGAAAGTGAAACTGTTGCTGTAAAAATTTTGAAGGTGGGTCTAGCAAATAATTTAGGTAACTGCTGTTTCTAGGATATACTTGGGCTAGCTGTTTTCTCGAGAGATGAAATGGCATTGCGTTCTCCTAGATTTCCCGGATGTTCGAGGCATCGCTGGCCAGGAACTCGGTGTCTGGCAGGCACCCAGTGAACCTTCTCTAGGTCCTCAACACCATAAATGTTTCCGAGGTCTAAAATATTGGTGTTTCCTTTCCACTATTTTGTTTTACGTTACTCATTTATTTATTCATACGTATTTCCCACAGCCAAGATCAACATCTAAGAATCGTGAGGATTTCATACGAGAGGCGTCGATCATGGGGCAGTTTAAACATCCTAACGTAATTGCTCTAAAGGGCGTGGTTACACGCAGTTCTGACACGCCCATGATGATAGTAACAGAATACATGGCTAACGGGTCACTGGACCATTTCTTAAAGGTAAGTCATTTTTGTATGGGATGCCCTAGGGATCTGCTATACGGTGAAACTTACGAAACGAAGGAAAACTACGACTCGTGGGATCAGTTTAGTTTTGCACTAATAGTTTTTTTCTTTGGTGAATCTTGTAATCCAAGAAAGTATCACCAACCTTATAAGGGTTTATTACACATTCAGTCATTTTTTTCTTAAAACTGTCATTCTGCTGGGCTCGGTGTCGTATGTGAGTAGAGTTGTTTGTTGCCGGTTCTCTCCTGTGCTTCGAGGGTTTTTCCGGGTTCTCCGGAATTGTTAAATTATTACAGTCTTGAGAATTTTTTTATTCGTAACTTCTCTCTTATTTATTTATTTATTTATTTATTTATTTATTTATTTATTTATTTATTTATTTATTTATTTATTTATTTATTTATTTATTTATTTATTTATTTATTTATTTATTTATTTATTTATTTATTTATTTATTTATTTATTTAATTTATTTATTCGCAATGCCTTTATGTACAGCCAGTCTCAAGTAAAAGTAACAGGACCCTTGATAACTGTGTACAACCACTCTTCTGAGGTTCAGAAAGTGTTACCACTGTGCACTATGACTTATTAGTCAATGACTTTCGTTTTTTTCTTTCTTTCCGCCCTTATTAGAGCCATGATGGTCAATTAACAGCGCTGCAGCTGCTCGGCATGATCAGAGGCGTTGCCGATGGGATGGCATATTTGTCAGGGATGAACTTTATTCACAGGGTGAGTGTCTTGTCAACATATTAGATGGCTGGCAAGTCGACTTCCTTGAAGTTAAGCCACGGTCGACACACGGTGCACCATTGCGCGCTATGTTGCAGGCAATTGATGTAGCGAGTCATGTTACATGACGCAATTTGTTGCATGCAATGTTGCTTAATTAAAAAACGATCCTGCAATGTTGCGGGCAATGTTGCACCGTGTGTTCGCGCCTTTAGTATCAATAAATATACGTGGTGGTTTGCGATTGGTTAAACACAGTCGGTTGTGCAGTCAATCCTACTTCATTAAATGATGTTGAAGCGACACAAAAATTTCATTGGCGTTGCTTTGGTAACATAAATCCGCGTTAACCAGACACAAATTAGCCCAGATAGAGATCATTGGTGAATTCTTGACGCTAATGAGTCTGTTTTTGTACAGGACCTGGCGGCTCGTAACATCTTGGTTGCAGACAACATGGCGAGCAAAGTGGCTGACTTTGGCTTGTCACGTGAACTGGACGATGCTGAGGATAACCCTGACTCCGTTTACCAGACACAGGTAACCCAAATATAATTTTATATATAATCGTAGCGATCCCTGTAATTTATAAGCACTATTTATTGTGTGTTAAGGGTGGTAAGATTCCTGTTCGCTGGACATCACCCGAAGCTATTCGCTATCGAAAGTTTTCTTGGGCGAGTGACGTTTGGAGCTTCGGGATTCTCATGTGGGAGATTATGTCATTTAGTGAACGACCATACTGGGACTGGGACAACTTTCAGGTAAGGTTAAAAAAATTAGTTGCAATTTAAAGTTTTTGATATGATTATTTGCATTAGGTTAAAATGATTCCTATACCTAAACATGCCTTCCTCTTTGATGTATGTAGGTTATGGATCGAGTTGATTCTGGTTATCGTCTTCCTGCTCCAATGGTAAGAAGCTTATTTTTAATTACCATTTTCTGTGCTTACTTTACTACTGTTTTCATTGCTACGCGCTGATCGAGACACGACGGATTCGTGACAAGGAAATTGGGCAATACACTGCTGTCAATCTAACATACTCTGATTGTGCCCTGATTGTACCCTGATTGTACCCTGCAGTGTATTAAGTTGCTCTATTTCCCTGTCGCGACTGTTGTCTCGATCAGCGCGTAGAAATGAAAACGGTGGTAAACACTATCACTCACCTTCAAGTAGAGCTCATTTTATTCGCCCAGTCCGCGCCAACATCATTTAGAGTAAGATCTCTGAGGCGTATCCAAGATTTTCCATGAGTCTCGCTTCCCACTAGCCTTAACAAACCATTCCCTTCTGCAAAAAAAAAAAAGCATACGTCAAGGGGGTTCAAATCCACCTTTGGGCTCCCCAGGACGTGTCCCTATATCTTGACCACAAAAAAGGCTAAACGGTTTTTGCTAACCCATTGCTTGATATCTTAGAATTGTCCTAAAGCGATCCACAACCTTATGCTGGACTGCTGGGAAAAAGACAAGAACAAGAGGCCGAAGTTTGCAGACATTGTTAAGCTCACTGAAGAGATGATACTTTCCCCGGATAAACTGAAGGATAATCTTTGCACTTCTCGCTTCTCCACAGAGTAAGACTGAACTTTGAATCATTATCCACCCCTTTCTATACACTAACATCGGTTCCCTCAATCTTGGCTACAACGTAATTTCAAATAATGATTTAAATTCGAAACTTGCAGCTTCGAGTTTGTGTTTGACAAAATTTTGTCATTTTCAGGCAATTGTCAAAGTTTGAGCAAGAACATTTCCTTATCCAAATAGAATATAAATGTGATCATATAATTTTGTCTCTAAAACGTGAGAACATATATGACTCATGGTTTTCTTACTATGTTTCAGTAGTGCCGGAGCACAGACAAACTTTGGTGAGGTGACATCAGTTGAGGAATGGTTAGACAACCTAAAAATGCGACAATATGTGAATCTTTTTGAGCAAGCTGGACTATCCCATTTGGACCAAGTGACGGCTTTGAGTGAAGAGGATTTGTCAAAGATGGGGGTGAAGTTGATTGGACACCGGAACAAGCTCAATAAGAGCATCAAAGCAATAAGAAAGCACTTTGTTGAACAAAACGAAGCCGATTGCTAATGCATTTGCATGACAGGTACTTAGGGAGGAGGCACGTTTTCTTTTCTTGTACAGCCATTGTCAAAAAGGTTGCCCTATGAAAAAAGACATAAAGACCAAAATAAGCATCACGTGAGGATTTTTTTATTCATTTTAAACGATATAAATTCTGGATTTAAACTTTATAATGAGTAACAATAACTGACAACTAGTAATAATTAGGAACTCTACATTTACAATGATTACTGTTATCGAGCATTTAGAGCTAGTGTATTAGTTATCACAGGACATTTCTGTTGGTCTTTAAGTATTTTTTTATAGGGCAACCTCTTTGACAATGACTGTATGATTTTCTTGAACAAGAACCAAATTGTTCTATTTTATTCAATATTAATGATCTTCGTCATGGCTTGTACTGTGTTATGAGTTATTGTAGATTTTGTGGGGAACGTTGCAGGCCAACAACATCCTGTTGCCTCTCAATAATCCCACTGTTGCCCAAAAGATCTCTTAGTTAGTTATTTGAAATTTCTCATTAGCATTTTTTCAAAATGCACAAAATCATGTGGAGGCCATGCCAACAACATCCTGTTGCTCTCACTATCCCACTGTTGCCCAGAAGATCTTTTAGTTAGTTATTCGAAATTTGTCATTAGCATTTCTTCAAAATGGCACAAAATCGTGTTAAGGCTTTCACAAAATAATCTTGTCTATAGCAATTATAAATAAATAAATGTAACCATGGATGGTTGAAGAAGAAAGCTCCAAGGGGTTGGTAACCCCAATTTTTAATACAGGCACAGTAAGGTTGCAATTACTTTATTTTTTATTTTGAATCCTGGATTTTATTACCCTTCAGTGGAAATATGAAATTAATGAAATGTACATAAGTAGCATAATTGATAATTAGGTGCAATTTAGTTGAACATTCTTTTGAAATAATTACTTGCTGGAATGAAATGAAAGTCATATATATAAGCACTAGTTGTCAGTCTTGACGTGGTTGAAGATGTAATCTCAACTTAAAACACATCGATTATTCATGTTTACTGCGATTCTCAATATTCTGCGAACTCAGACATTTCAATGGCTTGTTGTGAAATTGGTTTTTCGCTGCCGTCAATCAAAACTAATCAGTCGGTACCTTTTATATTTTTGACTGGTGGCAGTGAAAAACCAAATTTCAATGGGCAACTCGCAACTACCGAGTTCGCAGAATATTGAGAATTGCAGTAAATGTATGCCTATTTATAATTCCTTTCCATCTGACTGACCTATCATCTATCACCTATATCATGCCTGTTCCAGAGAATAACAGTGAAGGGACACCTCAGGATAATTTGTTACCTAGCACAAAAGAAATATTGAAGCACTTAAATTTGAATAATGAATAACATTTGTAATACCTATATGCAGAAACACCATGGACCAAAATAAGAATAAGGATTAATTAATAAAATTTCAGGTTATACAAAGGATCATTTATTGCCGAAGATGCTTTCAGCATGACTGCAGGGGCAGATCAGGGGATGGTGAAGGGGCTAGCTAGCCACCCTCCCTTTTTGGAATCATGAAATATACTAGTGATCAAATACAGTTTTTTTTACAACAAATATTGCACATTTTGATTTCAGATCCAAAGGTAGTGAGGGAGGTGACTGGTCACCCCTTCCCTTTTGCACAAATGAAATAAAAATGTATTTACAACTGAAAACACTTGGTTTACTTGAAGCTCTCAAAATAATTTCCGTCAGTTCAGGGCCCTATTTTTTTCACCATTTCCTTGCCTTTTAGGGGTTTCCTGTGGTATTGGCACAAGTTACACTGTAACAGTCACCCCCTTTTAAAAAATCCTGAATCTGCCCCTTTGTAACTAACGGCATCTTTAGTGTCTATAATATGAACATAAGAAATGTCTGTATATAGTGTTAAATTTCTGTTTATTTGGTCCTTAATGTTTCTCGCAAATGGAAAATACCTAGAGATTTAGTTGTATGTCAGTCTACTGCAGTATTAATTTAAACTTGCTACAAGTTATCCACTCACATACTTTTCTTTTTTCTGCCATGGAAAGAGAATTTGGAGTGCAAGCATATTGCTGAGTGACAGAGTCACAAAAAGACGACAAGTTAAAATTAATTTTTGAACAACTTTCGTTCAACTTAAAATGTACAAACTTAAGACTGTGTGGCACATTTTTAAAAAGTTTAAAAATCTAATTTGCATTAATTTAATTGTTTTAAAATGCATTGATGCCTATGAAAATGTTACAGACTGTATTTGAAAGCATGTTTCACAAATCAGATAGATGAGTTTTGATATGTTAAAAACATCACAGACTTTATTTTACTTAAATATGTAGTTTCACAGATTGATATACTTTTTATAGCAAATATTGATAAATATTAATTTGAATTAATAAAATTAATCATGGTTGTTTTTCTCTTTGATAACTTGATACATTATTAATAATTGTAAGATCTAAGCAGCTCTAAAATTATCAACACACAAACACACAACTAGTAAGAGTGAAGTAACTAAACCTGTGAATTAGAAACAGTATGACAAATATGCTTTCATAGTAGACCCAAATTCCTTCGTTTCCTTGTGTCTATTTAACTATTACATGTTAAAAAGCATTTTTTTTCCCCGCAGGTTTAGTGTTTTCACTCTAACAAACAAACCACATTTCTTCCTCGTAAGCAAAAGCTAGCTAGAATACACAGATTCCAAACATGGCAGACAAAACAGATGGCCTGAATCAAGGGGGCGAGAACAAGGCTAGTTGGTCATCCGTGATCTGTGGAAAGCTGCCTTTTCCCTTAGGAGTGTAAAAAACAAATCTTAATGGATCCAAACACCAGTATCAAAGATGAATCTTGAACTTGATTAAAAAATAACATATAGATCACAAATCATGGACAACTGAGTAGCCTTGTTTTCACCCATAAACCCAGTCAGTCTGTTTATGTCTACCATGTCTGAAATCAGTCTATACTCCACACCCAATTATGAACAACTGTCGCTTGATTATTAGCGACTGGGAAATATTGACTGTGATCTTGATAAGATTCTTATAAGATCATTATAAGATTCTTATAAGATTCTTATGAAATCTTGCAGGATCTTGATAACATTCTTATGAGATCTTGACAAGAATCTTATAAGATATTACTTAAATTCTTATAAGATCTTGATAATATTCTTAATAAGAATCTTATAAGATTAATCTTATAAGAATCTCATAAGATTAATCTTATAAGAATCTTGATAAGGAACATTATAAGAATCTTACTAAGATCTTGGTAGGATTTTTATTAGGAATATTAATCAAATTTCCACCTGGGTAAATGTTTTCCACTGAACCCTAGCCTGCTGTAAGGATGGGCTACCAAATTATCAGAATATTCCTCGTAAAGTGTTGCCAGGAATTAACAGCAGTGGGCAAGCATCACATATTAAATATATTGGTACACATATATATTAAACTCCTTTTTCATTCAATCTTAAAAACTACACTCCTTTCAAGCCTCAGCTGCTGGTAACAATTGTATGGAAAAATGCATTATATAAAGAACTACAATTATATCAATCTAAAAAGAGTTTTAACCATAATGAAAAAACACATTGAATCTCATTTATTAGTAATCAAGAGGCATCAAGCATAATATCAACCTGTGAATGTAAACACTTATATCAGTCATACTTTTGTTGACCTATTTTTAAGCCTAAAAAATCAATCTCCTTTCCTTTATATTGAACAACTTTTAATGCACACAAGCATCTCATATCACTCATCCTCCCTCCTCCTCCTCCTTCTCCCTTCATGGACACATACATGTACTGTACACAGGAGACTGTTCATATGGTCATATGTATGCAAGTGGAGACCAGAAAAAATGAGACTCAAGGGAGAGGGGGTGCATAGGGGGAGGGGGGTTGTCAATACACAAACAGTCAATAGACAATTCATTTCAGAAAGCAGGGAAATTAGTAGAGTGTGCTTTGTCAGATGTTCCTCTTTCCATGTCGAGCACCTGTAGACCATATCTGAGTGAATGACTTCTGTCTAATAAATCTCTAGTGTTTTGATGATCTGGAGAATATCGTCCTGCTCTTGATGCATCCTGAAATAAATATTCAAGAGGATAAGAATGATACTGTACATTACTATTTCATCACTAGGGATGAGGGAGGGGTTTCTCCTCCCTCCCCCCTCATGTTTCTCAAAGCTTCATTTCCAAAATCTCAGCAAAATCTATAAAATGTTAGCAAAATCTATTTACTACATACACTGTACATTCTCTCATAAAATAAATGTGGATAGCCTGGGTTACCTCAGTGGTCCTATCAACAAACATAGAAAGGGCACAGGGAACCCAATCTTGGGTTTCAGTGTACAATTTGAGTATCCACAAGTTTGCCATAGGGCACATTTGATTCACACTGCCTTCAGTTAGTATTTTGACTAACAAGTTCAACATAACTTCTCAAAAGTGTCTTGACCACTGCTTTGATTTTCCCTATGTTTGAATGAATTTTTTTCATATACATTTCAAAGTGCATAGATGTACATGTATTAATACTAATAATGGAGACTGTTAGGCTTTCATGTGGTTAGGGCACCACCTAAAATAAAGCTCATGAATTGAATAATAGCTTACCAATGTTTCTCTAGTTTTGTGTAAGGAAGCTTTAAGATCTAGAGAAGAATGTGAAGGGACCACAGCAGGTTTTGAGCTTTCCCAGCCAGCGAGACAGTGAGATGACAATCCTATGGAGTCTGTAGGATCAAAACTCGCCCTTCTATGAGGTTTTACCTTGTAGGGAGACATTAGTGTGGACCTTGGTACACTCACTCTGCAAAGTTAAGAGTGACATATTATATCTAACATTGACCAATAAGCATCATTAAATAAATAAATAAATATAAAATAAATAAACAAATAAATAAATAGTAAGTAGATATAAAATAAATAAATAAATCAGTCAATCAACTTTTTTAAAATTACAGAGGATAGCACTTGACAGTATTACAGTACTTGTACTCTCTACTTGATTAGGGACGGGGCCGCTATCAACATGGTCATATGGCCATCCAAGCCACATGAAGGTCTTACCACCTGCAGATGTAATTAGGAAGGCAGCACCTTCTCAATTATTTTAAAACCTTGAGTGTTGGTTTTTTTGGGATTCGAACCACAATCTCCCTCACAACATTCTTGTGCTCAGCCAACTGTGTGGCAGTTTTCATCATTTACTTTATTAGCAGTAAAATTAACTCACTGTGAAGTGAATTGTTTGCAAGATATAATGTATTTTAGTTACCTGATGAAACTCCCTTGTGTTTCATATTCTGGTTGAGGTTTAGTATAACACACACGACATGTCTCATCAGAGCTGTGGATCCTTTCAGCAAACAATCTTTCATTTAATTTATAAGTATTTTCACCTAAAAATGTAAACGAAATATATTGATTACTGCAAGAAACCATAGAGGACAGTCCTTCACACAATATATGTTCTCTTGATTACTAAATACTAATACAATCAAGAGAAATACCAAGTAAAACAAAAATATTATATACCCTGTATCTGAATGTCATCAGATTCATTACAATCATTATCATCATAACATATGATTATTATGGTATTAACAAAAAATCTTGTAGTTCAATACTGTAGAAAGTCAACTACTTTCATCACTCACAGTCATCAGATTTATTACAATCATTATCATCATAACATATGATTATTATGGTATTAACAAAAATTCTTGTAGTTCAATACTGTAGAAAGTCAACTACTTTCATCACTCACAGTCATCAGATTTATTACAATCATTATCATCATAACATATTATTATTATGGTATTTAACAAAAACATCTCGTAGTTCAATACTGTAGAAAGTCAACTACTATCATCACTCACAGTCATCAGATTTATTACAATCATTATTGATCATCATAACATATGATTATTATGGTATTAACAAAAACTCTCGTAGTTCAATACTGTAGAAAGTCAACTACTTTCATCACTCACAGTCATCAGATTTATTACAATCATTATTGATCATCATAACATATGATTATTATGGTATTAACAAAAACTCTTGTAGTTCAATACTGCAGAACGTCTACTACTATCATCACTCACTGTCATGGAGTTGCCATACAATACCATTACCATATCATCTGTTTTTATTTTTACTTCTCATATTAATTAATAACATATATATTAATTTTACAGTAAGTTAAGTTGGACAACAATACATAGCAATTAATACAAACAGCAACATGATGGAAGGTGGTAAATAGAAAACCTCTGTCACAATTCAATAAAGTAACTTACATGAATAGGATTCTTTGTCCTCAAAGTCAATATCATCCTTTTTTAAAGGTGTAATGGAGCGATAAGGTTTCAAACTTGGTCTGTTGTAAAATAAGAAAATCAGATTGTAAAATATGTAATTATGGTGGAGTGCCTCATTTGCAATGTTAGTCTTACTTTATTTGCGTTGAGATTTAAATAAAACTTCCTTTGAGATAAAGGGTGTAAATTTTTACTCAGGATTTTGGCAAGCAAGCAAAGACTGCTTACAAAAATTGAGTAGTTTGCCAGTTTCAATGACGGGATGAGTAAGACTCTAACACTCTCTTTACACAAATTTATAAGTGATTCGCTAGAGTGTCTAAAGTTCAAAATTCTTATACATTTAACTCTCAAAACTAACATAACTAATTAGCATTCATGTATTAAGGAGGGCTAAACCACCAAAGGCCTTTTCCACTGGTTACCTAAAATATGTAAAAAATTACGAAATAGAAAATTATGATATCCTATGTGCTAAAAAAAAAGCAAACAAAGAAAAACAACTACATGTATTCTTAAAAAACAGCAGTGACATTATAAAACTGAATGATAACAATTTTGATCTGCATCCATTGATTAAAATTAAATGGTGTTTTTTTGGAATAGACCATTTTCGAGATGCATGAGCGCTTTCAAAAATATCGCAGGTGCAGACATGATAAAAGGCATTTTCGGGTAAGATCATGAGCACTATGGACTCGCTGCCTGAAAATGCCTCTTTATAATGCCTGCGCCTGCAATATTTTTTAAAGCGCTCGCACATCTTGAAAATGGTCTATTGACTGACAGCTGACAATATAACACAACCAACATAGTTGTGCAACTGGAGATGGCAGTACGTATTACTGCCAAAACATGTCTTGTTTCAAAATTGTTGTCTTGTTTCTCAAAACAACCATAATTCATTAAACAGTGAATTGCACAACTTACTCTGAAATTGTTTTGCTATAACATTCATCCTTGTTGACTCTCCTAAATTCCTTCAAGTCATCAAAAAAGTCATCACTTTTCTCTGCTATGTATGACGTGTTGTCAAGGATACCAGCTATCCAATCATAACCAAGCATTGATCGTCTGTTTAGATTGTCATCAATCACATTTCTGTTTTCATCTTCTAGATGTGAAGATGACTGGAAGCTAACATGAAGCCCTTTCTTTGGGGTCTGAATATATAATATGTAATATTAATAATAGTAATACATGTTAACCATGATTATACAGCATATTACATGTATAATTACTGGCTAACTTTATCTTAACCTTATATGTAGTCATGTTGTGACTGGACAATAGGAAACCATTTTGGTGTACTGTACAGTTGTTAAATAAAGTACTCTAAGCCAGTACCATAAAATAGGTTCTAGATGACATAAATATGGTAGCCTTCAAGGACTGATTTTTTTGGACTAGCATACAAAATACCCCTTTCATTAATTGATAATAAACATGATTAATACATTTGACCGTTACAAAGCAAATAAACATGATTTAATTATTTTAACCTTTGGTCTGCCTACATACCCGGCTACATAGGAGAAATAGGACCATTACACGACCAAAAAAACTCTTAGACTAGCTAAAATATGCTGTAATTAACTTCTAATTTACTATATATTTTGTAGGCATAATCCAGGATGCTACTTTTTTTTTTTTTTCTTTGCACAAACGTTCTTATCATATGACAATTCTATTTTAATTTTGGCCTTAGTATGGCAGCGAAAACGGAATTTAAAGTTACGTACCTTTCTTGAACGGTTATTTGTGGAGGTTCGAAGAATTGAATTTGGCGTTAATTCACTATTATACAAAGTCCTGTTTCTTCTATCATTGCCAGACTCACTTAAAGCGTCTCTGTAACTCTTTGGTGTACTAGTAGCACCACTCAAATAGTCTGATTTTCTCTCTGAGCGTTGAACTGAAGAAGGAGTTCTATCCAAACCACGAACCGTAAAGCTCGTTTCTTGACCGAAATCTGTCAAGCATACTGGTTTTCTTGCCTGCATTTCCTTCAATATGGACCGAATTTCTTCCTGTCCTTGTCTTAAGCTTTTTAAAAGAGAGCTGTTAGCATATTTTAGCCTTGAATGAGGCGAGTCTGTTGTGTTGACACAGAAGCCATCCGCCATTTTTTCAAATTCTGTAAATATTTACTCATCTCGACCCAGGCTAGAACCATCATATCACATCACAGGGAGCCCAGTACAAGGGTTTTATTCTCGCACGCGATAATCAAACACATTTTTTTCTGATTAATTTTCCTGTTCGCACAAGTTCGCTCAAATATTATGGAGGAAACTATCTTTGCCTTAAAAAGAAAAATTGTAGATACTCGGTTTTTTATTTATTTATATTTTTACCTTTCGCTTTTATCTAAAGTGGGATCCCTGTGGACCTGACGCGTTTTCCCATAAAGCGCGGGAAACTTTCACAAAGTCATTTACGAAACAACCACTAAAAAAAGGTAAGGGGATTTTTTATTTTTATGACCAAAAATATCTTTTATTTTTTTCACAGATTTGATATGTTTAAGATTCTCTTCTGCTTAGCTAAAGCTGAAGTTACGAATCCTTTTTAAAGTCAAGTTTTTGCTATAAAATAAATTTAAAATCTTCACTTTTGAAGAAACGACAAGAAACGTCAAGAAACGCTCAAGCAGTTTTGAAAGTTTAAGCTAGTATATCAAAAATCTTTAAATCGTGATGGCAACTACCGACAAAATCCGAAGAATAACGTAGAGACTAATGCAGAAACAGTTTCCACCCATGCATGCAGTCTTTCTTCTTTCAGTCGCGCTTCTTCTATAGATCTTGAAC